>JABVXV010000020.1:19231-129681 GCA_013365325.1 Dipetalonema caudispina | reverse complement strand
TAAATCATTTTAAAACTTATAAATTAATTAATTAGAAAAATCATTTAAATCTTCTTCAACTTTATCCAATACTAAATTTTGGGTTAAATTTTTTATTCGAAATAGATTCAAATTTTATCCAAGAAATTTTTAGCCAAGTATTTAGAAGAAACCATCAAAAATGAAGATGATCTTTTGTCAAGCTATAAACCAATTTGACAAAAAGTATAGGAAAAGTATTAAAAACGAAATACATATTTGCATATTAACAACCTTCCCTTAAAATCGTTTTCTAATTCATTCAGCTCATATTGATGAAATTATAATTAATTCAAGTGAATAATTTTTACTTTAACTAAAATGAAGAATTCTCACGTGATCCTTTACGAAACCAATAATTTACACGTGTTTCATTCCATATATCATATATTATTTATTGGAATAAATTATCCTGTTTTTTTTTTTTTTTATTGATCTGGCAAAATCAACCCGGAATCAATGATTGTTTGTGGCATTGACCTATGCGTGGATTTGTCATAAATGATTTCTTACTCTTATCCTGATGGAGGTAAGATAATCAACGAAGATAATAAAGTAGAAAAAAAAAGTGTCGCAGTGATAAATTTGTGACAGTCGAATTACATTACTACTACGACGGTCAGTTCCTAATAGGGGTCATGGGTTCAATCGGATCAGGCCTTCAAGAGCTGTTTCTTTCTGTCAATAATCGATCATCCATTTATTCATCACTTGAAAGATTATTTGCAATCCATTGATATTACCATTTGAGAAGTTGGGAAACTAACATCTCTCGTTCGTACATGTTCACACGTACAGCAGACGTTTAGCTACGATATAGAGGGGCGGAACAGTGTTGCGAAAAGATGGCGTGGAATTGGTTGGTGTAAAACTGACCTTTATTAGAATAGGGTCAAAGACTGAATGGAAGGGATGCTAAGAGGTTGTCGTTAATTACAAAAAGGAAACAAGATGATAAGTGTAAAAGGAATTCTTAGTTAACGTAAAGTTGAAGAGGTTAACTACTCTTTCTTCTCTTCTCATCTGCGTTTCTTCATTCTTTTGAAATCATAAGAAAACTTCATGATCGTCAATATTACTAAAGGACTTTTAGACTTTTTTCATTTGTCGTTTATGGTAAAGATTCTCGCACTATGAATACACATTTCAGTCATTCTGAATTTTATTTCAAGGCACTGATAAGTTAGTTTTTACAATGGATTTCTTTTGTATGTAAGATTTCTGTAAAGATATTCAGGAATGAGATATGTGATACAATTGAAAATTGCAAATTTGAAAAATTAGCTTTGGGATGCTAGGATGAAAATTTAGTTTTTCCTTCCTTTTTTTTTTTGCTAGTATTCTTTTTTTCCAGAGGGTATATCTTATGAAATAAACAGTCAAGGAGAAACGATGAAGCGACCAGCTAGTTGTACACGACTTCAGATATGTAATTTGCCACCGTTGGAATTGCCCACCGCCGTTGATAATTTCGTTTATGTTCGAATTATTAACATTGAAGGTGATAAGTTAGTTTTTCGTCTTTCGAAAATAGCAATAACAAAAGTGAATTAAGTTATTTTAAGTTAATGGAAACAATTGGATCATTTTAGCTTAGATAATGGACCTTGAATATATATAGGACTATGGAAAAGACTGTAAAATATATGGTGCAATTTTGCTTAAGGAAAATTTATCGTCTTACGGGTTTTCCGTGAAAATTATACAAAATCGGTTACGAACTATGATAGAAAATGATTCATGCAGTAGAAATGAGCATGAATAATTAATTATCAATAATTTACTGAGGAACTGATCAAAAAACAGTGCTATCACTCTGAGAAGTGATAACGAAAAATGGGTTTTAAATAAGTGAACATGTCAGTAAATAACGATGAACCGATATTGATATCGGTAATTCGATAATATTAATGATTATGGTATACAGCAAAATCTGGGTTGCACTATCTAACATTACTTATTACTTTTTATTTAAAGGTATGAAGAAATTCTTCGGAACACTAGAAAGGAACCGTTTGTTATTGGA
Organism: Dipetalonema caudispina; assembly: GCA_013365325.1. NCBI lineage: Eukaryota > Metazoa > Nematoda > Chromadorea > Rhabditida > Onchocercidae > Dipetalonema > Dipetalonema caudispina. The sequence continues at coordinate 127,637 of JABVXV010000020.1, read as the reverse complement.
TGACTTGCAAAAAATGCTTAGCGATGTGAATTCAGCTAGTTGTAAATCCCTTTTCGATCCAGCACTTGGAGAGATCGTTCTCGTGAAGTTAGTTTAGATATAGGTTATTATAAGAGTGTAGAATGATGCGTATTATTTTTGAATTTTGTTATTTAAGCAATATTTTAAGCATGTATATTTGTTTATAAGTATCCTGCCTACAACATTATATCTTTAATAATGGCACTGAATGTTCAAAACTAAATCGTCTTGAAAAGAGATAACAGCATATTAAAAATTATAAGCTTCACAAGTTTTAAGAAAATGTTGTGGAAAAATTATCAAGATATTTAAGATTCTAGTTAGCGCGAGATATTTTATTGCTCCAGTGATATATTATATTTGCAGGATTGATGAAAGATTTGTTCGTGGATGCGTTGTGCGCAAAACACACTTTATGACATGTACGGTAAGCTGCATTTGGAGATTAGTAAACTTTAGATTTCTAATATTTTTAAATATCTTCTGCTGTTTATTAATATTGTCTCATTTTGTTCACTGAAAATTGTTTAAGACTTATTTGATTGATTCTGGTCTCACTATGGAGATAGGATTAGAACAGTTGTACGTGATTGGTGAAGAATTGCTGAAAATACCTCCACAAGCTTTTCTGATGTTACTGGATGTCGATATTGAAGAGCCATTAATATCAAACGACGAGCTTAGCGCATTGGTCAAAAATACTATTGTAGCTTTCCGCTTGAGTAAATTTCCTTCTTATTTTCATCATCTTTATAATTTATTTATTTTTGAATTAACCTGCAGATTTTTTTGGCTTGTCTTTATTACCGCATGTAATGAAAACCTGAGAAATCTCAAAAAAAAGCGAAAATATAATTAATTTGTCACCATAATCATAAATGATTGTAAATGAAGGTTAATAAAAGATTTTTTTAGAACATGTGTCAGAAAACGGCGAAGCATTCGTTGGTGCGATGATAATACGAAACGAAAATGGAGAGATTTGTGACATAGGGAATATAATGCTAGAAGGTGTTCATGCAACTAATATTTCTGATGAAAATGATAGAAGTATTGTTTCTTTTTTCGTTGGTATAGGCAGTGCTATGTATCGCTTGACAACGATTGGTAATACAGAATTTCTCAAATTGAGATGCTGAAGATGTTGCAGCGTTTCTGCCGAGTTAATAGAAAGAGTGTTCCGTAAAACAGAAAATTGCGGAGGACACATGTCGTATACATTGAATGTCAGCTTAAAATTTCTCTAGAAATTTTCTATATTATTTAGGAGTAACATGAATATAAGATTTTTTCCAGAACGTAAACCAGGTAGATATCAGCGCTGCAACACTAGCTGATCTTGCAATACTGACTGAGAAATTCTCTTACTCATTCTGTACTGAACAATTGCTAAACCTTTTGCAGAAGTAATCATTTACGAGAGCTAGCGTAGCAGTGTTTGTAGGATTTTTGACAAGGTGTTTGTAGGATTTCTTAAAAGGCAAAATTAACCTCAAATTTATTGTGATTATATGAATTGCTGCATTTTAGACATTATTTATACCATTTATACAGGGCAAACACAAGACGCTTCTGCTTATTGCAATCCGGATTGTACTGCACTACCGTCCGATGAAGATGGTCTTTCGGGACATTCATCTGTTAATTTTGATGAGGACGAACGATCAATTATTTCATTACATTCAAGTAGTAGTGAGGTGCATCTCAGTAAATAACTTTTTGGATTGGTTCATTTCGGATATGTTTGAGACAAGATTTTCCATATGATGGTAGTCTGTTATTTTTCAAAATAATGGGGTATTTTTGAGCAGTGCTTTGTAGCATTAATTAAGTTTTGTGCAACGTATTCTGGTGTGAACTGTTGCAAAAGTAAAGGAGTTTAATTTAGGAAAAACTACAGCAACACCGCGCACGTATCCTTTAGTAAAGGTTTTATTAAGGACGGTATAAAAGGTGCTGAGACATTTTCATTCAGGCAAATTTTCCGAAGAAAAATTAACCGTATATAAATGAACGTAGTTTTGCTGTACGACCTTCAGTCAGCTTATAATATTATATTGTAGAACTAATGATGTCCAAAAAATTTAATTTCGCTTTTTCTTCGTCTGGACACTTTTAATCAACCAGAGTTACGGTTCGACTTTTCACTGAAATGATTGAAGACCCATTTTAAATCAAAAAATGTTGCAAATCGCATTATAATTATATGTTTATCATGTTGTTAATGAATTTTTTTTTTAAGAAAGATGAAGAGGAGAATGACGAGTTCTCTGAAAAACCGCTGGTTTCAGTTGGAAGTTATTGGCGAGCGGTACTTGTTCCGACTAAGGTTGTCTCAACAGTATTAATTTTCAAAATTGTTTTGAAATTATAACAGTAATGAAATGATCTTTTTTGTCTTAGTTGACATTATGATTTCTTTCCGATAAGCTAATCTGCAGTGCTGTCATCAATTGAAGTGATATTTTGAAAGACTACGTGGTTCTGGCAATTCTGTTGATTTCATATGTTTGATTTATAGAGTTCCGGGCCGGGTTTATTTTATTTGCACTTTTTGGATGGTCCAGCTTTCGAAGATTTACGAATCTATTCTACATCTGTGTTTGGGAAATACAATAATATTTGGCATAAGCTGCTGGTGGTACCTGATGTCCAACATGATATCAAGTAAAACTTTTGGTTAAAGCCAATAAAACATCTTTTTTTAAAGTTTAATGCACCTAATGCACGCCATTGAGCCGTAAAATATATTTTTGTTTTTATTGTTTCAATCAGCACCTTATCTTTCATTTTGTTCTAATTCTTTTTATCATCAGCCACGTTTTTTTCTTTTTTTTTATATAACCGATTCACAAGATTTTTTTTTATCAATTTTTTCATTTTCTGTTCAAGTATCGGAAAGTGACAATGTTTGTGACAAGGCCTGTCTCAAGTTACTTTTGAAAAGTAGCACAATCGGGAATTTTAGAGGTGATGGGGAATTTGTACAGGTCGGCAATACAGTGGGATCGCATCCTATATTTTTTTATGGTGACGAACAAGTGAATGAGGAATTGAGAAACCGATTAAAAACGACATTTGCATGCCGACTTTCATATTCCGCCCCAAAGCCATTTAATAATAACGTATGCAATATAAATTCTTTATTTGCACTTTGATATTATCACTTAGATCACTTCATTATTTTTTAGACTGCTCTATATTATTTGTCATTTATAATTCAAATTTTTTTAACAGTTAAAGCTCTTCCACAAATTATTAGTTGAGAAACAAGATTATTTATATTCCTTCATATTGCAGAGATATTCTAGTATGGCAAAGTCATATTTTACCGGAAAGCTTATGACCATTCAGATCTTTGATGTATATGTACTTCGAGTGTCACGCAGATACGTTCTTGAAGTTGAAATTCTTTTACCAGGAGGAGAGAGCCTTTTCGATAAATTGTGTGAACTGTAAGTAATCATTGATTTTCAATCAAATGTTTTAATTGCTTTGTTTCATTTTTAAACATTATTAATTAGTTTGAAAGCATGGTGGATTTTCCCTTTTGAGGAAATAGAAAGTTCTCTTGATCAGCAGCTTGTTTTCTTCACTTATATTTATGATTACTCAGAGATTTTAGTAATTTTGCACAACGTCGTTGGACTTGGAAGGCACCACCATATAATTTTGAGTCAATAAATGAAGAACAGCTTGTTCAACGTACTGATGATGAGGATGATGTACACAGGACTTTCACTGTACAAATTGGAAATAAACGAAATGATTTGATTGAGGTTTGTTATTTTATCAATTTTTAGAACAATGATATAAAAAATATATCCTATGATATATATTTCTGGAAAAAATAGTCTTTACTTAATGATTAGAGCGCCAAGTTTATGAAGATGGTAGTATCATGAACTAGCTTGAGTGCTCAGCCTTCGATTCACTAAGATGCGATTGCTCTGATTCATGTTTTAGGTGTTTAGATAACCTTTTTCGGCTCATCTTTGATATTTAGCGCAATTCGCTGAAATTATTCGAATGTTTGTTCTTTCCTCAATTTTTTTTTTTTTTTTTTTTTTGTCATTGATTTTAAGTCATTCTATTTCACAGTTTCAAAAGCATCTAAAACCTAACGAACATGTTCTGCGCAATCCGGGAATTGGTGACATTTGCATTGTCGAGTGTGAAGGTCAGCTGTTTCGATGTGAAATAGTTGATATGGCTGATGGAGAGGAATCTTTCGTCATAAGTTATGTTGATTATGGTGAAGAGCAGGAATTAAGTGGAGATTCTCTCTATGCTGTAGATAATCAAGAAGAGGTTAGAGATTGTTTGTTTGTGTTTCATATATTTAATAAGAGATGTAACCGTTTGTAAATTCCATGCATATTACATGGTTAATTTGTTTTTAGTTCATATTTGTTGTTTTGCCTCAGACTCGTTGAATTTGATCGGTTTGCATCTTTTATACCACTTATGGCAACCATCTTCTTTTTCTATATTTGGGAGTATTCCGTATTTCTTTAAGAGATTTTTGATCCTTCAAGTTTGATTTTATTTAATCGATACTGGTTTTAGTTTCATAAAACATATTAAGCGTTAGATTTCTTCAGAAATTACATGTAATATTCAGATAGTCTTCGAAACTCCGGTATTCGGAATCAAATGTCAACTGGAAGAAATACGTCCTGCTGGCAGAGGTTTGGATATACAAACAGGTATGTGGTCTCGTAAAGCGCTCAAACTAATCAACAATGTTGTTCCATTGAATAAGGAATTCAGGGCATTTATTGGTCCACCTGATTCAGATGGTGTTCATCCGATTCGAGTAATGTTTAATTTTGATCCATCACTTCTTTATATTTTGATCACTCACATTTAAGGTTTTTATGGAATCTCGAAATGTTATAAATTTTGTAACCTTTTTCACTCAGGTTTGTTGATAGCTACCAGTAATAACATTGTTTATATATATATATATATATATATATAATATTTCACCTCATATGGTCTTCATGTTTCACTAACTTGTGGTTTATGATATTGGAGATCCGTTCTTAATAAAGAGACTATCATAAAAATAAGAAACTTGTGTATGATGCATAAGACTCATCCTGCTTATCTGTTGTATTTTGATGATACGAAAATTATGTTTTAGGTTGTTGACGAAACATTGCTGTATAATGATTTGGCTACAACTTTGGTATTGAGTGGTTTGGCTGTCTACAGTCACTGTAATTATTACTCATCAGCGATAGATTTATCGCCAGTGGAAAATCTTGGGATGCAATACCTTAACATTGAAGACGGTATTATATATGGAATCCCGAGTACTTTTGAAGTTTGGCTTAAGGACTGCCGAAATTATTTGGAAAAGGTGCTTATGTCTTCTTGTTTTATTTTGTTTTTATAGAATATTTGTTTATCATTCGAGAAATGTAATGTGTTGTTGATATAGTTGGTTCATTTTACTTTTCAGTGCAAACAATTCAAATCCCAGGGCGTTGAAAATTTTCTTTGACGGAGGTACGTAGACATTGAGCAGGGGGTGCGTTTGTTCTATAAAATTAACTATTCAGGTTTGCCACCAGATAAGTTTTATGACATGGTAAAATGTTGTAAATAAACATTGCTTTTTACCTAATTACTTTCTTTAACAAACTCTTTCTTTCTCATTTTATCCATCACTGATATTTGTTTATATCCTAGTCAATAATTTCCTAGCTTTCTCGCTTTATTTTAAGGTGTTGATCTATGACATGAAGACATCTACGAAAGATACAAAGGGTATTATTCTATACAAAAACAGATATCGCCGTGTTATTAAACTGCATGACGAAAGGTCGGAGCTAGGAGAAGCAAAAGTATGCTTAACTATTAATTATTTAGTTGGAACTGTTGTCAGTCCTTGTTTCCAGGAAAGCAATTTATACAATTTCTATTTCTTTGTTAAATATCTGTTGTGTACAATATACATTTTTTTTAATCCAAGGAATAGTTTTAATGTGAAGGCTACCTGTATTACATCTATCATACACTAACCTCTTTCATACATCTTTTTGTAATATGTTTTTACCCCTTTATTGAAAGTCTTACGAATGCAATATCATCAGAACTCTACAACACGTTTGAATATCTGAAAATTTAGGGGAAAAGATATTTAAGATTTTTTTGAAACTGTGTTCATGTTCGTGTTTTCACCAAAATATAGTAATAATGCACTGCTTTTGCAATTTCAGGAAAGTTATTTCCTTATCGATGAAGGGAAAACTATCGGATTTGGCAGAAATTCTGGAATGTCCGCCATGATAAGTTTCTCTGCATTAAAAGGTTACTTTTCTCGAATTGCAAGTTCACTCATCCCAATCCTTTTAAATTAAATACCTTTTTATTCTATTGTATAATGCAATACTTTATATAGTATAATGAAAAAACATTTAATCGAAAAAGACGTGAAATATCGTTTACCAGAAATCTATTTTATAAGGTACTACAAATTATTTTACGTGGTTTTAGATCCACATGCCGCATTTTTCTTGCGCACATGTCCTGCACTTGCTGTTGGTTTCGTTTTAAGGGACAAAAAGTTATCAACTAAGCATGAAGAATTGTTGAGAAATCTTTGTTCCGGAAAAAAGAATGTGCACCTCAATGTATGCATTATGGACAGAAAGAAGGTAAGATATTACATGATAAGCATATATCCTTTTAAATTCCCGTAAATCTTCCTTTACACAAATCTATAATTGAATATAATTGATTTTGTGAATTATTATATTTATGTTTTCTTTTTTTTCGGTTATTACACTTCTGGCGAATTAAAACCATCATCACTTTAGACGTAGCAGAACACCCGTTGGAATAATATCTTATCTTTTAGAATCACCTTTACTCTGTTAGCAACATGACATTCACTGATGGTACATCTTTGGTAAATTTGCTGGATAATAGCGCTGAAGTATTCGCAGCTGATGAACTGCCGCCGGCTGGTAAATTGGCATCAGTCGATAAAAATAATTCATCGGTTTCTTTTTTCAATATTTAAAAGTAAATTCAGGATTTGTCATTAATATGGGTAGAAGTAATGAATCATTTCGTATGAGATCGAACGATTAGGTGAAATTTTTAGGTCATTTTTGAGCAAGAAAATATTGATGCAACATTATATTTCTATAGATGAATTTAGAGGGTATATAAAGTCTTTTATTGAAATTATAAGAGCAAGTATCTAAAACATTGGTAGTATACTGGTAACGAACTATTGGTCATTTCAAACTGTTTCATACTGCTGCATTTTATTACAAATTAGTTTGGTAGTCGTTGAGCTTTGCAGAGGTAATCATTTGTGTGGAGATAGAAGTTTGCGATTGTGTTAGAAATATGATGTTTGCAGAGGGATGGCAATCAATGGGATGGTAGCATTAATGTCTCCTGTGAAGATTTTTTTAGTAATGTTGATCTCTTTAAAGAACATGAAGTTACGGAGAGCGAAGCGGACGGTAAGTATAGTTGTTTATTCTTTGAACTTCGTTTACTGAATGTTGCCATCATCCAAAAATTGGCTGTTGAAAAAAAATTCGCCATGGGCATATTTCTGGTGAATCAAAAGTGAAGAGAAGGAAGAAAAAAAGCCGTTTTGTTTTTTGCAGTTCTTTTAGTCTCTCGATTTTGTGTTTTTCAATTTCTTGGTTAAATTCTGGAATCTGACATCGATTCCATCTCCATATAATGCATTTTCCTGTAATTTCGCATTTCAGTGCTGTTTTATGTGTTGGTCATTCAAAAGATTTTTTGAGAAAAGTGGAGCAGAGAATCTTCACCATCTCCCTTTTAAAATGTTGGAGTTGGTAATGCTACAAAAAAATTCCCTTAATTTTTGGAAATAAAGTTATTGATCGTTTCATTTTCAGGTGATTTAGATGCGTTTTCGAACATTTATCGCACACACAGGGACTTCTGATTCAGTTTTTCAAAATATTGCAACATATAATGAATAGAGGACGTTTCATTCTTATCCTAAAAGGAACTACAAAGTTAATTTTATATTTTTTCCATGCACTGTTTTTTCTTTGATTTTCAGGAAAAAAATATTACATTTATGCGTTACAGTACACGTGTTTCTGATCTGTGTTGAATTTACAAAAAGTGCAAATTTCTTCTGTTAAAGATTTCTGACATATTTTGAAAGTCTTCGTGAAACCATTTTAAATGAGCGAATAAATTAAAACCATTAGTTTTTTTTCAGACAGGATATTTTTTCTTATCTGTTTTGAGAAATTTCATGTATTTGTTTGTGGAGTTTTTCTTTCTGTACTGATAGATTTAATTATTTTTTAGCTAAGGTTATCAATAAATCTCAGGAATTCAAAATTTCAAATTCAAGCTTTGAGCTTCAGTCTGTTAGTCTTTAGAATCCTGTTGTAGTGATCTTTTCCTGATATTTTTTTTTTTTTTGAAAACTCTGCACTGTTAAGTCAACTGTATCATCACAACGTAATTTCATTAATCTGTTTTCTCTCTGCGATGTTTCCCTATTCTCTTTCTGTAATTATTCTTCATCACCACTATTTCTTTCTTTGTAAATAAATTCTTGAAATCAATTTTAAAATTTTCACTTAAGGATTCTTCTTTTTTCTGTATTGTTGTAAATTGAGTTGCTTGTTTGCCTGAAGTTTACCATACTAAATATGTTTTATGTTAAATAACTTATTGCTAACTATATTCCGCAAGTATGTATTGCGGTCCCAATTCTTAACAGCCTTTTACATTACAAGGAGTAGCTTAGCACGTGTAAGACTGTAAATAGTTCTCAATAAAAATATGTTAATGCATATTTAAAATTATCTAATCTTTGCATCAATGAAATTTCTGCTACAAAAATAATGAAAACGCTTCCTCAAAAGGAAAAAAGAAGCGGCTTCAAGTTGAAGACAATCACATTGCAGTATTATTTCATAAATTAATCCTTTCTGTAACTAAATTATAGGTCAGTTAGTCGTGTCACGATATTTTTATAATTTTTCATTTGTTAGAAAATCCCTGACTCATTTCTTATTTAGTAAAATTGAAATTTAGTCTTGCTACAAAAGAAAATAAATGACCAACAAAACAGGATAGGTTGGTTTTGGGTCATTCAATTTCATATGTTTGTGCGATTAGCATTAATAAGCTTTGATTGGTGTCCAATTAATTAGACAATTTTGGAACAGAATATCGTATAATAAAGCTCTCTCCCTATGCTTTCCTTCAATCTGCAACATTCCGTCTTGCCATGCAGATTGTTACTGCTATTTCTATTACGCAATATCACTAAATAAGTGAGTTAGTTGCAGCATTAACCAGAGAAATTCATTAATCCAATCAGGAGGAAGAAATTGTTATAATGGCAAATTTTTGTCACAAATAGACTAAATCTGAGTTATTTCACAAGCGGATTTAGAATAACTTCTGGTTCTATTCGAGGAAAAATTCTGAAAGATGGATTATTTGGTGGGAAACAAACTATATTATTTATTTGATCTCAATATAAGCAATTTAAAATTTTTGACTTTTAATAACCATCTTCTAGATCAAAAAGCGGGTAAAATCAAAGAAATTCTTTGTTATATGAAGGTTATGCTTTTTGAATCTTAAATTAATTAGAAAAATGGATTACCTAATCACAGTAACTCTTCCTATTATAAAAGAATCGAGTTGCTTTTTTATGGCTTTATTATGCTAATTTTGAAAATATCAAGAAACCTAAAAATTGTTACCTGCGAAAGTATTCTTCATCAGTCCAAAAATTCCATTACTTAATATTGTTGTAAGATATGAATCGTACAGTTGAATTAATTGTTAAAAATTTATTCAAATTCAAAACTTTCACAAAATCTTCATTACTACTAAAAATTGAAATATCCTTCCGATCAGTGATCAGTGTGGTTAGGAAATTTTTAATAATAGAACAGCGAAAAAAAAAAAGTGAAACGTCGATTTTATTTTTTCGCTTCTTACAAATTTTATTGCATGCTTAATTCTCGAAAATATCTCACATTTCACATCTCGAAATCATTCTGTTCTGCGTTTTGAATAAGTTAATGTTTTATTCTTTATTAATTTTACAATACTTGCCGTAAAAGTTTATATCATCACTAAATAACAATATGATAAATCTTCTTATCACTATATGTTGATTCCATTAAATTAATTGTTCTAAATGATACATACAGAAAAAATTACAAAGACAATTGTTGCAAATATCATTCATCTGTGCAAATTTTATAATGAGAAAAGATTTTCAAATTATTTGTAATTTCAAACATTTCTATGATTGAAACATGATAGTTACATTACATTATATATCATTAAATTCTAAAACATTTACATATTTTGCATGAACAAAACTTAAAGAAAAAAAAAATCTACACTATACACTTTTGAATATGTTTTAAGTTTCAAACTTGAATATTCATCTTTTTTTTTTTTTTTTTTTTTTTTTTTTAGATAAACGAAGAACTACAATAATATGGAATTTTGTCTAATTTCTAAAGGTTTAATTGCTACAAAGATTGCTTCAAATTTCAAAATTTTTTGTTAACTTAAATAATTGAAATTATCCTTCATTTGAATCTATATTATCCGTCTTCGTGGTATTGTCACCATTGTTAATGCAACTGTCACCTTGTTTTCGGACGATCTTTTTATGTTTCATACGCCGATTTTGAAACCATGTCTTCACCTGTATAAACAATCTTTGGTTAGTTATAATTATTGTTAAATTCAGTTGAATTTTTGTTTTCTTTAGTATTTCTGAAATCGTACCTGTGTTTCACTCAAATTTAAAACAGTAGCAAGTTCGATACGTTCTGGTGTTGATAGGTATCGTTGTGTTTCAAACCTTTTTTCGAGACCTTGTAGCTGCTGATCCGAAAATACGGTACGTGCTTTCCTACGCCGATATGATTTACTAGCTGATATCAATCGTAAAGCATCAGAACTAGCTGAGGCTGCCCATAAATGAGGAAATACTGCAGCTAAAAATTATGAACTCATTTATGTATTAAAAAATTTTTCCGGAAAGCTAAAAATTGCCAACTGAAATACATTTATTTTTATAGTTGCAAGAGGAAAAGTAAAAATTTGGAGAAAATAATTGAAGAAAACTGGATGACAAGTATGAATGATATAGCAATATCTATTTGAAACTAATCTATGTAGAATTAAAAATAGATTACTTGGGAAAGCATAGTGATAAAAATATACGACAAAATAAAATAGTTGAAATTTGTTTTAGGAAAATACAAAGAATTGGTATAAATTTATTATCATTGAATTTTCTTCGATTGTTGTGGTCAAATTCTTTTCTGTCATCAAAGAATTAATAAAGATGAGTTTGAATGAATGATTTAGATTACTGCTCTGAGCATTCTGACAGCAAGTTTAAATTAAGTTTCAACTTAACTATCCAATTAATTTCAACCTATAATTCCTAATTCATATTTCATTATTTGGCAGTAACAACAAGGAATCAAAGTGACATGATTTCTTAAACAAATGCTCTTCGTTCTTTGAATTCATTCGCTATTAGAAATTTCAAGCTGTAAGATTAGAATGTAAATTCGTCAATTTTAAAGTTATCATTTAAAAGTCAAACTATTCTAAAAGATTCATTTAAAAAAAATGGAACTAACCAGATCTTTGAGCCATTAAAAAACTTTGTTCGAAGGGAAGTACAGCAGCAGTTGCAGCAGCGCAATTTAACCATAACGGTATTGTTGTTTCACGAACTGATTTCTCGTCAAAATGTGATGTAGCAATACTATCACTGTCAGATTTTCGATCAACAAATGAATCCGGTTGTTTTAGTAAATCAATTGTTGCAGTAGTGGGATTTAAAGATAGTGAGAAATGAGGTTGTACACAAGTACCACTAGTTTGCAAGGTAGCAAGTAAACGATCACTATCAGATGTTGCTAAACTTGTCTCAGAACTGGAAGCTGCTACTATCACTGTTTCTAATTCTCTTTCAGGAGGAGGAATTTGTTTACTGGATGTTCCAGGATTTTCTTCATCATTCTTGGAATCAGATTCCGGTGATGGAAATTGTGATTGTTGAAGTAAATGATTAATGGAGAAATAGTTAACAGCACCCGTATTTGGACTAGAAGCACTCGTTGGCTCTGCCATATGCATATTTGCAGTTTCTATACTGCGGGTAATCTCAACTCATCATCTCATTCGTTGCACCTCATTTTACCGTAATCATCTCAAATTTAATGCTGAAAAGGGGCGGTGGTAAATGTTCATAGCTAGTTGATTTCTGTTTTATAATTTACCTCTCTCTCTCTCTCTCTTCATCTCTCTGTAACTTTATTTTGCTCTGATGAAGCTACGGATTCGGCATCTTAGCTAATTTCTGAATAGAATAAAGTTAAATCTCATGATAACAGGGATGTGCACATGTAATTAATTATGATTTTATCCAATTCATATATACTAAAAGTCAACGAAATATAAAATACAATTCATTCCATGTATCTATGCATGAATCACAATCATTCGACGATCAAATAAAATAAATCATTGTGATTCTTTTAGGTTCAGCATTTTCTTCAATTTCAATTAAATTTAAATTACTTCGAATTAATCTTGATCTTTTCGATTCAAGACACCAATAATGGGATTATTATAATTGTTGTTTTATTTATCAAAAAAAATTGTCAGCTTTTAAAATTCGAAAAAGTAACTTTGCACTTTTTGAATTCTGGCCTTATCTCCCATTTCATTGAACTTTTTAATATTTAAGTTAATGCGAGGATTCAGAAAATTTTTCGAGTAAAAATGAACACATCATTTCAATAGATGATTTCATTACACTGATATCTCTCCTTTTCATTTTTAGTATCGTAATTTTGAAGATATAAAGGATATTGCAAGGAGTAGATAATAGCACAGGGATCGTTCCCTAACAACAGATCAGTAATAGCTGCTCTGGGCATCACAGCTAATGGGCCAACTAATTAAGTTTCTCATCTCGAGTTCTATCCATTCACTCTTTCTTCTCTCCTTTTAAGATCTTTTATATCAAATGTAATAACTTTATTTTGAGCAGAAGATGAGAAGGGAAAAAGGCAATTACTGCTTTAAAGGCTCCATCTTGTCGGATTACTTGCAAACTTCTTAATACAATGCTTTCTTAGGCTTTTTCACTTTTATTATTGATAATATAGTGAAAAAATTGTCTTAGCTGCTATAAATATATGTGTTAAATATTAAATGATAACATTAAAATGACAAAATCATAGCAAAACATTGTAATCAGTGCAATAAAAGTAATTAGTATGTAGAAACAAAAACAAAAAAAAAAAAAAAATTTCACTTTAAAATGAAATCAAAAACGAACAATATTATGAACGCCAAACAATATGTAAACTATTGCAGTAAAAGCAATAATAATTCAACGATACTATTACTAATGATAGTATCAGCATGATATAGCAATTATAATTCTTATATTAACAAAGATTTCAATATTATTTTATTCATAATATTTCAATTGTCCTATTAGTATCTAACAAATTTTATTTATCCATAAAAAAGAAAAAAACTTATCGCAAGATTATTATTGTACAAATGGTGCAATTCACATGCTATCCATGTTGACAATTATTTATTGATGTCACTCATATACTTACTTGCTTACTTGCATTGCATTGTATGCGACCAATAATTTTCTGCATATTTATGAATTATAATTGATGACAATGATATTGCTATATACATGAATGGATGACAAGGGATTGTCACGTAAATTAATGACTTGTTGCTAATGTAATGACGAATAATCAATCAAATAATCGTTGAAAATTTAGAGATTTTAATAGAAGAATTAACAACAGTATATATCTTGCTTTTTAACTAAAGTTAATATATGAATTTTTAGACTTGTGCATTTGAAGCATATTCATTTATGTATTAATTATTTGCTAATAATTAATAGAATATTTCGAATTTTTATTTAATAAATTAAGTTACTAAGTTAAATTGCGAAAATTTTAATGAAGTTTGCTGCTATTTTTCTTTTTTGTAATTAACTCATACTTTTAATTAGGAATTAAATTTTAATAAAAAAAAAAAATCTGATCAAAAATTGTGAAAAGAAAAAAAAAAAAGTTCTGCATTGCAATTAATAATGTAGTAACATTTATATTAACAATAGAACAATTAATTGGTTGATTTACTGTGTGTGAACGGTTAATTTAAGCATAGCGTGGCGCCGTTATTGGAAACCGTTTCTGTCTGGACCGGTTACAAGCATTAATTGTTGCGGTTTTAAGATCACCAAAAGGATGTTTAGAGTGTAGGAAATTATTTAATGGAACAGAGAAGTACAATATAACAATATGAAATGAATACTTTCTGATATATGCTCTCATTACAAAAATTTACATTATACATTGCTTGCAAATTTTTTTTTTTATCAAAAACTATAGAAAATTGATAAATTAATTGAAATTCTTCTTATAAAATTTGATTTGATCATTTTAACATAATTAATAAAAATAAATTAGTGATTTATTTCTCATCCATATATTGCATTATAATGATTGAAACTTTAATAATATGATAGAAGTAGGCCATCAGAAGCTTACAATTGAAATGCAAAATTAAATTCAGGAAAATGAATTAACAGTTTTGTGCTGAAAATATTTTTCTCTATAGATGATGAAAATACTGTACACAGAGTAATTGGGAATAAAATGATCAGGAAGGAAAGAGTAGAACAAAGTGGATTGATGAATTTACTGGCAATATGAGTAAAAGATAGATATACACTCGAACAAATTGGAATTTAATTTACGCGAAAATGTGTTGAGGGTTATTATTAGGGAAAAACGGGAAGATAGCTTAATTAAAAATGCTCTTACTTTGAAGTGTACCGTTCTTGTGACCTTTAGCACCTCTGATATTGTTTTTGAACAATATCAATCCAAAAAAAAAAGAGAGGACAAAAAACAAACGGATATGAAAATCAACTAATTTACATAAGAAGAATTGTTGTGTGCCAAATGATGCAAGTTGATACTGTAATTAGGGGACCACTATGCAAATAGACATAAAATACAACAAATTATCTCTCCAATGCATAGCATACAAATTGACCTCTTCGCCTTCATCACATCATCTTAATCATACAGGATGGTTTATGCTTTTTGATAATCACAAAAAATTATGGAAAAATCCGTAAATTTTAGATTAAAATTTTTAAATCTAATAAAATTATGATAATAATTTGAAAATATCAAATTGAATTCAATGAGAAACAAATCTATCAACATTCGAATTATGATGTATTTCACGTGAAATTTTTTATTCTCATGTTATAACTATTTCAAAACATAAGGAAACAGAATGAAATATTAATTCATCAAACTATCTATTTACTTATTTTATTCGATAAATTGAATATAAATTACTATAACAATTCTGCCTCATACAAATCATTATTACTTTTCTTTCACTTACGTGAAATTTCTCTTTCATTATTTCTCTTTCACTTACGTGGAAATGATATATGAAATAAAAATTGCTATAATTATATTTAAGCATAAAGCTTTTGTTTAATGCGATAAAAGTGCATACCTTTCAAAAATAGTACTTGAACGATTAAGTGCACTTACAAATATAGGTGAATGTATATTAAACAGGTCGTTTAAAGCCATCTTAATGATAAAAGCGTTAAGCCACTTCAAATGGATTACTCCATCTATCAGTACAATCTTCAAAAGGCGGCTTAATGAAAGGATTGCACATTAATTAAGTGCATTCCGATAACATATGCAGCAGTACTAACGGATACATGCATAGAACATTACAAATATTGTCAACAGTACAAATTTATATTACTGAAATCTGTAAAATGTAACGGGCAATGATTTTATTTGGCGAAAAATCATTTGAAATTTAATTTAATAAGTAATCAGATTTTCACAACAGATCGATTAAAATAGAATTATATTAAATAAATTTATCATCGTATTACAAATTGAAATTTGAATGAGATCAATGAAGATGGTAATGCTCAGTTACATATCATTTATTTTTTATTTAAATGCAATGCTCATTTTTTGAATTCTGAATTTTCGTTTGATTTTGCATCTGTTTTTTACGAACAAAAATATTAAAATAAGATTCGAACATTTCCAACCTAAAAACCAAATCCATAACTTACATAAGTTTCAATTCTTAAGCGATATCTTCTCTATTGTATCTATAATTATAGATAAAGAAAAATAATGATTTCTTCGAGGGTAAATTAAAGCGCATTAATGATAAGATGAGGCTTGTAATTTCAGGTTGTGCCACTTTTCGTCAATGACTGGCATTGTTCATGACAAAAGAAGGAATTCTAAAATTTGACTGTTGATACTGCAAAATTTTTAAAAAATCAATTTATTGTCAAAATGTTATTTGCGAACAAGTAACTACATAACTGAGATAAAAAAATGTTCAAAAACGAAAATTTCAATTATATGCTGTCTTCTTCTTCTTCTTTTTGTGGTCCCCATAGAAATATATTTGTTGCTGATGAAGACAACAGGATTGGCTCCTTTGGATGTGAGCTGACCGAGTGCACTACGGAGTTTGGATGCGGTAATTTGTGCAACACTTCCATCTGAAACATTTTTCAATTTCTGCATGCATTTCAACATTAAATTCGGAAGAACACAGGAAAAGCACCAAAATAGCACATAAAGCCTTGTATTTCTTCTTTTAGTTAAACCGATTCTTCAATATTCCGACGAAAAATAAGGACATTTCTATTTTCGAATAATAAAGGATGCTTTCTTTTCTAAATAGTCAAAAATAAAATAAGAAATGCCGAGATAGAACATATAATCCAGTCTACTTACCTCAATCAAATTCCAAATATACAAATGAGCATCCTCGGAACCACTCACAACGTGCGCATCAGTTGCAAGCAGACAGCTTTCCACACGATATGCCGTATTTACGTGGCCTGTGTAACTGAAATTTCAACAATAAAAATATATTTACTCATAATTCAGGTCTATAGATTTCAGCAAAAGTAGAAAATTATGCACAAAAATAGCTTCAACTTTGTAAATAAACCCAGAATTCTTACCGAAAATTCAGCAAAAGTAGAAAATTGTTAAAATCAGATAAACAACATTACTGGTGATTCGAGAACAAAAATTTCACAGTAAAAGAATACATTCAAAGAGGTCTTCCAAACACAACTGTACTTTCTTCCAGTATGATATTGCATCCAGTAATTTTAAAACAACATGAAGGAAATGAAAAGAGCTAGTTGTAGGATAATGAGATACAATTTAAACGAAAAATAAGTGGAAAATGCAAACAAACTCCGCTAATAGCTGTCCATTCATTTTATCGATCAACCGAATGAAGCCATCTTTGGTGGACGCAAGTAAACACTGACCATCCGCTGAGAAATGCAATGATGTAACACTATCACCGAGAAAATCTGGAAATTTTTCGACATCTACACAACATAACAAACATATAAACATATCTGATAAAGTTACATTTAACACCTTCTAAAAAATAATCTAGTCGTCAATGCTTTGAAATCCGAAATGTAATGAAATATGATCTATCTCCTTGAATTACCAAATCTGCACTGAACACAAGCATTACCATCAGTTAACTTTCCGTCTCGAATGCTATAGATTCGAGCACTACCGTCAGCTGAACCTGAAGCAATCTCATGCGAATTGACATCGACTGTTAACACAGCATCTGTGGCTTCGTCCATTTGCTGTAAAACCAAATGTGCTTAATGAAGTTGATTTCTTAATTTTTATACATAACAAAAAAAGGAAACAAGAATGAGGGAAATATTGAGAAAATAGAAATAACCTGTATTGGTGCATTTTTATCACGAATATCAAAGCATCGCACGACGCCGTCTTGGCAAGCAGATACTGCTATCGTCGATTCTTCATTGAACGCCACACTGTTAACTTGACCTTTAAAAATTTAATAAGTTTTAGCAAAGAGAGATAGTGAACAGTTTTAATGAACTGACATATAATATTCGAAGGGAAACAAAAGAACCATTGTGTCCTCTCCAGCGTCGTGTTATTTTCCCACTTTCAACATCAAATATCGTCAGTTGTTTATCCATGCCGCCAGCAAGTATCATCGAATTATCACTGGAACCTTGAGCATCTAGAACCTGCAGCAATTGTAAAATTGAAATAGTTTTAAATAAATAAGATAATTCATCACAACAAATACACGTATTTGGACAGAGCACTTAATCGATTTATAAACAGTACTGAAACAGGTCAAATATGATGATTAGCCTGCTGTGCCAACGTGCCAGACTCGATGTCTTCAGCATCTATAATTACAGTCTTCTCAGAGTTTATTCAGCAAATTAGATCGAAAGTGATGAAATTACCCATAAAACAGTAAAAAGTCATGGGTAAACTAAGATATGTTAGTGTGTTAATTTCTTAAAACTACTTATTTCATACAAGCTAATTAAACATTATACCAAGCAAATTGATTATAAAAAAGATTGTGATTAAAGATAAAACGGACTTCCCATCCTGTCCCTGTATACGTCTTTAGAAGCGTCCCCTTATACGGATTCCACAACTTCACTGATTTGTCTGCACCACATGACAAGCAATAGTTCCCATTCACTAAATTCCATCTAACATTAGAAATGATTCAAATTACTAAATTATTTATCTTTATTTCCAACATAATCATATTGTTGAGATGAATCTCCTCCAAAGAGATGCTCTTTATTTTGCATTAATTGATAAAATTATTAAAACAAACCATTAAATCTAACAGCTCTGACGGCACCCTGCTTACAGTTGATCGTTCGAAGCAGTATTTTCGGAAGTTTCGTATCTGACAAATCCACCATGGTCCAAGTCTTCCAAAATTAGCGAAAATTTTGTTAAAATGCACCAGATACTAATTAAATTAACGAGTCAGGTGAGACTATCAGGTCATTTCATAAGACATCCGTCGTCTCAACTAATTATTCACAAAATTTCTTAAAGGCCAAATAAAGTCAGAATCAACATAACATACTTTTGAAAAATATTTCACAGGAAACTGATATGACCGTTAAAAGCTGGAAAAAAAAGTACCGCTTGCAAGGATTTATACGATGTCTCAGCAAATATAAAATACATGAAAATAAAATGTAGAAAAAAATTAGCTCCGTAAATCTCGTTGTTTCTGCTCACTTAATGCTCTTGACTCATGTATAATAACGGCGAAATGAATATCCTGAAAATATATTTACGGTAAAATAATTATTAGTGCTGAGATTATCGTTAGAGTCTCACAAATCACAGATAGATGCAAACAATAAGGAAATGGGAATAACTAATTTTGGAAATGCTCGACATATAAAATTAGTGTAAATCGTATGTAAAGGATGAGATCAAATTAAATACAGTTATAAATAATGCCAGTTATACATTAGTATTGATCCTTCAGAAATGAAAAGAAGACCTGATGAGCAGCTGCATAAACAAAATGACGATTGGCAGTAACTGTAACTGCTTTGTAATAATCACCAGAACCAAATATTATCTGAAATTAAATTAAAAAAATAGATTGGCTGACTAATATGATACATAAATCTTTAAAAACAATTTATCGTTAGGCTATCCAAAACGATGTGGACCACAATGACTAGAATAAATTTTAAATCAATGAAGTTTTAAAATATCTATATATCTAAAAGTATTTGAACACTTAATTTAAAGTTATCCAGACATTTAAAAGTATCCAAACATTAATTTAAAGTATCTAAGCCTTTGAATACTTCCAAAGAATTTCAAGTGGTAATAATGAGAATATTTACTTTAGATCTCTGACTGATCCTATCACTCAATTTTAGTTTGGCTGCTCGTTCTGACAGTTTATCCTCTACTACTTCAACTTTTTCGAATAACTCTTTGGCACGTTTTCTCTCCTCCGGCCCCGCAACCGTACTCAAAATTGATTGCACAGCATCGTATGCTGTTCTACAAATTATCAATTTTCTATCTGAAAAAAATATTATAAGAAAAATTACACATCCACGAAATCATATACAAAATTAAACTAAAATTTTCATCAAATCTTAAAGGATAGCATGCTTGTAAAGATTTCTTGTCATTATCCACTGAGCTGATAGCATGCGCATTTTGTTGATCAGATTTAAAATTTGTCGAAAAATACATTGAACTTCACTAAGCGAAAATAAATAGTTTAAATGAACTGACATTACTGTATTTTTAAATCGAACTACCGAACCATTTTCAATGTAAACGTTTATGGTGATAATGAATGTAATGCTAAATATTATAAAGAAACCTTTAATAGCTTTCAGTAGTGGAGGTAAGGCAGGTTTCTTCCTTTCCAGAGCAGCTTGAGCATTTAATAACCGACTGGCATAATCATAATTAGCACCATTTCTATGTGTTAAGGATGAAATAAGAGCAAATACAGCACTGATATCAAGATTGACGGTGTCCACAACGTAGTCTTCTGCTTTTAAGCACTCGTCATCCGAAAAAGATGCTGTACTGTCGTAAATATCATCACTGCCACATGAAGCAAAATCGACCGGCAATTTTACAAATTCGTTAATATCCACCTAAATTAACAAGATAAATTGAAATCTTAAATTTATGGGAACTCTGGAAAGAATTCCACAAATCCATCCTATTAAGCAACATCAAAAACGTCAGTTGTCGGTAAGTTAATAAAAAGTGAAATAAGGTGTTCAAAAGATTACAATCCATTGTGCTGCAATTTTTATGCTGATTAGATTACGAAAGAATTTTGTAAAGCACACGGAATGAGCAAACTAAACTTTATGGAGTTCTTCAGTATAAGCGAAGTAGAAAAAAGAATTATGTCAAATAACTGCATCAAAATTATAATTTGTGAGTTAAAAAGAGTCAAAGAAATGGTCTTCGAGGTGATGTTCCTTTGCTGCTATTATAACTAATGTACTTACCATATCACCAACAACTTCTATCCCAAATGACTCGAGTTTATGTTGCAACAAGTCTGGAACACCATGTACGAATTCAAATATTATTTTTGGCATTTTGAAGAAATGAAGATGAATTCGAGCTATCTAAATACATTTCATTGAAAGGAAATAAAAAATCTGAATTTACTGTTTCCCTGCTTTGCCAAAATATAACACAATTAAACTCATTATTAACGAAGAAATCTTGAACCTCAATATAATCTTGTGCTTGTTCAATGACGGATCGACTGGCACTTCCACTAGCACCAATAAAATCCATAGCAAGACCTCGAACATTTCTGGATATCACTTTCACCTTTAATTAAAAAGTACCTAAACGAAGGATCACATGGGAAAGTAAAATTAAGGAACAAAGAGAAACAATGAAGAAAACCATACAAACATCACAATGTTTAAAAAAAAATTACCCATGTGGCGCCACCATCAACTACCAAGTCAACTTCGCGCTTCGACTTCCTGAAGAACATATCCACGTAACATTTTTTTTGCTTCGCAACCATGAGAAGTTCAAAATTTACACAGTAAAATTCAAGAAGAGGAATTCTCGAAAGATGAAATTTTTCTTTCAAAGAATTTAAATTATTCTGTCATCTTCAGCAAAACAAACACAGAACCTGCGAGAAATATAACACTTGAGCCACTTAGACGAACTTTCCCATTTCCTCAACAAATCTAGCAAAATCTAACTCCCTCATTAGCCTTCATATGATTCTCCATGTCTATTTTAATATTTCACACGGAATTTACAATAATGAATAGAATACCTCTGCGATACAGAAAAGCTTTTATAAAAGGCACAACAAGAACGTTTCTTCGCCACGTTAAGCAAGCCCCGAAGATGTGTTATATTGCTAGTATCCAGATATTTCTTCAACTCACTGATCGGAAGATCTTTTAACTATAAATGCAAAAAATTAGAATAAAACATGGAACTAATTACTTCGTATTCATTTAGGGATATCATTAATTGATACAGACAACTTACAGCAGTCAAAAATTTCATTTCAGTTTTCAATTTTTTTTTATATTTTCCAATGCCTTCCACGTCACGAAAGGAAACGTCAGCCTCAAGTAGTAATGATTCGACATCGTGGATTTTGCTTTCCAAAATTTGTTTGGGATCATCTATAATATTAGACGATTCGACAAACATCGGCCTAAAATAATGAAATGAATGATAAGATCGAGATTTTGAAGCATGTTCGCAGCTCATCTTATCTTTATTATTTACTTTCATCAATCCTAGCAACAATAAACAAAACCTTTAACACCTACAATATGCTACGAATTCCTTTTCTTGTAAATTTAAACGCGACGACAATACTTTAAGAGGTTGATTTTTCTGTTTTATCAATCAACTGGTCCCATCTATTGATTATTCATAACCTTCCAATTTATTTTAAATGTTTAATGACCGTAAAACGGTCAAGCAAAAATGACCATCTTAAGAAGAACAGTTTGGATGACTAGCCTTAGCAGATTTTTGTCAGGAACAACTATATTCCTTACTTATAAAACTCCCATCTTATTGCAAAACTTTTTGAAGCAGTAATAAAAAAAATCACTTTTCCTATTTAAAATTATTTCCTTAACGTAAAACATAAAATAGTCAGCAGAAAGTAATTAACAAGTGAGACGAAAAGCGACAAAAACGCACTAAATTAATTTGCAACATAATCAAATTTCAGTAGTTCATAAATTGCAATAACTTCTGCATTAACTTCATCGAGGTTAATTGACTTAAGCTCAGATTTAATTTTCCAAATATGAACAAACAAAGCTAATATTTGATGTCAAATCAGATATATGGACAGGATTACTTGCTAATGGAGTGGTATTGTACACAACGTTATAATAACACCCGAATGAGAGGCACATATTGTCAAAAACATATGCTAATTTAAAAAAAGCAATAGATTTGTATAAAAATTTATACCAAGGCTATAATGTGCACAATGAGAGATCAGACTTATGAGAATGTCGCCAAAATTATATTGCACTTAGAGAATTGTCGAGATTATTTGCTGAATAAGAATTTGAAAACAAATGACATCAATAGCCTATGCTTATAAAATGAGGAACAAGGAAAAGACTAAAACAACAGCACTTGTGAAAAAGGTATAAACATAAACAAGATCACATCAATTCCATATCTTGCAAAATTACATTATAATGAGTTCGTGAAACTGCTTGAAATGCCAGAGATCGT
Organism: Dipetalonema caudispina; assembly: GCA_013365325.1. Taxonomy (NCBI): domain Eukaryota; kingdom Metazoa; phylum Nematoda; class Chromadorea; order Rhabditida; family Onchocercidae; genus Dipetalonema; species Dipetalonema caudispina. The sequence continues at coordinate 104,367 of JABVXV010000020.1, read as the reverse complement.
ACATCCTCGATATGGTACTGAAAAAACGATAATGATGTCAGAAAATTTTCCACTAAATAGTTATCTCCACTCGAAATTAATTAATAAATGCCAAAATGAGAAACTGTAACTACTGTAAATCAGAAAATACCTAGATTGCTGTTCAAGCGCATAAAGCGCATGTTCATCGAAGTCCGCTATAGCAAATATTTCAATTAATTAACCAAATACTTCCACAACGCTGTCATATGTATTCAACGCTGATTAACTAATTATGTATTAATCAGGCAATAAATAAACGTCAGATTAATGAATGAACTGAACATACCCTTGAAGTAACAATGCTAGCAGGATAAAATTTATAACTTCCCCCGGATTTACATTTACAATTCTCAACTGCTTGTTGCATCATCACGCGCAGTAGCTCTGGTAAAGAATTTGTACTGATTCTGCAAAATTTTAATGGAATTGTTGAAGTGTTGAAGACTGCAAACAACCATTAATGGTATAACAATGGATTTTTTTTATTTAAGCATCCTAAAATTTGCAAGACTCAATCTTTGCATTACTGTGTACTACTTTTAAAAATCCTTCTTCATCCTCCTACCTACCCGCCTGTATTTATCAACTATGATTGATAAATACAATCATAGTTGATAAATGTCAGATTAATAAATGACATGAACATGCCCTTGAAGTAACAATACTAGCAGAATAAAATTTATAACTTCCCCCGGATTTACATTTACATCATCATCAAATTATATAAATGATGAATAATGTGAACAGAATATTCGAAGTGGGTCTCGATAAAGAAAGATAATTTTTCAGATGAAGCACCAACCTATAATTTAAAACAGCAGCAGCAGCATATTCGAACAGTGTGCCAACCTTAGCCACTGGGTTGACTGTTTGAAGTAACTGATCAAGAATATCCTGTATTTCTAATTTTTCATCACTGTTATAAGCAGTCACATCAATTACCTCGAGTGAGAGATCCTTTATTTCAGAAGGCAAGAACTTTAATTTATTCCAGCTAATATCCAAACACTTCAACTTTGTCAGATTGTTTACCTAAAAAAAAATCCGGCGAAATTTTTAATTCAGCTTAAATTATAAAATGTAAAACGCTTAGTCCCAAACATGACCTCACCCAAAAATTGTAAGCTTCCACATTCAATAATAGGAACATTGAACAAAATGTAAAAGTGGATTTCGACTTTTTCAATTAATTTAATATTTTAACTAATTTAATAAGCCAACAAAAGTTTCCACTATGATTTGATAAGGGGTAATGAAACTGAAACTGTCAAGTTCTGTTTCACATTTTGAAATGTCCTACAGTAATAAGCATGGCACTTTCAGGAACATTTCGAGAAATAAATCAATTACTTCAACACAGCTGGTTGACTCATTCATGACAGTTTTTTGCTTGCCTAACCGGCTGGTCAATTCAAGAAACATACGGTTCGTGGCAATTCTTCAATTTTATTATGACTGAGCCACAAATGAGTCATTTGTGGGAACCGTGTGCAACACGGTGACAAATAAGAAATTTGGTTTCTTGACAAATCCAGTGACAACAAATTTTCTGGTAGAGCGTTCCATAAGTCATCCTGTAAAGTTGTTCCATTACAGTAAGAAAAACTGTGTTTATTGAAAACTTTCTATTCAATTTACGAGTACGGAAGCTTAGATTCTGATTAAATTTTGATAGAAACATCAGATTATTATCAATGAGAACTAACTCAAATCCTGTTATAAGATTATGAAATATCAAATTACCGGAATACATTGTATTTCATTATCGGCAAGTGCAAGCACTTTGAGATGATGCAATCGAACAATATTCATGAATTTAATTTCAAATAACTCTGATTTACCAAGCTTATTACCGCTCAGATCAAGCACATGAAGAGAAGTAACTCCAAACCAACGACTGTCAACAACAGCTAGACCAATGTTTGACATTATCAATTCCTGCAGCTGGTATAATTTTGAATATTAACACCTAATGAAATAAAATCCTAGTATTTTTAACTAAATCGTACAACAGAATAGCGTTTCCTAAATAAACAACAATACTGCTGCTCAAACTACAACCTTCAGGAAATTTAGAAATAGCGCCCTACTAGCAAATAAGGTGGAAATCCTTGTTTATGCTCTTCGTACTGCTTCCTGCTGGCTATAATTAGTCTTTTTCGAAGCGAGGCGAAACTGGTGGATGTAACTTTTTTGTTTTCCTCCAGAACAATTTCTTCACCTGCCAATATCTTCTGCAGCATTGAAATGAAATTACGAAGTGAAGAAACTGGAGCCTGAAAAATATTAATCAAAATTAATAACGTAGTTTTAAATTGTCACTAAATTGCTTAAAGTACTCAACATTGTCAACGCATAGAAACTGTACACAATCTTTCGGAAGAAGATAAACAACGATACGAGATATCAAACTAATCATTTCAATTCATTCGTTGTTTAGCTGTATGCCATTCAGATCTATTTAAAGTAAACAACTAAAAACATTATTAGCTGAGAGCGCTTGTCTTTTTCTCAGAGCCATGTTGCTCCATATACATGGAACAACATAAAGCTAACCTTAAAATAAATTAAAAAGTTCATAACAATGCTATTCGCATTTTCCCAATACATTGTACCTTCTATATCGGTTCTCTTCTACGACAAAACCACTAACAGTTTCGATAATTATTTCATCAAAAATGATATGATTTGTTGTGACCAGTGAAACAAATGAGAATAAAAATCAATTTATATAAAATATATAAAAATCAATCAACGCTTCACCAATTTATCATTACCTCTTTTATACAAATCAAGACCGATGGATAGTTCATTTCTATCGTAACAGATCCCCATTGTATTTTTGCAGAATGAATTCGCCTAACACTTCCTCTCGTAATCTGTAAATAAAGCTAAAACAATTCAACTGATATATAAGATCGATGATATATATCAAAATGTAACAATGTATTATATATTTACTACATTTATCTTACAAATTAAATTCAATGTAAAATAAAAAATTTAACCGTTTTACTTACATTGAAAAGTCGTCCATTTCTGTTTTGAGGAGTAGCTATAATCAATTCACACTCGCCTATTTTGCTGATTTTTCCATGCCTTAGAATCAAAATCCCTCTGCTGTATCGTTGTCGTGATTCAGACGTGAGTAGAGTGCGCGAATTAATTAACACACTGCACTGCAGTTGCATCTCGTACCAAAAGACAATACAAATTCAGGTTAACTTCTGAAATTGAACCCAAATTGCAACTAAGCAGAAAGTCTAACAGAATTCGCGAAATAAGAAAAATTAATGTTAACAGCAATGCACACCAAATTTGTTAAAATTTCTTGAACTTCATTTCAATGTTTTTTTTATAGTCTAGCACCACCTTCATGTCTTGTAAATATAAACGGAAATAAGACTGCGCTTTACATCATAGTGGTGTTGAAGACAAAAAAATACAAATACTTATGATTATCTAACCGATCTTAATCACGAAGAGCATAAAAGACATATTTGAAATTCTACTAGCAAATTGTTTTTTTTTTTTTGCAACAGTATCAAAGATAAGCTGGTGTCATGCAATACACTTTACGTTTGTTGTTATCAAATTTGATAACAAACAATGCTTCCACAATGAATCGATATTATCAAAATTACTCAAACGATCATATTAATGCAGCTCAAGGAAATCCTAACTGATCTATACATCATATAAGATAAATAAAGTCTTCTCACACGTGTGACATTTCAAATGTTACCATGCATACATTACAAGACATATCTTTTCCCTTTTCAATTTACAATTTCGCGCCGATTATATTCTAAAAAAAAAGTTGTTAACTAATTGTAAACTGTTATACATGAAGAGAAAATTATTAGTAGATATGATATCGAGAAGCAGAAGAGGCTATAAGCACTACTTCTAATTTCGTCTTACTTATATATATTACTGAGAAATCCATGTATCTGTTATGCAAGACATTTATAGACATAGATATGCGTTTATCAAAGAAAAAAGTAAGGTATGCAATGACGAATCGAAATTCAATAAATTAATAAACATAAGCACACAGATGAATTTTATTAAAGATGGAAAGAAATTTCCAATGATCAAAGGAATAATATAAAATATACCATAGAGAATGGAAATCCTGAAATGGTCAGAATGTATTACACATGAAAGCTCCTTTGGCAATATTTCTTTACTTGATAGGTTAATAAAGAAAACTTTGGAATAATTCTAAAATGTTTTCATCAGAGTACTAACTATTAATCCTTGGAAATACTAAAAGAAAGCAATGAATCGTTCTCGAAAATATGCCACAATTCGAAAAAATTGGGACTCGAAAGCGTTTGTACTGCCGGCACTCGGACCATTTTAGTCATCAGAATTGAGTTTGTGCTTCAAATAATTATATAATTGGAATGCGCAGGAGTGAAAGATATAAAATTGCATAAAATTGAAGAGTAATATGAACAAACTTTGAAAGAAATTGAAGTGAAATATTGTTTTCAAAGGTATCTAATGACGTTTAAACCACAAGCTATTAAGATAAATTACTAGGAAGAGCCATAAACAATACCAAAAGAAACAACAGAAAAAAAACTGATTTTCCAATTCTCTATTAAATCAAAAATTCATAATTTATTATAGTCATTGCCAACTTCTTAAGAGCAACACCAGTAGATATTTCTTCACATTATCATAAATTGATTAATTTCCCACGGCATTCGCTGCAGTGTAAATTAGGACTGCAAGGTGCAAGTGTTCTTGTACGTTCCAGATCCTAGAAAAAATATTGAACGATATGATTTTCTTGGAATTTCTTTTATTGACGCGAGAAATACTTTTCACAAAAATGACCTTTCAGCTTACTCATAAGTTTCCAAGTAAATACCTATTCGTCAACAAAACGAGCATATTTTTTTCCGTTCATTTTTATATGAATTTTTAGCTTAATATAATTAGTGACAAATACAGATTATCTTTTAAATGGAGTTATGAACCAATTTCGACCAAAAAAATTGGCTGAAGAAGTTGGGGAATACATGCTGTAATTTTGACATGCATAAAAAATTCAAAATGTCACCTGTAGCTCTGATATCAAATTTAAAATCCTCTGCACACCAACATCATCATCAGCATTGCCTTCAAAAATGTTTTCTGTGGTCTTATTTCTAGGGATATCTGTAATGGAGCATTGTTATTTAGTTTTCTCGTGTTCTCGTTAGATAAAACAAACAATCATTCCATTTCAAAAAAGAGCATTATAAGCTTACCAGCACTATGTTTTCCACTACCAAGCTCACTTGAAATGTCAATACACGAATCAGGACTGCTGGGAACGAACAGTTTTGAACTGTCAACAACTGTCTCTTCATCACCGGAAAATTCGTCCTCAGTACCATGACTATAATACAGAATATTACAAGCACAAAAACGTGAATAATCATCAATAATATCCCAGGAAAGCATTAAGATTTGTAATATACCTATACGATCGGACACTGCGTGAACGTTTCGATGACCCATTACAATTGTTCTCTTTCTCATGCCCATAAATGTGCAGCAATCCTTTCTTTGATAACAGATTTATCAGAACTTCTTGTAGTTCGGTCAGCTTTTGCTGAAAAGAATTCAAACTGGTCAGTTGAATAGATAGGCAGTAAATGCATAAAAATTTTCGATATCGAAGAATTTTAACACAAAGAGATATGACCCCAGAGAACATTGCAATATGAAAAGCTGATTGTGAGTATAAATCAAAACATCCACCGACGCCACATGTCATCTTTGTAAAGTTATATCAAGCAAAGCAAAAAACTGAATAGAGAAAGCGATAAATTATAACAGACTGCAGGGATTATCAAAACTTTTGAATTCATTTGTTTGTAGCATCCTAGCTTGAATTCTATTAAGAAAAAATTGAGGAAAGCAGTAATTACCTGCATTTGTTCTTTTTCAAAAGATAATTTTGCAACTGCTTCCTCTCTCTCGCGCATTCTCTCATTGATCTTTTTTCTTTGATGCTGATACAGTGTCACATAATCACCTGCAACAAATGAAAAAAGAATGGATATCAGCTTAGCATCGCTCTGATTCATTATCAACATTTAACGCGATCAATCATCTACACACCGATGGTATCATTTTCAGTCTCTAATTGCATTACAATATGTTGGAGTCGTTCCTTTTCTTCGGCAAGGTCTGCAACCTGTCGCATCGCTCGAGTGAAACGAGCCTCCAGTTCTGTCCAAGCCAATGGTTTATCTTTTATTGAAGGTGCTAAAATCCACAACATTGAATTTGAATTAAAAAGAAACAATAATTCTATACTTTGACCAGATTATGCATTTTCTGTGTGTTGCGGATTATAGTAAGACTTTGAGAAATCGGAAACAAAGGTGTCGAACTTCACATAACTTAATCTTGAAATAAATTAACAGCTTTCCAACATTATCTACAGCTACTTTTTGAAACATTATAAATAAACCTTCCAATTCCTTCACAATATCGCCATTTAGCCAAACAGGAGACAACGTATCGCACTGAGAGGATGAAGGTGTTGAGAGTGATGCGTTGTTTAATTTCTCTTGTAGCATGCTAACGTCATTCCGTAACTGTTCATTCTCAGCAGATAATGTGTTGATCCTGCAACAGAAATCATCATTCAATTTGAGCATTATTAATAGTTTTTAAAGTTAAAAATTAGCAAATAACTTGAAAAACTAATATTAAGCCGATATAAGATCCTTGCTAACTTAATATAATCAATAAAGAATTAGAAAGATTTCAGTATAAGCACAAAACTATAACTTCATGTGGAATTTAAGTATAAATAATGTTTACATCGAAAATAAAAATTGGTGATTTCGGAGCAGTACCTTTCAACTGCTTGCCCTAGTTCAACGTGTATATTATTCTGATTTTCATCTTCAGAATTTTGTTCCATTATCCTAAAATATAAAAGCATGATGAGCTGCATTCTTGAAAATAATGAATGAGCAAACGTTTTTGAATCTAAAATGCTGAAAAACATTGTATTCGAAATATATACAGCAGTAACAAGCATATAATTGTTAGTGATTGAGCAAACCTTCGTAATTCCTCGTTTTCCTGGATTACTCGTCTATGATCAAGCCTTAATTCATCCAGAGCCATTCTAACATTGGCTAATTCTACTTCAGTATGCGCATGAGTGTCTTCTATGTGCGAAAGCGACAAATCTCTGTCGTAGCACTCAGAAACCGACGGTGTTGAAATAGTCTGAAATTTGCGAATCCAAATGTTACAAGTTGTTAAAATCAGAAACATGTAATATTTATAAAAGTTATGCTTTTCAAGTTGATTTTCGAACTTATTGAGAGTGTATGCTAACGGCAAAATTAATATAAGTTAATGTGCGATGTCGTTAACTGTGAGAGACTGTAAGCCGAAAACTACAATAAACCTATCCCGGAAAAGATTTAAGATGTTGAACGGCAACCCAATTTATTGAAGCCAATAGTTATTAGGTTGCTGGCATTAAGCATTCAGGTAAGTTCCGTATGACGATTTACAAGCTTCCAATGAGAATAGTGATTGAATGATGATAAAATACCAATAAAGTGGGCTTTGTGCTTTATATCGAAACTTTAAACAAATTATTTTCTGAGTCTACCTCATCACGGTCTCGTGGATCAACATACTGAATATGCTCCTGCTGCTCATATGCATCACCATTCGGCATTATTGGGATTGTTGAAGAATCAACATTTTTGCCATCAAAAGATTGACCAGAAAGCCGATTCAATTCATTTCTCAACTGACTGACCAGATGCAATGCACTCAGTCGTCCACTTTCCCTTTCCATGCTTTCCTGAACCATGATTCAGTATTGATCTCTGTGATGTCGAACTTATCTATACAATGAAAACAGTCTGTTAATTTCGTTTGAAGCTTGGCGCATCCTACTAAAAAAATACAGCAAAAATAATTTAATTCTCAATAATTCTGATTAGTTCTGCATTAACGACACGTATAGTTATAACCGTCTAAATAAATGACTCATCAAAGGAAGTCAAAGGAAGCGTGACTTCTGGAACGTGGGAAAAACTAAAACAGTAACCTGTGTAACCATTATTAGTTTATCCTGCAGTTCGATCAACTGCTCTTTCAATTCTCGATTCTGCGCAATGGCCCTTGAAACCGTAGCTTTCTCATTCTGCAGCTGTTCCGACAGTGAAAGTGCTCCCTTAAGAATTTAACTATGAAACGAATACAATCTAGAAGGTGCATGAATAATTTTGAAATACTGAACAAACCTCTGTATGTTTTTGCTGCTCTTCAGCAATAGAACGAGCTCTTGTAAGCGATTCTTCGACCATAGCCAACTCAGCAGTTTTTTTCATTAATTTTGATTTCTACAAATATACAGTCAGAAAAAAAAATCCATATCCGACCTGTGGTTGCAAAAATCAATCTTATTTATATACCATTTACGTATAACGTTTGCTGATAGTTTAATGATTAGTTAACAGAAAGAAAACGGAATGAGCTGGATATAGACAGAGTATGAATAAATGAACAATCAAACGAGACAAGAATAAGTGAGCTTTTCGCTACCTCAACAATTCGAGATGAATTCAAATTAAGAATGCAACATTGTCAAATCGAGGAATGCAGTACCAGTGCAATGCGATGCCTTGTCTCGTTTGATTGTTTATTAATTCATACTCTGTCTATATCCAGCTTATTACTGCAAGTTTCAAGACTAATAAACACAAACAGAATTTCTCAAAAAGAACCTCATCATTAAGTGCAGAAGAAAGTGTAAGAACTTCTTGCTCCTTATCCATAAGTTTTGCGTTCAATTCCTCAATTAATTGTTCCGATCTTCGGTGGTCATTCGCCATTTCAATCAATTTATTTTGCACTTTCTGCAGTTCGACTGAATTCTTAAATAAGTTTCAAATAATTAACAAAACCTAACATTAAGGAAGACAAAAGAATATGAAAGCTATAATTATTGTCCCAGCTTTCGAATATGTATTTAAATTGTACGTTTTGCTATGCTGCATACTTTCAAAACGAATAAGAGAAAGGCATTCATGTGGGTAACTCAATGACACTTTTACCATCGGTAAACTGAGACCACTTAAAATGATAAAAAAACTTCTCTATCATAAAAAAAAGACTAACCACAGCATATTTGTTATCGTCAGTCATTAAATTTGGTCTGTCTATTGCCTGTAACATTTCTACCTGACTTTCTAAGGTCTGCACTTTTGATTCCAGAATTAACTTTTCATTTGATATTTCTTCCAGCTGTAAAAAACGTACACACCATTTGCTTCAAATTGCATTTTTGATTAGAAGTTCTCTGCCTAATTATTGGGCTTTCGTAAATTTCGCCATAATGATCAATTTTTACCTTTGCACTCATTTGCACGATATTCTGATTCAGCTGTGTCCCATACAGTTCATAACGTTCCCGTGCTAATTGTGCCTCTTTTTTCCACTTTTCTGTTTCATCTGCTGCTCTAACCAATCCCTTCTTCAGTTGTTCAATTTCTTCTGCAATATATATATATATATATATATATATATATATATATATATATATGACATCTGTATAATAATAAAGTGGTAAAATTCTTCCCAGGTGAATGGTTTTGTGCTAAAATAAGTATCAGTAAGCTATTACTGATACTTGGTAAACAGCGATATCAACGAGAAAAACGGAGCAAATGCAGAACATTTCCGAATAAACGACTGTGTAAGTCTCAATAATAGATGACCACAATCTAATAACAATTCGTGGAAAAAAAAGGGGAAAGCATTTCCAAAAGCATTTCTGCACAATTAAAGGTTACAAAGTTAATAACATGATCATCTCATATAGGAGTAGCAAGAATCTTACCACCAAGATTTCGAGCATTAGCTTCCATTTGAGTATCTTCACCCGTATATGCCCCTAACTGACGAAGGTAAATATCCTTCATTTTTAACTGTTTGTGAGCTTGATCGAGCTCTGCCTGAGCAGCTTCCGCTTCTTTCATGCAAATTTTTAATCGTTCCTAAACTTTTCACTAATTTTTAATGTAGTGCAATTGGAGCTTAATATCTGATCATCATTCAAAAACTCCTCTCATTTCATATTTCCCTCAAGGCACCGAAAAGTTGAGGAAGAGAAAAACTTAACCTAACAACCACCACTACAAAACAAGAAGATAAAATCAAGCCAGCCAATATCAAATTACAAAAAATGCTTTCTTTTTGATAGTACTAAGTCTCATTTCAACCATTTTATAATTGTAGAGAATCTTATTGTAAACTAATCATATTTTATAAATTTTAAGAAAAATACTGCCGCTCGAAGGCTAAAAATAACAAATGAGCACAATCTATCAATAAAAATAAACCTTAGCATCGTCCCGATCTTGCTGCATATGAAGCATTTTAGTTTGCCAATTTACTGCTTCTTGTCGACCATTCTCCGATTCTTCCACTTGCCTTTGCACGGCATTACTCAGTGAATCGATTTTTTGACGTAATGATACGATTTCTGTCTCCAACGACGTAATTTTAGAGTTTTTCTCACGTACCTCGATCTGCAAAAGGAGCTATTATCATAAAGCTGATGAACTCCAGTTAAAATGGAAAAACGAACCAAATTCCTTTTCTTGCAATAAATGGATTAATAAGTGAACAAATAATTTATATAATATAAAAACTACATACCGTAAGACTGCAAATTTGTTTATTTCGATCCATGACTAGTTCATTTTTTTGCCTTAATTGCTGTTGTAAAGCTGTTTTCTCCTTGACAACAACACTCATTGCCTAAAGCACTATTAATTTATTGGATCATAGCTGCTGCTTATATACAAAAAGAAAAAGAAACCCCTGAAATTTAGGACCCACGTAGTTGAATAACTTTATAATTCTCCATATAAAAAAGAAACAAAACTGTTTGCAAATGAACGAGTTGCGTTTGTAAAGCGGATCCACCTGGGTCGCCATTTTTGATACATTCACTGAGTTTCGTGTATGCAGCATGAATCTGTGCGTAATGCCCAACCTAAAATATCTCATGCGTAACTGAAATGAATTATGAAATAAATTCTCACGTAATAATCAAAATGCATTATATCATCTGACATTTAAAAGATACAAGTTAAACATGCACCCTTATGTGGCTTTTTCAAACAGCTAAGATATAAGCTTCCATCCCTTAGATATTAATTTGAATTGCAGATTTAATAGAAAGTAAAAAAAGCAAATGAAAAATAAGTAAAAATAAAGCAAGTAACTGCGAACATACCAATTCTGCAAGCTGGGACGAAAATTGCCCTTTTTCAGCTGTACGTAAAGCTAATTCTTCTCTTAACCGAACACACTCCTGCTGCAACAAAAGTATTCGTTTTGTTATCGATTCAAACTAGGAAAATTATTTAAAAAAAAAAAAACCATTTCTAAAGGCAAGATGAGAAGAGCGTCATTTTTCAAACTGTATCAAAAATTTTTGCAGAAACCAATGTGAAAATTTAACCAATTATTTAACAAAAAAAAAAAGAGAAAAAGACATATAAGGAAAATCTGCAATCACGTTCTAATACTGTGAATAATGACAGTTCAATCGGAACAGACACAAAAATATTATTAAGATATTTCGATAATAAATTAGTAATGAATATACAACAGTACTGGAATCAATTTCGTTTTAAGACTCTCTTAAAGGCGTTTTTTTAAGCTTATTCGCGCTTTTCCGAAAGTACTACTCATCCCAAATCCCTAGACAATGAAGATTTTATTCAAATATATGAAATAATGACTTTTAATATATCTTATATCTACGATGTTTCTAATGCATCATATATGACAAGTGTAAGAGAAAACTCTATTACTAGTCGCTGGCTCCAAAATACAAGTGAAGTAAAAAGCATAAAGAAGAAAAAAAAAAAAAGAGAAAAGAGAACCTAGATCTGAAACATATGATGGAAAGGTGACGAGTCAGGAAAAATTTATATATGAAGATCAGGTAACCTTCAAGTGAAGCAGATCTTCCGGTACATTCGAACACAATTCTGGTGTACTATTCTGTTGAAATTTATCCCTTAAATCATTGCTCGGAGCATTGCTGTTTGTATTCGAAATATTATGATTGCTCGGAGCACTGGAGTTTGTATTCGAAATATTATGATTCGCAGTGCTTTGTGTGGTTGTCGATGGAGAATCCTGTGGTCCTCTTTGAACTGTTTGAATGGTGTCTTTCATCTCAGCATGATTGCACAGTTCTTCAAAATGATAATTTTTCTTCATAGTGATAGTTTCCTGGTAAATTAATAACTCAAGAGTATCCTAGGAACTAATTTCGAAGTCGTAAGCTTCTATTTTCCCAAAGTTATTTTTAAAAAAATCACGCATAGTAAGCACTGTCTTGCTTTTAACGAGAAGTAAAATAAATACCTCATAAAGTATGAAAACCACATGCGAAAAATCTTTCTAAATATTTCCAGATGAAATAAGAGCATAATGAAACTTACGTAAGCCGTTGGCAGATCGTCGTCCACCATTTTCGATCATACTCGAAACACTTGGAGAGGGAGATAAAGTAAATTCTACACTTTCGTTGCGATGTTTAGACTGATAATCTCGCAACTGAAAATTCCAGCTGCTTTAAATCTCGTAATCTCGTAAGCACGATTAATTCATGCAACAAAATTTTTCAGTGTAACGAGATGCTTTGATAGCAATTGAAATAGTAAACGCAGACATTAACTAATCACCAGGCTAAAGATTTCTTGTAACAATCCAAAATTTGTCTACCAACTTTTCTCTTAATTTAACCAGTCCATACTACTGGTTGAAATGAAATGAATTTCCAAATCCTCGAGACCCGGAGATTTCCCCGTAAGTATTGATTAATAGCAAAAGAGATCTCGTTGGTCATCAAACTTTCTTATATGACCAAATATTTAATTTTATACCAAAGTACGAAGTGTTTCAGGAGAAATTTTATTTGAATTAAGTACAATTAACTAATAATGCAAGCTAAATTTACTCAAGATCGTGTGATTTTATGTATTCTGCCAAGTTACTGAAGAGAATTGAAATTTACTTTTTTCCGAGCTTGAGCCAACCGTTCTGCTTTTGTTTCTGTTGCACCTTCATACATACTCATTTATCCACGCTAAAAAGTGAAATATTTCAACCTTTGACGACCTTTGATAACGGTGATTCTCGATGACACAAACCCAACTAAAGAAGTAAAGCATAATTTCTACTCGCAATTCTACTAAAACTCCTACTTTCTTTAATAGAAAACTTCACTACAATATGGAACTATTTTTTAAACATTATCAAATTTATCAATAATGGATAAAGCAATTAATAAACTGCAGTACTACAATAACTATCAACAAATGTCGCATTATAATTCATTCCTATTTCGGTCATATGTCTTGAATGACATTATCAACTCTTTAATAACAAGGGCAGATAAATTTTTCCCGTAACAAGTTTCCATCAAAATTAAAACTACCAACAATGAGTATTACTTAAAACATGAAAGATATTATAGAGAAGCTTAAAAGAAGGCGAAGAATATTTCTGCAAAATAAATCTAAAAATTTGAACCTAAATCAAACAAATGTAATGCTTTATGATTGAAAAAAAACGTTCTTATTTTTACTGAATATACAATTTAAATAATATCTCAATTCATTTCATTCCTCATACTTAATTGACGCATCATAATTCTCATACTTTCTTGCTATCAAAAAACTAACAAATACCCTTACCATTCAAATCACGTAGCGGACGTGCAACCAAACCTTAATCACCGTTACGTAACTGTTTAGATCGTTGTGAAAATAACAGTCCCGACAGGAATGTAAATTTATGCATTGATAATGAAGGAAGTAATTGTATAATTGATAAATAAAATGATGTAATAATCATTTATAGTACTGTCGAATAGGAAAAATAGCATTTAACAAAATAACTGATAAGTTTTATCAAGTTTGAATAAAATTGATAAAATCATCAATAGAATAAGAAGTTGAAAATTATTTAAGCAAATTTTTAAAAAGTTAAAAATTTACCATTTGTCTCTCTAAATCGTTTTATCATTTTGAACAGTATACTGTTACTATTTCATTATTAACTGATACTTACTGTTTTATGGAACATTGAAATAAATGAAACTTTACGAGTGGAAAATTTTTCTCCAATTCATTTTGGAAATTATAGAAATTCAACTGATAAGATACTTTCAAACATTTTTCTTATCTTAATCATTTGAATATCATGCAAAAATCAAAAAAACAACTATAATTTCTTAATTTATATTATCATTGGTTAAAATAAGGTTCAATGGGAAATAAATAAAAGTAAACAAAAATACTATCAAGTAGTAAAAAAAAAAAATACTATCAAACAAATTATATCACTTCAAACTTTCTAATTATCAGTTGCAATTGTTTTTATAATTTAGATGGATTACCGTATTCAAAACTTCTACCCAAGCAGCTAATATTGGGTTTAAATCTAAAAAAATAAACCGAGTAGAATATTTTCAGAAATCACTGCTAAAATTTTCATCATTTAAAGTTCAATAAATTCTTTGAAAGGTGCTAAACAAGCAATTATACATTAATACTATAAATAAGTACAATTTTTAAAAAAAATATTTTTTTTAACTAAATAATTGAAAAGTTTTTTCTTTTTATACTCAATTGTTATTTCGAATAAAACAGGTATTTGAGAGTAAAATGTTTGAAATTTGTTATTAAATCAATTACTGAGTGTCGGAATACAGAATTAACTGAAAAAAATATGAATGATTTATCATTCATTGCCCACCATGGGAAGTGAAGTTGAAACCAGGCAGTACCAAACTGGAAATATTCATCAAAATATTCGCTTCATCAATAATTTAATATTTTTATTCAAATTTATTGCAAAATGTAATTAATTAAATTTATTGCTACAAAATTTTCTTGTCTTCCTGTTAATAAATTCATCTGTTATTATCTAAATTATCAGAAATATGACGATTTTGTACTGTTTGAATTTTCTGTTTGATATTGGAATATATTATTTGAATGTAATTAATATCGTAAATTAAGCAGCTATATGATAACATTTGAACAATTTTCATTATTACCTTTTACGATGAAATTGCTATAGTTTCTTCACAATGAAATTTTGCTTGACTAAATAGTAAATTTTCTTTCTGTATGTATGAAAATAAGATTTAGAAGGAGCAAAAGCCATCTGATATAATTAGCAACAAATATCATTTTACGAATTTTCCGCAAACTCTCGATCAATGTCCAATATGACAATAGCTATTGACTAAAACTTAGCTGTAGTAGTATTTACTGTTGGATTTTACAAATTACAAACAAGTTGATTGATTCTTCCTAACAACTTATTACTTTTAATAATGACTGCTATTTAAAATAGTTGAAAATTTTGGTAGCGAGGAATTAATTCTATGGCGGATTATTTCAGCAAAATTATTCGTTCTATTAAAGGATTGCTGAATTTTCCGAAAAATGCTGTTGCGAATCCTGTGAATGATGTTTAAATGAAATTTCTAAGACTTTCTTGAAATGGGACAATTTAAAAAATTTGCTGATCAGGAAAGAAGAAAGAGTATAACTTGTATATTAGTGATATTTTAGAATGATGTTGTAGTTCCAGGAAAACAAGTTGATATTCGCAAGAAGTTCAATACTAATAAGGTCACGGAAATCATTCTTGTTCTTATTATTATGCATAACCAAGCAGAAAAAATTTGATCAAATAAATCTCGAAATGATGATGAATATTAGCATGATCATTATCTCAAGGAATGCGACATATCACGAAATGTTAATTGATAATTTCATTTATTCAAGGGAAAATGACAACAGAATAGACCAGCACACTATTTCTAATGCAATCTGTTTATGATTTATAATTTAACTTTTGCAACAAATATTAATCATTGATAAGAAATAAAATATGATAAATAGGAATAAATAAAGTAAGAAAGAAATAAAAGGTAATAAATATTACAATGAGGCAAGGAATGAATTGTATGCATTATCTAATGGAATAGGAATAAATGCATGTTAAGGCTTGTACTATGATATACTAATTAAGGAATGTTTTATCGTAAGAGGGAAAATGTTTAACTTGTAATAGTTGTATAATGTTTCGATTATTTTGTGAGCCAAGAAAATACCATAAATATGCAACGATAGGACTATTTCAGTCTTGGCTAAAACGTTTATTTCAATTTTAATGAATAATTTGCAATAGACAAATTATTATCAATAGTCAATTGCCACTAATTATTTTAATGGAAACTTCAGTTAATTCATTCAGCCAACTATTACAAGTTAATTTGATATGAATTACGAAGTTAATAACGAAATTAAAAATTGCAACGTTAACAAGTAAATTTGATTAAAATGAGACATGAATGAAGCGTTATTGTGATAAGTTGGACAATTTAAATCAGCGCATTTCGGAATGCTTTTACAATTATGCGTTTGGATCGGCCAAATCACTCCATAAATGCATTATAACAGCCAATGGAACAAAGCACCATACAAGATCAGGGAGCCAGAAAATGAACACTTGCTTCCATATGCCAGCTGATTCAGCCAAATAATTAAATGACCCTGAAATATGGATAGTGATAAATTAATTGTTGAAGACCTATAAGAACCAACTATATGGAAATAGATTGCAGAATGTTTATTTAATTTTTCTAAAAATCGAAAGGATTACAAAGACAGAAATAATTTATTTTTAACTCACTTAAAGGTCAAATACAAACTCTTTTCTGATCTATTTTAATATCAAAATGAAAGTATCGGCATCAAATTGGTTGGTCGTATTTTCATGTTTTATGTATTTTTTGTAATTTAGATTAACTATTTAATCAACATTACATATCCCATGCCTTCTTAAATTACATCGCAGAAATGCGGAAATTCTTGATAAAAGCTTTGATGACATTGATTACTGGAAGGAATATTTTCGTTTCAAAAATTATCAAAACATTTTCTTATATCATTTTCGTTTTTCTCTGATGTGTTTGACATTTCAATTTAAGTCATCTCAAGATATTTAATTAAAATTAAACAAGCTTTCTAACAAACACTAAACAGGATCAGTAATTGATTCTCATAAATTGTCAATCCGTAAAGTTCGTTTCTTGATGATAACAACATTTTGAAAATTAATTTATCAAGAAAGATTTTTGGCCTGTTTAATTGTTAAATCGTTCGATTTATTTTACCTACTTTATTTTGTTTACGATTCCTTAAACTTTTATATTCATTCACTCGATATATTCAGCATTATTATGTGCAATACATCCTTCAGCTATAACTGAAATATTTGTAACAAAAGTTTCTATTGAAATTTGGAATGGTGACATTTTGGATTAGTTCTTACTTTATATGAAGTACTTTTATAAATGAATCCAATCAACCGGTCTGAATATCTTATTGTGACATACAATTGGGTAACTTCCGCGGAATAACCGAGATGCTATCTACAAAACCACCATCTATTGAAGTATGCAAATTTCTCTAACAGATAGTAACAAGTTGTGAATATGTGAAAATTTTCGATTTTAATTTAACAAACACATCTCTTTATCTCTCTCTTTTAAATGTAAAAAAAAAAAACTTCAATCTAGAAATGAAAATTCGATTGATACAATAAAATCATAGATAATTTTTCTCGCAATTAATAAAAATGAATTCATTATAGATTCTCTTTTTCGTAGCGATCGAAGACATGTCATAGTTGAAGAACTTCTTCAGTAAAATTACAAATCTTTGTCAATGAGTTAAGTGCGAAGCGATAAATGAATAACAATCAAAATTTAATAAAAATTTTTAGTCTTTTCTTCTTTCGACTTGTTGTTTGGTAAGATAATGAAGCAAAATTCCTTGACAAAATTGGTTAAAAATTTTACATCTGAATTTTCACTTAGCTCCAAAATGACTATGAGTAAATTTTGTAGGAAAATTTTGAATTCAAAATTAAGTACTGAAGATGAAACGATGCAAGAATATTGCACCATTTTTGCATTTTCCATTTGTTATCAAAATATATTTGACTGTTTTTAAGGTCATTTCAGGTATATCTACAAGAGCTTTGAGAAGGTCAAAGAAGGTAAATAACTAAATTTAATAAGTGTATGTAATCTATCATGCTATACAATATTCAAATTTCACTTATCATCGTCATATTCAAAATGATATCGAAGGAAAAATACATCATCTCATTTACTTCTCGATAAATTACTCGAGAAATAAGTAAGATTAGGAAATGTTGATAGAAAGAGCAGAGATAGAAATGTATAAATGAAAAAATAAAAATGCTGCATTTATTGCAGTTCTCATATTACAAATTAATTGTATGGCTGTTTTGAAGTTGTGAAAAATATGATGAAAACAATTAAGTGAACTGTTGAAGTGGTATTTGAATAATAAATACAAATATGCATCTGAAATTATTATGTCATTCTTTTTTTCCTGCTCCTTCAAATTTATATTATCTGTTTTGCATGTAGCTTACACGATCCGGCAATCCTAATTTAATCAAAAGTTTGAAAGTTCACGACTCGAATTCTTGCTCAAACGTAATAATCGATAATCGATGAATTATTTTCTTCATTTAAAATTCATTTTGAACATTTAATTATAATTTTCACAATGAACATAAATAATATTAGTTGGCATTAAATTGCTATGTTGTAGAAATATATGAAATAGTTTCAGTATCATATTGTTTTCTTTGAAAGATTAAAGAAAAAAAGGATAACAAACCTTGTGGTGGTGCGATAAACATTGTCATGTAAAGAAGAGTTTTCCAGAAGACGAATGCACTTGTCAGAAAAGCAGTTAACTTAGCATGATGTGGATAATCTCGACACTGAAAAAATAAAATTTCCTCTATTTTAACTTTTGTTTACTTCTGCTTATTTGAAGCAATTTGTTGAAGTTTCCGACATTGATGTTGTAACTCTTCTGAAATTTCAACCTTGAGAATTAGCTAGCAAGAGCATAAATTCTGCCAGAATGAGGGCAATGATTCTAAGTGTTCCTGAAAATTATTTGCAATTGATTCTTCTAAAAAAGGTAATCTAGAGAAGTTTGTCGAGACTCGACGATAACCCATATTCATCATGAAACTTATCAACATAAGGGTTCAAGAGTTAAAGATGAACAGGTGAATAACAGTAAAAAGGAGGTCATGAAATTTAACAACCTAAAAGTAATTATCAGCAACATTAAATTCAATTTCAAACTGAAATTAATTTGTGGTATAAATTTCATGAAAGTAGATGTGTTGGTGAATCGTAAAAAAAAATCAGTGTTTTTTGATAAATCAAGTTGTACAATTTGTTTTTGGAAGTAAATTTAACATTTTAATAAATTCAGCAAGTTCAACATTTATCCAATTCTGCATATCGTGAACTTTCATTTTCGCTCAAATGTCAATTTTGTTATTAGCAAACGAAACTTTTCTGATGAAATAAGTTCTTTCAAATTCATTTCTATTTTTCTGCGACTTCATACAAATATGAATGCCAAAAAAACAAAATAAATATAACTTGCAACTTTTTTCAGTTTTATTTTCGAACTCGATAAAGCGGAATTTAAATCAAAATTGTTGTCATTCAGCTCCATTTTAATAATTCTACTTTAAATTTTTATTAAATCTCGCCGATGTTCATTTTGATAAGTAAAACCGGTACATTTTACCTCATCAGCTAATTAATAAGTGATAAGAACATTAGTCGAAATATTATTACTGTTAATTGTCAGCCTAATTGAAAAAGAATTCTAAAGAGTTCAATTTTTATGTAAATAAGATTTACCAAATAGAGTGCAACAATATTCAAAATTATCTCGATGATCATCAATCGCCCAGTAGCCATTGTAACGATATCATTGGTTGTAGCATATCTCAAATCAATGTCACTATAGATATTCCCTGTAGCAGCAAATTAAATATTATAAAATTATAATCTCATAATAATTTTTGTGAAATATAGAAGAAAATCATTCGACATCAATTTTCTCCCCAACAAGATGATTTTGTTGTTGTTGTTGGAAATGCTAGTAGAATTATTTCTATCAATATTCAATCCTCAGACAAAGTTTCTACACAGTCTCCTTCCAACATTGTTTCCGGTCTCGATTTCAATCCTGTAATCAGAAAACAGAAGACTGGATCAGTGTAGCAAAGAGCAGTTTACTTTTTCAGAATTTTTAAAGCTTAAGTGAACCATTTTAGCGCCCCTACTTCATTGTCATGACAGCACAAGAAGCATGAAGGTCAACGAAACCTTTCACGTAACTAATTAGTCTGAGTAAAAAAATGAAATTAAAGGTTTAGAAAAAAAAGTTTCTATGCACTCAAGTATCAATGGAACAGAAGAATCTACCGATTCCTTACGAAAAATTTATGGATCGATAGAGATCAGCTACCTTTTCAAGTACTATTTCATAGAAAATGCTTTCAGAAGGATTTGAATTATGAGATCAATCAAAATTCAAATCATCAGTCCACTGAATATACATAAGAGAGTTGTTTTGCATATCGATTATTTTATCAAATAAGAAATTGATTCTCAAAGAAATTCTTCAGAAATTGATTCTTAAACCCTAAATTTTTCGAGAGAGATTAGTCAATTCATCTATTTCATTAATTATAAATGCGTCTGTGTGTATGTGTGTGTGTGTGTATGTGTGTGTGTGTGTGTGTGTGTGAATAAATTAAAGAGAAATGTTGTTGAGTAAAACGAACATAATTCGTAGAAGATTCCCAATGTATTACCCCGAAGGGTATGTGGACGAAGCATAGTATAAGCAACATCCAAGCTACAGATTATTGTTGAAATTTTAAGCCAGATTCGGATCCATCGTGACATTGATAAATTACGTCGATTGCAATGATCGTCTCGCATATTGATTATCTTGATAATTCAAGTCTTTCCAGTGGATTAAATATATGCAAACTTTGCCTACAATATTGAGAATATGATCAGGAGCAGAAAAAAAAAAAACAATTTACAACTGATATTAAGTGATTTCTTACAGCTAATAATTCAAAAGAAATTTATAAATGATGTCGAAGATTTTAAGACTTGTTGGAATTTCATATTACAAATTAATAGAAGAATAATTACAAAATCGATTTCAAATTTTAGTTCAACCATTTCATGAATCACAAAAAAAAAATAGAATTAATCAACCAAATTGGTTATTGCATTCTTGCAATGGACTTCTGCAGGCGAAAATTTTTTCTTACAGCAGAAATATAAAAAAAAAAAATGCAATCGAAAAGCTGGAATACGACATGACTAATTACTAAATCATTTTTTAAAACTTTTGTAACTTGTTAAAGGGTGGTCTCAGCTATAAGAAATATGAGTATCACCTAAATCAGGTTGAACTGCATAGTTCAATCTTTCTGCTTTTAGTAAAAAACGATTTCTGAATTTGATATGAGGGCTAGTCTAGGTAACTTAACATAACATTCCACAACAGTATTATAGATCGCGTTACGTAAACAAATATAATCAGTCATTTATTTTCTCATGAAAGATACCTTTTGGGAAATGATCTCAATGGGAATTTAATTAATTTCAAAAAAAAAAAAAAGATCAAACCAGTGGGGCATGATAATACATTCGTTTCTCGGTATTATGGGAACATCATTGTTTTGGTGGATGATAGAGGTGAAAAATGAGGTCAAGTGAGAGTTCTCGCAATGCCATTATTTCGTCGAATTTTAACACAATGATACACAGTAAAAATTTCTCCCGTTCCACGATGTAACATATAAAAATGATAAAAACCCGAGAGAGAGAGAGAAAATTAGTACAAGACGGGAATATTGCATCACTTTAATTAAGAGGAAATATCATGAAAATCGGGAAACAAAATATCGCAGGGTGATTAGGATGATAATCTGAATCGTAACATCAAGTTGAACCATATGAAGTATAATCAGAGCATATCGTCAAATTTTTTTCCAAAAATTAATCTATCATAATCGGTGATGATAACGGGCGAACCTATTTTCTATTATCAGTTCTTAGTCTATCTATCCAATTTTTCTAATGAAATTATTATTTTAGTTTAATAAAGCCTTCCGTTAAACCTCAAAAATGGCATAACGGTCATCGATTATAACTGAAGATGTTAGCCACTTTGTGATTAATTTTAACTTATTTTCTCTTTACTCCCTTCTTGTTGGTAACTATTTTTTAAATTGAAGCATAGAAAGACGAATTGAAAGTAAATAACTTTATTTTAGCAAGAATTTCAATTCCAATAATAATGTGATAAATGAAGTATCTGCTGAAGCAAAAAACAATTTCACAAATTCCCTTAATTAAATTAAGGTGATTATAGGAACAAAATTTTTCACATCGAAATATATGGTACAAATACAAAATTATTGCAATAACAGATGATGACTGTAAAAGCGTCCATAAAATTTTGACCTAATTTTATAATTTTTAATTTCTGCAAGAGAAGGTCAAAAAAGCTAGAAATCAGGCCATTTCTGTGAATTTTTGCTTGCATTATCCCTCTGTCGAGTACTTCTAAATTATTTTATCCTTCTGAATTTTGATCTAAAACATAAAAATAAGTGAGAAATGCTAAATGATGATATGACAATTTACAAGAAATCTAAATTAGGCGAAAAAAAAAAACTAAAACGGACACTATTAAACATTAAAAATTGGGAAAAGTTTTTGACTTTTGAGTGTTAAAAGTTTTTAACTTTTACACATCATTCTTGTATCTTGTAGTTTAGAAGTCAGAGACATTAACTGAGTAATTTCAACAATTTCCAAATTTCATCTCATGTTTAAATTAAATAAATAGGGGCAAGTAGCACAAAAATTTCGTTACTCTATTGAAAAAAAAAAAATATCATGCTTCGTTATTATTCATATTCCAATTCTACCAAATTTTGTCGGATTTCATCCATCATATGCTGTCCATAATCGCTTGTGCATTTATTTCGAGTCCAATGATCTTTGCAAAATGCTTTTTTGCAGCCTGCAGGAAGAAATTTTCAATTTTTATTCAAATCCGACTAAATTTTGCAACTTAATTTCTTTACTGCATTGCGGCTCACCAATGCAAATTTTTGGCAGTAATTTCAGATTAGAAAATTTCGAGAGAAGTTTTGTTCATGAAGAAAAGAGGAAACGAAAGTTTAAGCACGAAAAGTTTGCGGTGAATTGCAACAGAATTATCGATCATACTATGTATATCATCATTAAATCTCTTATTTCAGTTAATGTTCTGAAATAAAAATAAAATTACTTGAATAATTATTTCATTTCATATTTTGTATAGATGAGAGTACCAAAATTTTTAGAAAAAACCTTTCTGAATCATTAAATGACAGCGAAAATTAATGTTGGCCAAAAGTAAACTAACTCAATACGATAAGTAACGGAAATGTAAAACTGAAAAAAGTTAACTGTAAATGGATTACTAATTAGATAAGTGATGGATGAGTGAACTCTTTTTTAAGTGAGTAACTAAGTTAATTATAATTAATTACAACAAATATTACTGAAATTAATCAAGAACATATCGTATTATTTGACCTTCGCAATAGGCGGAATCAATGATTCGTTTACACATTTCACAAGCCATCCGTCTGTACAACGTTACGGATCGATTCATCTTGAATAGATGACCATTCATCGATTCAATTTCTTTTAGTTGAATCATATTTAAGTTTGTTGTTATTATCGAACTATGTAACTGAAAAAATAATAAAGAAAGAATTTTCCAAAATTTTAGTTTTCTTTTATTTCTTAAAAGATTTTTTGGGAAATCACCATTTTTATTTTTAAATTGCTAATATTTCATGATTTAACATAATTCAAACTTAAATGGTGTGAAACTTTGCATTATGTGATAAAAAATAATTGTTAGTGTTGAAACATTGCTAGGAATGATTAAATATCTTAAAAAAAGACTGAATTTTTCAATTTTATTTATTTTATAATTTGAAAAGATAATCATAAATTGTTCCAACACTTTACATGTGAGATAAATAATTAATCATTTAATGATTTAATTCATAACTTTCGTTAGCTTCTGTTAAATTATTACAAACAAAAGAATAACCGACCTGTGGTGGTAGTAATCTGCTTAACTTTAAACGTGATAAATCACCTCTAGCTTCAGAAGCGATCCGACTGATTAATTTCATCATTCCTTCTCTACACAGATGATATTCATTGCTTACAATTAATAATGTTACCACCTGATCTACCTTCAGTGCACTAAAAATGTTTTCCATATTTTGCAAATTATTTTACATTTTCATCAAATTATCAACAGAACCAGGAATCTTTTGATATACCTTACTATCTTATGAAATTTACTTCAGGTAATTATCTTATCAGAGTTTTTACTTCTGATAGCACTTCTTTTAAATAATATATATTGTTAGCAGAACGAAAATTGTCCAATGTATGGAATAGGATATCAAAAAATGATAATAAAGCTTTAAAAGTGTACCGTATGTTAATTTTTATGGAATAATGGACACTACTTTTAGTTGCAATATGGATTATTTCATTATTTCAGTTTGAAATTTCCTGTTTACTTGGACTCAGTATTTTTCCCCTGAATTATTCCCATCTTAAAAGAGTTTGAGAAATTTAATTATTTCTCGTCTTCAAAAAATAAATAAACTGAAAAGAAGACAGACTGCAAATATCCAACTAATGACAATTTATTGCTGCTTCATTGACTTAATATATAATTATTTTGATTAAAAATTTCATAAAAAAAAAAAAAAGTCCGACAATTTTTCTCTCAGAAAAAAAATCGCTATTTTCATTTAAGCTCCGATATTTGATCATTGAAATCATTATAAAATGTTACTAGATTGATAATAAGCAGCAAGATTTTCATTTCAATTCCCTTGATGTTTTCAGTTTATGATTGAAATAGATATCATTAGAAAACAAATGACAGATTTAGTAATATGGAGAGTGTTGTATGATGAAGTAAAGTTTTAAGATCAGTTATATGGACGACAATTTTAATGTTCCTTCATTAAATTTTTTAAATTTCAATTCAGATCATTACAAATGTTATCCTTGCTAGCAAAAAGCAGAATTTCTTCATGCCATTATTCTTCAGTGTAAACAACATATTGCTCAGTAAATCAATGGATCAATGTTCAACTTTTAATATTATTTTTCGCTAACTAACAATTATCAGTTATTTATATGAAATATCAATTCTAGTTATTCAATCGAAAAACACTATATTCATCAAATAAATCCTTTCATATGAGAAATGGAAATATAGAAATTGTATTTAATCATTGGAACTTACTCCAAATTACATTTGTTGGAAATGAATTCTTCACAAGCTTCGATCAACGAATTTACTTGATACTTTTTCGATAAGCGAAGCACTGTTGCAAAATTGCTTTCTAAAATATCACACAGGGCTAATAATTGCCTCAAAAAAAAATATTTTCAAGCCAATTTCTGATTGATAATGTACGTTTAATATTAATTGCACAAATTTTGTCCTTCTCGACGAAGAGAAAATCCCACTCCCTAAATACTGAACGAAAGCCCTACTCGTATATTAGAGTTAATAGCATATTGCAAAAGCCACAGGATAAGGGTTATTAGAATAAATACAACAATTGATTGTAGAAAATGATGATTGATATCGTTGTTGAATGTAAGGAAAAAAGAAAAGGAGTTATAATGTAGGAAAGTAAAAAAGGTATATGAGGAATTAATATTGATGCATTTTTGCTCAAAAACGTCTGAGCTTGTTTGAGAAGAAAATTTCAATCAATAAGAAATAGTCATTAAAGATAATACTACGAAGTTGGATAGAATGAAAGACCTTTCAAAAATATAATTGAAAGTATAGGTAAAAGTATGAATGAAAAAATCCAATTTAATTTTACAAAGATGTTACAATGAGACACTTTTCTTTGATTGAAAATTCCTTTTCAGGACAAAAATCGTAAATTTTATTCTCATATTTTATATTTTATTATTTTCAGAAACTTTTCTTTTAAGATTTTCTTATCAGTAATTTATTCATGAACCTTTCAAAACGATAAATTTGCAAATAGAGAGATTGCACTTCCTATATTTCTTCTTTGTTGGTTAATTCAAATTTTGCTCAAGGAAATAATTCAAATTTTAATAGAAAAATAGCTGTGAGAGAGAGAGAGAGAGAACTAACCATTTATTTGATCAGCATCACTGCAACAATTTAAAAATGTAGCAATATCGTTGCTGCTTTCATCAACAATTTCCCGTAAAGGTTGATCATCATCATTAGTTGTATTAGATGAATTATTATCGGAACAGAGCATAATTCCAGCAAATATAGGTGAAAGTTTGGCAATAATTGTCGATTCGATAATAAATAAACGATCTTTGACAAGTAATCGAAAAGGTCGTTCGATATTGGATGTAGATGTTTGTGGTTGTTGTGAAGGAGGATCCATTGTCACTCCTACTACTGAGATCATTACTAAAATGATAGAAATTGTTTAACAATAACTTTTAGAAATTACTGTCAAAATTCCAAAACGATAATATTCGCAAGAAGAGTAGAAGAATTTTCCATTTTCTAAATAAAAGCAAAACAATTTGTCAGATATATGTTTACTCCAATATATCTTATTACCACAATTTTAGCTTCTCAATTCACTCATTTCAACATCGATAACTCTATTTGACAACAAATAATTTTCATAGTAGTCTAATTTATGTCAGCCCACTTAAAGGATATTTTTCATTCTGTTTTTATCATTCCTAATTCATTGATTAAAGTAGAAAATATGAAATGAATACAACGACACTAATTATATAATTGACAATAAATGATAATCATGGCTAATGCTTCTGTTCGGAATTAATTACCGAATTAATAGAAATTCAAGAAATGCAGTAGCAAAATTAATCTGAAATCAAAAAGATATAGCCAAGCTACTATAATATCAAAATTTTAATTATAAAAAAAGAATATTTCAATGTAAAAACTTAGAAGAAGTTAAAATAATTTTAGCTTATCCAATGTTTTCCAATAAATTTCATTTTTAAACGAGAATATTTCATTGATTATTTTAGGAAGGCGAAAATTTTTGAAAAGATATTAGTAATAACAACAACAAAAACAACAACAACAACACAATGTTACAATTAACATCATTACTTTAGAGATAAAGAGAGTAACATTAAGCTGTATCATTTAACTTTGTCAACTTCTATCGATGAAAATTCTTACTTTTTTTTTTTGATGTATAAATGTAGAGGAAAAATCATCACATTCAGGTAAAACAAATTGTTAACCTTGGGCTTATTAACTTGGCTGCAAGAAAGTCGAAAGAGGAATAAGTGTAGTAAACAAGAGAAAAGAGATTTTCTCTTCTTTTTATTTTTTGTTTTTAAAGATTTTTGAAAAACGAAGAATTTATCTTATCAAATAGCAATATTTTTCTTGTTTCTCTATGTGCTCCAAAAAGTATAAATTCATTTTTGTTTGCTTATTTCTTTCTTTCTCTTTCTTTTTCACTTTCTCTCTCTCCCTCTTTTCTTCTTTTCCCTTAGTAAATATAATTCAAGTTTCAACTGATATGCTCTGTGGAAATTTTGTTGACAAATATTTTAGATCTTATCAGGCAAAAATGAAAGAAAAAAAGTATAAAATAAATGAAATTCTAAATTGCATTAATTAAATTGAGAGAAAATTTGGATAAATACATTAAGGTATAATTGCTTGATATGCAAATCAGTGAAATTGAGAAAAAAAAAAAAAACTTTTTCTATCAACTAGCTAACAACAACTAGCAAAGGTAATTAAGTTATTTATGAATTTTAATACGAAGTATAATTATTCACTCTGATAATTTTCCTATTTTTGACAATGTTTTCCTTTTTCCATAGTTTTTTTTTTTTTTTTTTTTTTTATTGACTAATGTTTTTTCTAACTAATTTAAATATTTTTTAACCAATTTTAGGTATTTTATTTTTGCTAAAATAAACTTTTTGAAAATCTCATTAAACGTTGTAATAAAAAGATTTTAAATTAGCTAACAAGCAACAGCAACTAAAATATACATTAACAAAATAAATTTAATGGAAGAAAGAAACAAGCAAATGTATAATAACATTAGGATTTTTGCGCTCAACGTAAATTAAAATAGTTTCTAAAGCAATGCATACCACTTTGGATTACTGTAAAGGAGTTACTTTATATTATTTTTTTTTTAAAAAAAAAAAAAAAGGTCTAATTTTATTTCCTCTTCTTAATAATAAGAGGTACTTTTTTTTTTAACTCCCCCCTTTCTCCCCCTCCCCCCCCTTGAGATGGTTTCCATTTCAATCATTTCGAACTTCCTCCCCCCTTCTTCCCTTGAGATAATTTCCATTTCAATCATTTCAAACTTTAAGAATACATTTTTTTTTTCTTGCATTATTCTGAAAATATATAAATTTAGGATATTTTAGCTAACTAATAAGTATATTATTAAAATAGTTCCAAAAAGAAATAAAATTGTTACTTTGCAGAAAAAAAAAAAAATTGTAAAAATTTTTTTTTTTCTGTAACAATATAATAAATAATTCATATTAGACAATATGAATTATAAAACTTATAAATTTCATATTAATTAAATTATCTTTGATTATGCTTAAAATAATGAAGCAACAATTTCTATAAATAATTAATTTAGTTTGCTCACAAATTGTATTCAACGATTTAATTTACTTATTAATCGTATTCATTGTCCATCAGAAAGCCATTCATTTGCTGGACAGATATAATTCAAATCAAAGACTATCCGTTAAATTTTTTACCTTCTAGAATTCTTTTCATTCAAGACAAAGTGAAAACTCTTCAGAGTACTAAAAGGTCAAAAGAAAAAAAAAAAAAAAGAAAAAAAAACACTAAGAGATGAGAGAAGAATAAAAAATTTTTCAACAACAGTGATGATAACAGAATTGATGAACTTTGCTAAAGAATATTTTATATTTAAACGATATCATACTATCAGCAAACTAACAATATATAACTGAAAATAATTTCAGATGACTTTTGAAATCAACCAACAAAGTTTTTTTTTTTAAAAAAAAAAAAGAAAAAAACTTTGTTTCCAATGCAATATCATTTGAGGAGGAAGTTCCCAGTGGAAAACTTTCCTTTTGCAATTTCAAATATGCAAAGTATACTTAATACCACAAATATTACTCCCAATGGTAAAATTTCATGAATTGATAATTAGAAATTTGATTGAAATGAAACTTCATGGAATATTCAAACATTTCATATATAAGCTAAATACTTAAAATAAAATAAAAGTAAATCAGATTTTGATACAAATTGCTGCAATATTCAAACTAAATTCGTCATTTTCAATCAATCTGTGTAAATGAATAAAAGGAGGAGGAGGGGATCAAAGAAGAGCTAGTTGATTTGTCCTCTATAGCATCTTATCTTAGTTATTCCCGCTCGGATATAGCTAATATTATTGGGAATTTGTTGTTGAACAGAGTTATTGCTACTACTACTATTGCTGCTGTTATTCCTATTGCTGCTATTTTAAAAAAAAAAAAAAAAAAAAAAGAAATTGGTTTCCCCTGGTGAACAACATATTGCCTCAAAAAATATATGATAACCTAAATGATAATTTAGACATCTGTATTTTATTGTTAAATTTTTATTAACAACAATGTGAAAGTTTACATTCCTTTAACTTTCACATTATCAATTTTAGGCTATCTAATCTAACTTAATCAAATTTTCTTTACTCTTTCAGCTTTTATGCAATTTCTGAGGAAAATTAAATTACATTTACAATCATGAATGTAAGATGAGAAAACATTTTGGAATGTAATTTTTGGAATTTCATCTTTTTCAAAATAAATGAACTAATTCAGAATTTTTCATCTTTTTTTTTTCCCATTGATATGCTGTCGAAAATGTTTTCACTTAGAAGAACAGAAAAATTGATATGCTGTCGAGAATGTTTTCACTTAGAAAGAACTAAAACAATGTTGCTAAATGATAGGTTAAAAAAGGAAATTACCTAGAACATATATATGTATACCTTTGTTAATTAATAATCTTTATAAGTGTAACATGAAAAAATAAAACATATAAGCAAATAGAAAGTTAACTTCTGTCATATGATATAAGAATTTCAAAGTTAGTAGGGCTGAACAGGTAATAGGAAAGCATTGATTTAAAACAATCATTATGATTATGAAAAAGTTGAGTCAAATTGAACTGAAGTAAATTGACGATAACTTTTGATAATAAATTGAAGTTAACTTTCGATAAATAAGTTCATACTTTCATGTTTACCTCTTCGGGAATAAATTACAAATTCTATCACACTCCCTGCAATTGCTTTCGTCATGAATATATTTGCATGCTAATAAATATTGATGGATTTTTTTTTAGCTATCACATCATTTAAATCAATTCAATAGTTAAAAAATGAACATTTACAATTTAGAAAATCTGATGAAAAATTTTTTTCAATAGATAAACGAGTTAAAGTCGAAATTCGATATTCTTTTTCCATCTTTGCATGTATAAAATCTCGATTACTTGAAATACCTCAAAAGAAAACCATTAAAGGTTTTCATAATATTTTAAAAATTGCATTTCAGCTATAATTGCTAATATTATCGCTTAATTAAGCTCCTGAAAATTTTGAATTCTGCAGGAAGAGTTAAGAAATCAAAGTTAAGTGAATGAAATATAAAGTTTAGAAGACACGAAAAATTCAAGCTTTTCATGAACCATTTAATTGATAAATGAATGAACGAATTAATCAATTTATGTTTTTTTCTTTCCACTAATTTTTTTTTTTTTTTGTGGTGAAAAAAAAAAGTTTCTTGATGGTCCGTTAAGGCATGGAAAGAAATTTTTAGATTTTTTTTAAACATTTCAATAAATCATCCGAAATCACTTTTTGCATTTAACTACCTTTCTCTTTAATCATCTTTCGAATGCTTTAAGCAAAAATGAATGCATCATATTTTTTGCTATTTTTTCATCATGATCTTAAGGAAATGCTATTATTGGGGAGTGATAGTAATATAACAAATATTTCCTTCCTGTTTAATTGCACTATTTGTAAGGAAGTAAATCGAAAATTTCTAATAAATTTCTTCAAATTTTCTACTTAAATAACAAAAGAGCGCTATGCTTTAAAGACTTAAAAGGAATAATAATAAATTGATGTTATTACCATTGTAAGATTCTCTCAGCATCGATCAATTCTTATCCCACTTCAAAGAAATAGTACATTAAACAGGAAGTTATTTCCATTGCAAATTTCTTTTTTTTTTTTCTTATTTAAGCTTCCAAGCCTAGAAAAAAAAAAAAGCAACTAACAATATCGTTTTATATTTCAATGACAATTTGCAAATGATCAGCCTGGTACCAATATTAACTTAAAAAGAAATAAAAGAGACATAAAGATATGACTAATTGAAGATGTGATTAATTTAAAGAAACAATTCTTTTTTAATTCTAAATAGATTGATACATAGTACTTTACTATTTGTAAGACAATCTTAATAAACTCTGCAACAGCATCAACAATGAAACAATTAATTTGATAGATGAAATAATTCATAATCAATATTTGAGCTTATCGATAAATATACATTTTGATATTTGTTTATTGAAATGTTCGAAGAATGAGCAAATAGAATGATAGAATGCATAAAATGCACATTTTCGATGTTAATTTATCAGCTTGTGGCATACATAATAATAAATTCTTGTCACATTCTTTAATTATTACATCCTTGGGTTGTCTATGGAATAAAAAAATTTTCCAACATAATAAATTTTCCATTTTTCTCCCCCGAGACATGCTGAAAGATTTAAACTAAATTACTAAATTAGGATGTATTAGAAATTTCATGTCGTATATGCTTGCTTGTATTTCGCTTATTGTTGATAAATGTTATATCTTGGACAACAGTAAAAATTTTTTCGCCATTATTATTTATTAAAATTGTTAGAAAATGATCGGAAAAGAGATCATTTTTAAGATTTTTTTTTTTTTTTACTTGATTAATTCTGATAATCATTCTGAATCGTTGATACAAGGACAACAAATTATTTAAAGAAATAATCATTTAGATCATTCTATCGATCGACCAAAAAGTATTTGATCTGTTAAAAACAAAATGTAAAGTATTAATTTATCACAGTTTTGAGAAAGCAGAATTTTCATCGCTTTCATTTGTTCAATTCTATGAATTCAATACTTTTGTTCATAGCAATTGCATTTAACTTTAGCATTCATTAATAAAAACGTATATAAATTCTATAATTTCGTAATTAAACTTTTTACTTCACTTCATTTATTGGTGGCTTCTTCAACACGACGTTTTTCTTTCAGGGAAAATAAGATATCCGAAGTAGAGAACAGTTGTTTTGTCAAATAACTACTTTGTTTGAAAGCTTTGCACAGAATTAGAGGAGAAGGTTTAGCAATGCGGATACTGGTGCAACGAGTAAACAGGTAAAATGTATCAAATTTCCTTTGCAATTTGAAAATTGATGGGCTGAGCCGGTGATCGAAACCGGGACCTCTCGCACCCAAAGCGAGAATCATACCACTAGACCACTCAGCCATGTGTATTTAATTTTCATTCGATTTAATAAATTTCATGAAAAATTTGACTTAAATGTAATTTTTAGTCCTTAAACTCCCTCATTTCTTAATTTCAGATAATTCGCTACACATAACTAATTGTAGAAGTCACTAATGAAACAAGAAAAAGTCTCCATTTATCTCTTACTTCATAACTGTATTTCTTCATCAGATCGATCATCGATACTCTGACTAGAAGGACTTCCCGTTATTATTATCACTGAGAATAATCGACGATCGATGACATCGAGTTCAATTATCATCATAACTTGTTACCTTTCACATTATCCCAATGTCTATCTTATCAATGTAAAGATAACCGGAAATATAGTTTATTTGTACAGTAATATTGTTCTTAAATCCATATTTGATGGAAAAAAGAGAAAAATGGAACGAGCAGATTTTAGGAAGACAGTTGAAAAGTTGAAATGAATAGATTGGAATGCTCACAACAACAATTGCAGCAGTAGTAAAAGGTAGAACCAATATCAATTAAGCAAAAGTCATGTGTTTTTTTTTTCTTTTCTCCCTCAGAAACTAAAGCAAAATTTGATTTTCAATTCAGAAAAAAAAAAAAACTATAATATGTCTTAATTATGTAATAACATTCAATAATCAATGAAATGATCCTTCCTCATTACAATGTTTGTAAGTAAAACATTATTGAATTACTGACTAGTTTTGTTATTTCATCCAAAGTATGCTCAACTTTTAAAACTAAATTGTTCTGAACAATTAAATAACAATAAATCATCCTATCTATGATTGCCATAAATTATTTGGAACTCTTAATTACTCTTAACCATTTGAGAAACTTATTAACACTCAGATTTTTATTTATCGCAAGAGCAAATATTACAAATAAAATTGCGGAAAAGTATTCGGTTTCTTCACAAACATCAGGGGGAAAATGTATGAGAAATATTTCTTTAATAAGTAACAAGGCTAAAAATAAACCAGTCAAACAATTGCAATTCTATCCCAACCAATGAAATTATCCTTTCTGAAGATAATTACTGTTTAACTCCTTGTCAACAAATAAATTACTTGGAAAATGGATTACTAATTACTAATAATCATCTATTGCTTATCGAAAGCAAGTAATATCACGGTCTACAGATAAAATACTGCTTTGAAGGAAATTTAAGCAGACGTAATGTCGCTTAAAAGTAAGTGAGCAAAGGGTGAAATTAAAGTATAATTTCTACAAACTTTTAACAAAAATTCCTGTTTTGAAACGGAAGTTAGCATAAACCCTTCTGATTGTAACAGCGAAAATTCCTATTTTCGGTAATTTTGTACAACGAAAAAGTATCGCCGGTAAAACAATAAATTGAAACGATGCAAAATATTTACTTTAAATTAATTTATTTGCAACTTTCAGTAAGATAACTTTTAAAAAATTTCATTTTGTGCAAACAAATTTCATCAAATTATTGTTGATCAAAACTGTTTCATCACCATCATGATCCGGTAAATCATCACTTTTCCACGATATGAAATTCATTCATTGTTGAGTGAAGAAAAGCAGGAAGAATGAAAAGGAAGAAGAATTAAAGGAATTATTTCAGTATCATTTAATAAAGATAATTCGCTTCTCTTCACGATACCCATATAGCAGCAGCAATAGTAGCAGTAACAGTAGCAGCAGATACTAGCAGCGGAGAAATAAATATAACTTATCATAGAGGGATACCCACCGATCCCTTTTTGGATCGTAATTGGCCAGCCAGTAATGGATTGATAGCATAAAGCCAATCATACATCTGAAATTATCGACAAATTTTTACTAAAAAAAAAGGAAAAAAGATTGATGCTTCAAATGAATTTTGAAGTTTTGGACATTTTTTGATAATCTTACCTTTAACTATTATCAGAATAATGCAAGCAAAATTACTGAATGGGCTAAAAGAACATAATTTTTGATATTGTTAATGTTAGATATAAAAGAAGGAAAAACAAACTTGATCGTCCACGGTTTGCATCAAGAAACCGCGGTGATTTGTGCACACTGAAAAGGTATTCGGTACCTTAAGCATCGCTTGCTGATCTTCCGAATATTCCACTCGTGCATTTGCTAGATTTATTATACCACGAATTACCTAAATGTTTAAGCGTTGACAAAATGTAAACTGCAATACCCCAAATGATGAAATAAAAAAGTAGAAAAAGTACTTGTAATTCAAGTGTTTCACCTATTTAACTTAAATTAAGAGAAAATTAGTAAATTTTAATTCAAAGTACATCGACTGAAATGAAAATAAAAATTACCAAATCTCTGTCATCACGGAATAATAAAATATATGGCCTCCTGACAACCACCCATCGTTTTACCCAACCTTGTGTCTTTTCTTCTAGGAAATTCATGTAACCTTTCTTGGAAACAACGATACCCACACGCTCTTCTGTCACCTGTAATTTCATTAAAATTTTGTTCATTGCGAAAGTTCGATTTATTTAAAATTAAACAGTAATCAATTCCTTTATTCCTTTCTTCATATTATCATATGCTCCCCAATAACATTCCTATTCTCAATTTCTAATATATAAGTGTCACATAATATTCACTTATTTTACTATTATTTATTTCTGACATTAATTTTTAGACTCTAATCCACAGCCAGAAGTTCTTAGTTTAATAGATCAAAATTGTATCCAGTATTGCAAAGTGGAATGTAAAAACGAATAGAAGTTCAAATTATCTTTTGCTTTTTATAGAAAACTGAAATGAAATTACTTCAGGAACTAGTAAAGACATTTGTGAAATCCGACTTCCGCTCATTGATCGATGAATGCCGTCGTCCATCTCATTAGAACTAAGTACCAGATTTTGATTTGATTTCGATTTTAGCTTATTCAGAAGTTCAGGCGGTAAGGAAGAGTTAACTAACGAATTCCTGGAAGATTACTATTTTATTTGCAATTAATTTTCACTATATTTTTGGATTTCAAACTTTGCAGGCCAGTAAATTCTTATAAAAGAAATTAGAAGCATTCAGGCAAAATGAAAACGAAAAAGATTAAAATCTATCCGATCGTTTTAAAGAAAGAGTTATCGGTGGATGAAACATATTTTTTTAACCTTCTTCATTTTAAAAATTTTTTCACATATTTTTTGTTTTAATTTAATTAGTTTGTAAATTGAATTTCATCTAACTTATCAGAAGTAGAACTTGTGACACTATCTCCAAGTGAAGATATCGTCTGGTCACTCTGATCCGCCAACTGCAATGAAAATTATCACTATTGATCAATATAGCGTACTTAAATCTTACATAAATGTAATATTAATAAGCAAATTCGAATAATCGAAGTAACATTCAGAAATTCAGAAATCAAATGAAAAATAACCTTTCCAGTGGGTGGTTCTTTATTTATTGGTATTCTTTGTTTGATTAAACGAAGTACTTTTTGTGCCAAGTTCGCTTCCTTCTCTGTTAACTTAAATGTTGTCGGAATCGGATATTTTGGTGTTGTTGGAGAAATTGGTGTTATGATATCATTTTTTTCTCCTACATTCTTCTTTTCTGACTTCAGTTTATTTCGAAGACGAAGGAATAGTCTAACACGTTCCACCTGAAACCTTCCAAGAAAATATTCTTTGTGATAGGACAAAAATCATCGAATATCTGCTGTTCTTTACCACTGTTCAGCAAACGATCCTCGAATTACAATTTGGAAACAGATAGTGTTATCAAATACTTGTTGCAATCGTGTCAATCTTTCCAACTCCCATTGATGCTCGAATATAAGTGAATCACCACGTGGACGCCATAAACCAAGATTCTCTTCACCTCGAACGTATGCGGATGACGTATCCAGTACGCGACGTTGTCTCCGTGCTGCTCCTATTGTCGAATGAAAATTCGTTAACTATACACAACATTAAATAAATTGTACAACATCGCAAAACATTAGCAGAAATCAAATCATTTCATAGTAAGGTTGTAATTTACATGCATGTTATTGCTGTAACTATTGAACTCTAATTTCAATATTCAGATAATTCAAAAAAGACTTGTATAAGTAGTAGCCAAAATTATTTTCATTTCGGAAATTCTAAAATTTGAAAAAAAAAATGAGACAAAAACAGTTTGTTTTTTATGTTTCTAAATTTTCTCGACAATTTAACAAAAAATTTGTGCAAGAATTATTATAAAAAAGCAATTTAAATAAATAGATGTAACGAAGAGATAGAGAGAAAATAAAAAGCACAACTGACAAGCACACCTGGACTACCTTTGTCGAGAGCTTCCTTAACAGTAAGTTCGTAAACGCCAGGTACACGATTCATTTCTGGACTTTTGCTTATTCCACCAATCAACGATCGACAAAACCTTAATTTTTGCATTTGGTAAACAGCAGTTATTTATATAATACTCAATGTAAGCAAAAGCATCATTCTTAACCTTATCCTTAACCTGATCCTCAAAACTTTAGCATAAAATGATTCTTTTTTTGCAGGGACAAAAAAATTAAAAATTGCATAAAATGACTTAAATTTATTTGCTCGAATAAAAAGTAACGCAAAAGAGAAGTAAAATTTTTGGCTAATTGTGCTAAATTTTTGAACCCCCTTATGGTGCTGCTTGTAAGCGCATCTTTTTACGTCAGTACGTAATTTTGTACCTATATGTATTGGATATTCAAAAAAAAAAATCCATTCTTGCTTGAATTAGTCTTAATAAGTGTCATTTAGAAATAGGATAGACAAAAGGTAAGGTAAATAATTTAGTTAGCAAATAAGCGAAAGGAAATGAGCAAATAATTAAGTGAGCAGGTAAGGCTGAGTTGTCAGTTCATTTCATTTGTTTGCTGATATTTCGCAGTGTCTAGTGGTTTGAATTAGCCCGCATATCTACAAACAGCTAAGTGTTAAATGAGTGGGAATAATTAGGTAAAGGTAAAAGAAGGAAAAGCAAGCGAGAGGCTCGTTTTGTTGCGTTTGTGCTGTTCTCAAAATAACCTTAAAAAGCATATAATAAGGCCGTATTTGTATAGGGCGACTATTGTTGGTAACCTGCTGGCGGCTGAGATTTTCGAATCTCTTGCATAAATCATCATGCAAAGATCCTTCGTAATTACTGCTGGTTGAGTACAGTTCTCCAATTCCATGTAAGCGGATAACGTCATATATACTTGCTCACCATAGTTTGATACTTTATTAAGAAGAGGAGAATTATGTAGTGAACTGTCCCAAGCTGCTTCAAACTGGAAGAATACCCTAAAAAATATACATATAAAAGAAATTTATGAATTTTGATTGGAATGAAAATTAAGACTAATTTCAACATTGAAATAATGCTTCTTTTCTCTAGTGAAACCGAAATATGGTTTAGAGAGATATTCTCAAAATATAATGATAAGCTTAATAATATAGTTCAGTTGCATTGATATGAAATATTTCGAAATAGTTTCAGACTTTTCCCATTTACTTGCATAACAAAAAAGTATACCTATCATCCATTGAGAATTCCAGGAATGTCCCTGGAAATAGTCCTAAAGATAAGACGTCCACATCTTCACCACTCCATTCTGGGGTGGATCGTATCCGACCAACTACCAATTCTTGACAGTCCTTCCACTTTACATCATCACCTTTTTCGTGGCATATTGTAATTTTCAATCGTCGTTGAATCCCTTGATGAAGTAGAAATATGCCATGAGTTAGTAGACCTAAACTA
The DNA here is from genome assembly GCA_013365325.1 of Dipetalonema caudispina. NCBI lineage: Eukaryota > Metazoa > Nematoda > Chromadorea > Rhabditida > Onchocercidae > Dipetalonema > Dipetalonema caudispina. Next base: position 65,953 of record JABVXV010000020.1, on the reverse strand, counting down.
TAATCAGTGAAAAATCGAAAACCAAAAATTCTCCAAATAAAAACAATAAATTTTCTTTAGAACACCCGATGACTTCTGCGAAATTTTGAGAACTATTTAAGTTGCATAAAATAAATTTAGTTATGGTCAGCTCACTTACCCTGGGCATGATCGACAATTGCTGGAACATATTCGCCATTGCTTCCAAGTTCACAAATTTCGAACCATACAAGTAGATCATATTTCGATCGTACTTGATTTAAACTATAATATTCAAACTTTACGAACTCACTTAGGCATGTCAATATAAATATACAAAACTGAATTCTTCGTCCTTTCCCAAAAATATGTGAAGAAATTACTGATTCGGAATGATTGTAGCTTTTTTGCTCCGAACAGGTGTTGCGATTAATAACGATGGCTGCTGGAACGACAATTTTGTCGATAATCTTCGCCTTAAATTTACATTTTCATTTTAATATTAGATAAATTAGTCAAATTAAACTTTTAGTGCATCTTACTTCCCCTAAAACAGACACTTTGATAGCTTCAAAAGACTTTCTTTCTCACCAACATTGATTTGATTTAATTTGATAGAGCTCATTTTGATAAGGAAAAGCACTGCTAATTGAACTGAATTTAATTTGATTGAACTTATTTAGGATTTATATAAAAATGAGCGATTGATTTGAATAAGTTGTACCCGAGAGAACTATTCTGACGTTCATAAACAAACTGCTGCACAGATGGCTTATAATGTCCAAAAATTTCGAATATAATGGGGAAATGATTGACATAATGTAGGAATGTTGGAGACATTGCCACACGAATATTCTACAATTTAAAATACATTTAAAATTATTAATTTAAATAAAGCTGATGAGGAGCTTAATGAATGAATGACAAAGTCAAATACTTCTAGTTACTTTCGGTTGATGCCAACAATAAATTTAACTATTTACTTGAACATGACCAAAAGTTAATGGAGTTTTCGGTGTATTTTTCATTGGCTCCGTTGAGAATGCTTCATCATGACGATGCAAGAAACTGTAATATTTTACAAAATTTATAAAATCATAGAATTTCTGTCTTAAAAATTCAACAAACAGAAAGATGTAGCAAAATTTACAGTAATCTTTGAAAATCATAAGTAGTCCAAATTAAATTTAATCATTTAATTGTAAAAAAAAAATGACTTGAATTGGCAAAATACATCACTGTATTGTTCAGAAATGCCAGATGCTTCAATAATAGTAATACGAAAACAGTATTCCATATCAGCTTCCATATGTTTTGGATATTGTACTGCTTCCTCATCTGTCTTTTCTAGAAATTTCCATTGCTATTAATTGCTATCAAATTAATAGTTATCAAAACCATTAATGTTAATTCTAAAATTTCAAAAGATTCTATTATGTAAGTTGATTTTGATATAGACTGCCAGAAATCTAAATTGTAAAGGAATTCTCACCAATAATTTGTTGCATATCACCATCTTTTGTATTAATACCTTCTACGAAACGCTCATTTGTGGATTCCAATGTGGTATTCGTAGGTTGAACTTTTTTCGTAAAATCTTCCTTCCGGAAGTAACACTTTACTGATTGATTAACACCTTTCGATGGTTTCATTTCATCTGCATTACATTTTAATATATTGATATTATTCATTAAAAAAATATTCTTCATTAGCAATAATTTCTAAAAACCGTAAACACTGATAAAACATACCATCCGGAACAGGCTCTATAGCAACACGAAGATGACCTTTGACTTCAGCTCTTTCATTGACAATGACAACTTTATGCACCAGCGGCACGTTATGGACTAGATTATTTAGATAAACGAAAGACCTGTAAACATAGAAAAAAAAACGAAATTATTGAATGAAGTCTAAATTAAGTATGTATGAATTAAACATATGTTAACCTTCCAATCATACGAAACCACGGGAATCGATCGTAGAAAGGATCGGTACCCATTAATGCATCCATCATTGGATCTTCTGGACTTTCTGGACTATATCCCTCTTCCATGTGATACATTTCGCGCATCGATTCCAAACGTTGCCTTAATGTGACATTTTTGTCAAAAAATTCAGCCAAGTTCGAAAGTAATTGAGAAATAAATTATTCAAAATAGTTGCAGCATTTCGATTGTGTTTATTGAATTTTTTCTGAATTGAAAAATGAGTAACATTCGGTGAACCTTTCTTTAAAAAAAGGGATCACAAACAAAATTTTGCCGTCTTTATGATTCAGTTTTGATACAGTTACCCAAAGTTTCCTACAATCTTCTTCTTGTAAATATTTGAATTCTAAAGTTGGAGGACTTCAAAATCAATTCATGACCATATAAATCCACCGAATGCAATCATTAATATCAAAAATTATATCAAAAATCCAGCATATCTTTCCACAATAGCAGGGAAAGATATAATTAATTTGAATTTGATTAAATGAAATTTTCAAGGACTAAATAAACAAATATTGCACTAGTTTTGACGGAATATTTCTACCAAGCTAGCAGAGTGAAAGCAACAGTTGCGAATCATGCTTGTGAAAAATGTAATATTTGGTGGATTAGATGAGGTGGGAGCACCTGTCAGGTATAAGTCTCGCAGGATTGAATTGCATAGCACTAAGCCAACATTGATGTTGTTCCTCTTCGGGACTATCCGGAGTGCACGCATCGCTTATATCGGCATTGTAGGAGCGACGCATACCTTCCAATCTCATTCTGCAACCATCTCAACTTCTAGTTACAATTTCATATACTTGTCACTTAAAATCTACAAAATAAAAGTTGAATTCATATGAAATTTCATATCTATACATACTCATTTTTGCCTATCTCTGCGTCGAAGGTCAAAATGTTATCGAAATAATTCGGGTAATTCATTGAATGAATAAAGTTAAATTTTTTTAGATGAGGAAATAATTAAGAAAAATGATCTAGAACTGATAGATAATAACTGAGAGCAGTGGAAAAAATAGTTTCTAACCAAATAGAATTAAAAACTGAAATTATAAGTGTTGGAGATGAAGCTTCCTTTATTTCTTATTTCCCTCTCAGAATAAGAATATGACCAATGTGAGACGAGAAATGATTCTCCTAGAGAGTAAGTGAAAAAAAAAAATGTCATAGGTGAAATGTCATCGTAAATGATTTGTTTGTTTCAGTAAGGTAGAATGGACATAAGGTAAGAAAATAGGATGGATATGAGTTTACGTGGTGTCAAAGTTATAAAGAATCTTGCAGACAATCAATTTCTGTGTTATTCAAAAAACTGAAATTAATGAAATGTGTTGTTAATTAGTGAAGCTGATATAAATCGATAAGGAACTGATCGAAAGTAAAATTGCAGGTAAGCCAAAGGAGAAAGTCTATCAATGGTATTAACCTAGCATAAGTTTATTAAATTAGTTGATTAGATCTAAAATATTCGACTGATTTGATAACTAAGCGAAAAGATTAATCATTAAGCTAACCTTTACCTACTTATAATGGTAGCTCCTATTTTCGGCATCTCCTTTGATGGTGACACTTTTAGAATAAACAAAAGTAATAAAAAGATGACAAATACATGCTAGCTATTATTACTATTAACATAATGCCGTGCCCAAGCAAAATAATGTACAAATAGTTCGGTGGAAAATGTTGCAAAATTGCTACGTAATGTATATGTATTAATTACTATAATTAATGTAGATAATGAATTAGAGACAAAAATAGATGCAACATTACAGCCCAAATCTTTGATAGATAAATAGATGCAATTTAGTCTAAAACTATAGCATACTACTGGTTACTTTTTAAAAAACTAATATATTACATTTCGCACAATTCATAGCACACATGCAACAATCTATCAGCTTGGATTACATTTCTACTCATACTACACACATGCATATAATTGGTACTCGAAATTTTAAACTTTAAGAACATTACTTTAGTTTTTCGATACTCCAATAATGCATTGCACCATTTTTCAAGTCTTGCACCTGTACTGCAACAATTGTTTTTGGATACGGACGTAAGGACAAATCTTCACCAGGTGGAAGTAGATCCGGTGGTAATGGACTATACATTGTATCCGTTAATAGAACAAATTGGAATTGTACCTGAAATTATGAATGTATTATTTGAAAGAGATATATTTTAGATAATACAGTCAGCCAAGATTGATATGTAATGATTGGTGTTATGTTACAAAAGGTAATATGTTCATGGCAAAGTTTTAAAAAGTATTCTTCCAGGTACATTTCTAACCTTTTTCCGTAATTCAACAGAAATAGCATTAGCTTCCTTCAGGAAAATCGCATTGCCCCATAAATCGTCTCGTACGGAAGTAAACTGATGATAGCGCCATTTTGTTGCTGTACAACGAGCAATTCGTTCCTCTTCTGGGGTCCATTTACATTCTGGCTCAGCTACTAAAATTCGGAATTTTGCACTTATTAGAAATTAACTCTAAAAATTGATTCGCTGATAACGTCGTACCCAATAACTTGTATTGGTAACATTACTAATTGATTTATTTTGGAAATTTACCGAAATTGAGTAAGCTGCTTGTAAGAAAACGTTCGCCATCCCACGTGGAACACGTTGATGAGATCATGCTCTGTGCTAAATCAACCTGTCGTTGTAACGTCTCGATGCGCATTTCATATTCCTAAAATTTCCATACTATTAGTACTATTTTCAATAATCTTTCTCATATAAATGTATTCTTCTCAATAGTCTTCCTATTAATGTTGCTATCTCGTATATTTGAAGTCAGCTTTTATTAATAATCTCTTTAGTTTTGTTAGTAGCAAATTGAAATTAAATTTCAATTTCTGATTTTCCAATAACAAGAGCATATCACAACATATAACCTTTGTTTGTCGCATCATTTTCACTTCCAATTCTTCACGCTCTCGGCGATATTGTGATTCCATTTCCAGCATTTTCTTCTCCATTTCGGCCTTCAGATCAATCCCTTGTTTTTCTAACAATTCTTGCTGAGCATATTTCCAATCTAATGTTTCACCTAAACAAATAACGTCTTATTATTTTGAAATTTAAAATGAGATTTTTTCTGCATTTTAAATGAAAAAATTGAAGTTAAACTATATTATTGCCAAAATTTATCAACGAAGATAGTTCTTGAATAAATAATAAATCAAAACACTTCCCAAATCTATCGCTTTATTTCCTACAATCTCTTTATCATAATTCTTACTTTTCAATATTCTATGCATTTTTTTTACAAATTTCAAATTCAAATATCGCAGCGTTAGTTACTGAACAATTTTCTATTTTGAATTACAAAGAAGAGATGAACAGCTGTAAACAGTAGAATGGTATACTATTTAAAAGAGAGAGGTACTAAATAAATGAAGATTTACATATCTTTGTTGAATATAATGATAACGAAAAGGTGGAAAGAAAAACTTACTAGGCATCAAATTTGTTAAATTTTGTCGACTTTGACGAGCTTCAATTGGATCATTATATCGAAACACATGATATTTGCCCAGTATTACACGAGAGCCTGTATGTAATACTTCCGAAGAGACAACCGGTTTACCATTAACGAAACACTGGGCACCAGGCTCTGGAATCAAATGTACCACTCCATCTTCGTTCAAGAAACGACAATGCTCATCGAGAATAAGTTGACCACTGAGAAGAATATCCGGACGATGGGATGCTTCCGGTCGTCCAACTCTGTAATAATTCTCATGTCAAATTTGAAAACATCCAAATGAAACATATTAACAAAAATAGCTATAAATTATTAACAATCATACATTATGATCAAAATTCAAAATGGCCAATTCAGGCCATTTTTGGTGTAATGGAAATGTTGCAAAAGTTTATTAACAAAATTTGATACCAGAAAAAGTAGTATCAAATACTAATCTAAGGTAAAACGTTGAGATTCTCATTTCGTACTCATACTTCCAATAACACTGTTAGATAGAGAATAACTGGGCAACTCTTTTTCTGATACTTACCTTGTTATTCCCTCTTTCAAATAATAAAGCAAACATTCTGACATAAGTGGATCTTCATTCAAATTTACCAAATGCGGGAACTGTAAAAAAAAAAGCACTGTGAGTAAAGTTTTCAGAATGCTATTTCAGAATTATCTCTTTCCTGCTTTCTTTCTCTTTATGAAATTATAACCTTGAGATGAACTATATTAACCTTTTTTGGTGAAAAAACTCCGAGAGTGGTACCATCTGCTCCGGTAGCTAAACCCATTTCACGAAGTTCATCTTCACGCTGTTTGCGAATTTCGTCCGTTTTACGTAGCTTTTCCTCCCACGTTTCATTAAGTTCAGCAATAAGTTTTTCAGATGCTATAAATATCACAGAAAAATAATTTTGGAATTTGAATTTCAATAACTGTCAGAAAAAACTCTAAACATTTGGCAACTTTAATTTTATTAGTTCTATTTCAAAATTAATTTCTAATTTTTTTATTAGCCTTATGTAAAGGATTTTTTTTTTGAAGTACACTAGGAAAATATATTGGATTTTAAACAGTCAAGAGCAGCATACACTTTGTTGTTAGACTAAAATTAAATAAAAATGAATAAAAAAAAGGAAAGGCAACCTTTCAACTGTTCAATAGTATCATGATCTCTGGCTGAATAAATCGCTTTTTCATTTTGTGGATCATCGCTATCGATACCTTTTAATTCAAGTAAACTTCGAAGTTTCAATACTTCCTCCTTTAGTTCACGAATCAATTTAGCATTGGGATCTTCGTTGACTTTTGCTTGGCATACAATTTGTTTAGCTCGATCCGCATACCTTAAATATCACTGGAAATTATCCAGTAGTAGTACCTTAGATTTTCAAAAAGCAAATTGAATGTAGAAGCTATTGATAAAGCATGAGCGATATTTCTGTGCTGTTAATTTTAGATGATAAAATCGGTTGAGCTATTGGTTAATTTAATGAATATACATCACAACAAAAAATTTTTTTGTGAAGATAATTATAATTATAGGTAACTTGGAAAGGTATACCTCAGCGTACTCAGTGTTTCGTCGAAATTAATATCGGCAGGTGATAATGCAGCAATCATAGCAGTTTTCGAATTTCCCCCGAGATTCTCACGCAAAAGCCAAGTGAGCACCGAGTCGCGGTATGGTATCACTGATTTAGCTCTACCTTTCTTTTTACTTGCCTGAACCAGGTTGCATATTTTCCAAATGCTTAGATAAATAGCGATAGATCTACGAATAGTCTATATTCCAAAAAAAAAATAAGAGCATTAAAATATAAATCATTTATAACAATATGACAAACTAACTTCTTCAGCCAATTTTGAGATAACAAGTCCAAGGGTTGTCAAACTTTTGTTAATATTAGCACCTTCTTTTAAACGTTGACCCTCAGCACCAGTAGATGTGGCTCGTTCACTTCCAGCCAAGTCAACTAATGAGATCTTGCTGACCTATAATTTTTACATTAAAAAAAATTTCAATAAACTCGTTAAGTTCAAGCAAGGAATTTAATTCAAAAGAATTTCAACTTTTAATTGAAAGAAAATAAAAAAAGTAAACAGGTAGATGGAAGTATAAATTTGCTTAAATTAGGCTAACCTTCTCGCAATCCAGATCTGCGTCCGGATCATGCTTTCTTTGCGTTAGAACAATTGTAAAAACAGCATGCGAACGACTCGACGTTGAATTCATATTTGTTGCAGCGACGGTTCTAAAAAAGATTTAATGATTGCATTCTTCAGTTTATTTTTAAGTCTGATTGACTTTTAACAATAAATTATATTTTAGATATTTTCCACTGCTTTTAAAGTGATAACTTCAAAATCTGATTTTGAATTTTTGGATTCAAGGAATAATAAAGTAAGGCAAAACGCTTACCTGGCTTTATTTCCTTCATCCATTAAATCGCAAATATCTTGATAGGAGCATACTGCTAGTTTGGTAAGATCGTCAACATAGGGTCCGAGAAGAGGATGTTCTCGCACTCGAAGATTCCCTCCATTTGATGGATTCAACAAATCTCGAACTCTTTCACAATAGATTTCCATATATGACACCTGAAAAAAAAAACCAGCAATAAAGGTCAGATGAAAGTATGCAGTAGACTTCCCTGAAACAATTATCTTTATCAGAGATTTTATTGGACAATTGAATTAAAATTACCAACCTCAACCGAATATTTCAAATTCACATCCGAATTACCATGAATTTTTTGAAATAAATGATTACATAAACGAGGAATAATACCCATTTCAGCTTCATCATTTGGTTTACCCATCATCGTATAACTTTTACCACTACCCGTTTGTCCATATGCAAATATGCAGACATTGTATCTACAAAACATTTTTCTTCCGATCGAAAATGTATCAGGGAGAAGTGAAGAAATTTCAACAATTCACAAATTTCAATCAATGGATTCTTTAAATCAGATAAAAGCATTACCCTTCGAATGCATGATCCAACATTTCAACACCCAGATCCTGATAAACCTGTTGCTGACTTGCGAAATTACTATCATCTTTATTGAATGACCAATAGGAATAATCAAAGTTGAAACTATGAGTTCGTTCCGGACCACTTCCACCGATTATTGCTAAATAATCAATTTTTGCACTTTTTTTTTTTATTTTTTTCATATATTACTGCTGTCTAAACTTATTTTATATAAACATTTGTTCTGTCTTTTTTTTTTCTAAAAAGTGTAAAGTGTCAATTTAATCGATATTTTTGGCTCTCTGATATTTTACTTCTTGTAGAAATACATCAATGCTTTTTTTCATTTCCCTTTTAGTCTTAGAAGATAGGTTTCTCAGCTATCTTAACTACAAAAAAAATAAAGATACAACTAACTTGTAGTATTTCCGGCCATAGCAATGATTATTTTAGCATTATTACTAATTTCGCGGTTGTTAAAAGGTCGCACTCGGACAGCCACTTTAACAGATGACATGTTTGACCCAGTTCAATGCCTGAAAATTGATGAAACTACGGTAAATTGGTGGCACTATGTCGTAATGATATTTTATTTTTAGTTAGCTACGATCGAAAATGCTATTTAATTTTCAATGCAATTAGCAAAGCAATCCTAGCAGTTTCTTCAATTTTTTTTTTTCTTTTTTTTTTTTTTTTTCAACTGTTTAATAAAATGATATGAATGAAGACAGAATGGAATGTATTATTGCAATGATAAAAATTAATCAAATTTTGGCTTCAATTAATTAAGAATTTTGTTTACATTTTTTTTTTTTTTTTGTCTATTCATGTTAGCTGCTTTTTTAGCTTTTTCTATATAAATCATAAATTTCAAGTTACTTATTCAATTCGATAAGTTATCGTGTAAAATGTTACATCGAATTGAATGTATCGGATCATTCTCCTTTTTTTACACCTTAATTAAATTAAATTCAATGTAATTGAATTTCTGAATATTTAAATTATTGTATTAAAATCCTTAAATATCACTACATATCAAAAAGAAATTTAAATTTCAGCAATGATTTACTCAACTTTTTCTAAACAACAAATAAATAAAAATGATACATATCAATTCAAAATTTTGCAAAATCTGAAATTCAATTTTAAAAAATGAGAAGTAATAAAGTAAGAGGATAGGAAAAAAAGAGAGAAATGAAAGAATGGAAAATTGAGAGATTCATTAAAAAATATATAATTTGACCAAAAATTATATATTCATAGAACTATCCCAAATAATTTGTTAAAAATTGATTTCAATTGTCAAGTTTAAATGAAAGGAATAAGTTGACATCTAATGGAATGATGAAAAGTACAACAGTGAAAAAGAATGTGTGGAAAGCGCCTGTAAATCGAAATGAACAGCCAAAGATTAGTGACAGTGTCATCCGTTCAATCAATCCTTCCAATCATCATCATCATCATCATCATCATTATCATACTCATCATTATCATCATCATTTCAACGACATTCGAATTTCCATTAAAACACGAATAAATTGATGATGCAACAACATATTTTTTACTGATTACAAAAAAAAAAAAAAAATTCCACTCATTGTTTGCTTGTATTCACATTACCTTCTTTCTCCTCTCTCTCTCTCTCTCTCTTTCTCTCTCTCTTTTCTTTCTAAATCAGATACCTTGAAAATAAGACAAAATAAAAAAAAAAAAAAAAATAGTGAAATAAATGATGAACAAATTGCACTGCGTGCAGGATGACCTTTGAAAATTTATAAAATGAAGCGAATGACAATGAGGTCACATAATTGGAAATTATTTTCAGATTTTGATTAAAATTTAACAAATAAAAATTTAATGTCATCAAAAATAAATTTTTTCATTTCTACAACTTCCTACAGCTTTGAATATCTTTTCTTTTTTTTTTTTCTTAATAAATGACTTCAACATTTTGGAATAAAAGTTTTGAAATGTACTATGACATTTCCATCTCATAGTCCTAATGGAACATGCAAGTATGATGAAGCTTGCATGCCTACTTGCATAATTGCACGACTACACAAATGAACTGGAGTAAACAATAATTTGAGTTTGACCAGATAATTTAACAATCATATAATCGTACCAATCATTTCTCCTATATGTGAGATGAGGACAGTCAATTAAACTTATTATCGGTCCAAATTGATTTTCAGTAAACGGCCAGCCAATCAATGGGCCAAAATAGTGAGAGAATAAATGCCTGGCATATTACGATGCAATAATTAATGCAATTTATAAATTGATGTGAAGAAAGAAAGGATTCGTAGAACTCATAAAATGTCATCAGGAATGAACTTTTTAGTTTCTCACATAACCGGAATGACAATAAAGAAAGAATTTATGAAAAAAGGAAAACAAAAAAAAAAAAAGAAAGAGAGGAAAACGGAAGAGAAATTATTGAGAAAGTGAAAGATGGGAAAATGAAAAGCTTTATCATTTGGTAATTTAAAAAAACTGGAACAATTAAAATCATTTAATAATGTAAAAGATTTGAAAATATCTAATCATTCTTGAATATTATCAGAATTCTAAAATCTCTCAATATCTTTTTCAATGCCAAACAATTTAATCAAAAAAATCATTTAAAACTAACTATTTCTATATGTAACAAAATTTTTCGCTTATTAATTAAACAATTTTGCACATCGATTTTTTACTTCTTCCTTCTATTTTTCATCCTTTTTCCTTCATTTAATCAATTTTTATGCATTTCTAAATTAGAATTTAACTTTTACAAAGTTGGCCTAAAAGTTAAGGCTTGATAAAAGTACATAAATATATTTAACATTAAAATTACTACCATTATTTTTTTTGGCCATTGGCAACTAATAGAATTGAACAACAAGTATGATGATATACATCATTAAATACTAACGTAGTAATGGTACCAAATGGTACCAATGCAGAAATTAAAGCAAAGGTAATAACTGAAAATATGGGTTACTGTATCTGTGAATAACTCATTTTAGTACTTCAATAAGTTTATACTATTATATTTTGATTATTAAAAAACCTTAAGCAAATCATTTCATAATAATAATTTTCTAAAAATTTACTTCCAGCATTGCTGTTTTTACTACTTTACCTATTTAAATACTTAATTACTTACCAAAAAATTATTGGATTAGTCCTAAACAGCATGTTATCTCAGGAAGAAATAAGTGAAATTCTTTGGAAAAAAAAGAAAAAAAAACTTAGCGAAAAATGGAAAAAGGGAAAGAGAGTTCATTGGGTGCTATAAATTCAAAAAATGGTTAAGCAAAGCTATTTTACTCCTGGTTATAGAATCTATAATTTGTTTCTTTCTTTCTTTCTTCCTTTCTCTCTCTCTCTCTCTTTCTTTTTCAACCACAATTAACCAAAATAACCTCATGAAATGTTTTATTCTTTGTCATAAGTACATACTTATAACAAGAATAGATGTATTTTTCATCGAGAAGCACAGAAGGGCTCATGCAATTGGATAGGATTTTTGATGAATTTCCCATGATAATATATGGTATGAATCATACTTGTATCAGATCTTATACGACAATTCATTTACATCTCTTAACATTTAACTGATATTCATAAGTTAATATCATATATATCAAATTGATAATTATTAACGTAAAAGTAATTTGAATGAAGAATTAATGAAAATTTACAAATGAATAAAATTTGAATTGAAAAATAACAATTGTAATAGTATTATCATTATAATGAAGTGAATTTAGCCGAATTATTACCATAAATTTTTTGATGATTTTTTGAATTTATTAAGTAAAAATTAGTGAAAATTTCAGGATGGGTTTTTTTTTTAAAAAAAAAAAGAGCTTGATAAGTAAAATACCATAAAGATTGTTATGTTTATATGTGTATATATAGTAGTTGAGACGAGTTACATTCTTAGTGCATCAAGCTTGGAACCCATCATATATCGATCCTTTTGCGCCCCAATAGAAGAAGCAGCTGTCTCTTTCTCTTTGATCTATCTCAGCTCTAACATTTTACCTCAAACTATCTCATCTTAGTTCATTGCTAAAATCAGCTTAACGGAAATGCGAAGAGAAGGGTAGACCTTTTTGTTAGGCCTCAAAAGAGCCTTTTTGATAATATGCTCGTTTGTGGATCTCATCATTAAACAGCCACACTCATAGCATCCTCCATAACATTCCATTCCAGGCTCTTTTTTTTCCCCGTCTATGGCATATTTCCATTCTATCCAAAGACAATTCCTATCTTCATCTCTAAGTAAAGCCTTAATGTTTTTCCAAGAGAAAAACCTTTAAAAAAAAAAAAAAAAAAAAATTTTTCATCTATATGGTTTGGCTTATATAAGGCCAATTGCAATCTTAGACATGAAGAGACTACATAGTTCTGCTATAGAAGCAAGCTTATTCAGCCATTACAGAATTTCTTCATGCCTCTTTACCGATCATCATTAGAGAGGCAATGAATAAAATTGTCGTTTAATAAGTTCTTGAATAAAATCTTTATGAATTACTTTTATTTATAACTAGTGAAGAGAGACAAAAATAGGGATGAATTATTGATTATTTTGTGACAAATAGTGAACAATATAATATGAGATTATATGAATATCTTAATTTACGGCTCTCAATCTATTTGAAAAAAAAAAAACAAACAAACAAAGTAGTCCCTTATTTGATCATTTACCGCACAATCCATTATTTTTAAATTTGTAAAATTAGATTTTCTTTTTTTCAGGGCAAAATTTTATTTATAATCTAATCATTATCTCAATCTCTGCTCATATGCTATTTCAATCGTAGGTTTTTTTTTTTTTCATTTTCATTAGATGAAAATTAAATATCAAATCGCTATTTGTAGTTACGATGGTAATCTCAACAAATAACAGCAATTAACAACAACAAATTAAATTATACTTACATGAGATAAACACCTTACTTGTACAATTCCGATATTAACTCTGCTATACTTTAACAAATTAAAGTAATAAAAATCATAAAGGAATAAATGAATTGTTTGTTATTAAGAAAACTGTTGGATATGTTCAATGTGAATTTTGAAATGTCGAAATTCCGATTTTGAGAAGTAAATGATGATCGGTTCAAATCGAACATTCTTTTTAGCAAATTTAGCATAAAAAAAATGCGCAATATTTCCTATTTTAAAACTGAGCATTAAATTGATCTTCTTTTTCTTTTGAGGTACAAAGGCAACATGCAAATAAACTTCTAACATTCCCTATTGGAATGAGAATTTTTCATTCAGCGACCGCGTGATTATAAATAACGTCAAAACTTGTAAGCGGTAGGTTTACCGATTTAGTTACTATTGCTTTTTTCATTGGGTAGAGCAGTAGAGATGTAAGCTTATGCTAATGCTTATCAGTAGAATTCATTATGAAGTGACATGCAATTGAAAGTATTAAACTTCATTTCACATTTCAATACAGTTAATTGATGTTTTTACCACAAATGAAGTATGAAATGAGCTCTTGCAGTCTTCTTTTTTTTTTTTTCCCAATCAAACATTGATGGTGATTTTTTGAAAGAAATGCTATTGGAAAGAAATGGAACTTGCTTAGAGAAAGGTCATTATTTAGTACATGAAGTCTGTTATACAGATGAGAGGAAAATTTTCAGTGATTTCTATAAACCTGTCTGCTACTGCTTCCTGCACAAACGAGGTTGCTAACTGGTTTGATTGTATTCCAGCAATGGCGTCTGTTGTAAATGTATGCAGTGTAGATGTATTGGAAAATCCCGGAAAATTCGGTGATCCTTTCAAATTGGAAATCACTTTTGAATGTTACGAACCTCTTATAGATGGTTAGTTCACCCTTAATTTGTATTTTTTTTGCTTACAGGTGTTTGTTACGTTACTAATGCGGTAAGCTATAACAGTTCATACGGATTGCTTTGCAGATAATGCAGATCGTAAGTAATGTTGTAATCGGTCAAAACTCTATAAATATATTATAGGAACAAACTTTTACCATTCTTCTCATCACAAATTTTTTTTTTTTAGATCTGGATTGGGAACTAGTCTATGTTGGTTCAGGGGAATCAAATGCATATGATCAAATTCTTGATTCCATTCTGGTCGGTCCAGTCGTGGAAGGACGTCACAAGTTTATTTTCGAGGTTTGTCTGGTTTTGGAATATGTAGAGATGCAAAATCTGATAGTAAAAAAAATGGTTCCATTTATTTAATGGGGATTAAACTTGGTTTTTTTAGTATGCTATAGCTATATGTTGCTTGAATTATAAAGTTCGAGTTTGCTGTGGATTTGCCTAAGAATTCAAATTCTCGTTAGAAATTAAGAGGAATTGCTATTAAAGCTTGTTCAGCAAATGCTCGAGCTCAAATTTACGAAATGAAATAAGTAATAATACTTCCCTAATATTTTCATTTAATTTACAGGCTGATGGTCCGGATCCGTCTAAAATTCCGGAAAGTGAAATCGTTGGTGTAACTGTGCTCTTGTTGAAGTGTAGATACATGGAACAGGAGTTCATCAATATTGGATGGTTTGTTGCAACGGAATACACGGATCCAGAATTCCAGGAAGAACCTCCTGCATCTCCAGTTCTGGAGAAAGTATTGGTTAAATCTTTGTTTTCAGCTCGAATAATGTACAGGTACTTAACAGAAAGTTCTGGATTAGTTATTAAACAATGATTGATTCGACGTGTTGCAGCTGCAAAGAAGGGTTTGTATTGATGATGTCCGTGTAACTACTTTTGCAATCAAGTGGCACAAAAACGAAGGAAGTGGAGATACGGAAGATATCGAAACTGTGGATATGGAAGATACGGAAACCACGACTGAAAAAATAGAAGATGATTTTGCCGTAAGAAGCGATGTTGATAAAAGTGACGACCGGAAGCAGGATGTAGAGGATGTTGAAGGTATCGTTTTAACTTTATTTCAAATCGATTTATTCCATAAAATTTAATCGTTGATACGTTCATTGGCCAACTTGGATTGAAACTTTCTGAAAGCTTAAGTTGTTGCGTAATTCCTTTCATTTCTGGACGTATTTTTATGAAATTGATTCTGGTTTTTATCTTTTACAGAAGTAAAATAGAAAAGTCGAAATACTGTTTTTAATAATTATCTCTTTTTAAAATATTTGATTTCTTTGCGGATGAGTTTAAAACTTTTTAATAATTTAAAATGTCTCCACAACACACTTTAAATGTAGGGTGATAGTTCACTACCATTATTTCTCATTTCTTCATTGAGGAAGCTGTTAATAGATGTAGAAGTTCTATTTTAGAGACAGATATTTATATTTCATTTAGTAGATTATTTGTTGGTCATTACATCATTATTTTCAGAAAAAATTGAAGGTGACTTAGAAGTGGAAACGTCTCTTGAAAGTGCAAGTAAAGCTACCACTAGCAATTTACCGCTTCTCGATGTTACCAATGAATCGATTCCTGATTTGGTTGATTGAAAGTGGTAACAGCGATTTATCGTTGATCTCTGTTGTTCCCTGGTGTTAGTTCGTTTTCTTGTTTCTTTGCATCTCACTGATTTGGTGCATTGTTATTTGATTTCCTCTGTATTATATTTGGAGTTCTTTTTTTATTTTTGTCTTTCGGACTCGTATTTGTACTGATTACTTCTGCTTCATACGCTATAATTAAATGGAAAGTGATCTTGAGTTTAGTTGGACGTGGTTTCTTGAGTCTGACATTGCAGTTATTACTGATTTCTGCTTTGTTTGCAATCTCACAATCTGTGAATTAGTTTATTCGGTCTATGTCTACTTCAAAACTGTCATGTAGTTCTGTAAGATTTAGATCTTATTTTTACTGTTTTATTTTTTTTATCTCCCTACCTCCCAGTCGTTATCAGTTCAAGATAATTTTCTTACGATTTCGGGTTTCATTTTTCTTTGGGTGGCTTTCATGCGTAAAACCATACTCGTGATTCTGAGCATACAAAAAATTTTTAATACTTAGGGTAACAAAATTTAAAATGAGGTGGAAATGAATTTAAAATGAGCAAAAATTATTTTTCATCGAACCATAGTCGACATCGTTGACGAAATTTGAGATTACCATGCAAAAGCGGCCCTCATATTTGCTTCATTAAGCTTTTGCTATATCAATTTTCAACTTGTACTAAAATCAGTGGCTTCAAAAATTCAAAAACGATTAGTGATTTTTTGGCCATCCATGCATTTTCACTCACCTTTCTTGCTTTTGTAACTTATTGCAAATGTTACATAGCCTGATAACTGCTAAGGAAAATATGTGTAAGCAGATGTTTTGTGGTCTTTTGCACCAGAATACCTCCTCTTCCAATATATCCTGTGATTTGCTTTTTGTCCCAATGAATAAAAATTAAGAAAAAAAAAAAATGATTTTTGAGATAAATGTTTCATCAGACTCCTTTTACTATATATGACTTTTTTCGACAAAAAGTGATCTTTGTTCATTCATGTTATAAAAACGTTTCAGCATCAAGATAATATCACATGCCAAGCATGAGGTAGGTAAGCTAAATAAGTGATAATTCAACGATTTTTTGAAATGCGCATTTCTGAATTCTACCCAGAAATTCGTTGCAAATAACTTGAGATCGTTTTTTGGATGAACTGTCTGAGCTGTCTGGTAGCAGGTCAAAATATGTACCATGTACTTTTTCAGATCAAATTACTTAGAAAGTCTTTGACCGGAAAAGTGGTTTATGAGAAGGCGATAATGTTCTTCTGACATGGTTCCATCTCCAGAACATCCAAAATCTTGTGTATTCGGATATTGTCCATTGCACATGCTCCATTTATTTTTCCATTATTTTCACACATAAATAGGATCTGAAATAGAGTACGTTTGCTGATCGTATATCCTTCCACTTTATACTATTATCCGGTCTTTTCATAATTAATATTATCACTCAGATTAGTAGTAGTCTAGTTTTTGTAGTGAAGGATTTTTATCACTTAATTGGTTCTGCAATCCATAATCAGTACCATAAAAAGAAATATCTTGATAATTAGTAGTTTAAGTTGTGAGATACCATCTTGATCTAATGAAGGCATTATCGAGCACAAAATTTTGTAAGATTTGATCAATGACCTGTCCATCCATTCTTTTAATTACTTGAAATTTTGATACCTTTTCGGTACCTTGAGGACAGGTAAATCTTTCTGTTTTCCAAACTAGTGGAGTTGAATGCTCTTCTGTTGCAAATGGACAAAATAGTTCGGATGGTCGTTTGCTTCCCAGTAATATTCTTATATTGGTTAGAGTTTCTAAAAAAATTAGTTTCAATTTTTGAGTTTCGGAAACAATATTTCGTTTACTGAAGATTATGCTCAGGTTTCTCAGTGTCTGAAAAGTGATAAAACAAGTGCTTTCATGCTTTAGCTATCTTGAATACGATCAGTTACTTCGAAACTGTCTATGGTATGTATCTAATTGAATAAAACTGATATTCAATAAGGTTAAATGCAATAAATGAACCGTCTGCATCCACTTTTGTATTATAACAGCATCCGTACAATCGCTCTCCTTCTGTGAATTCCAATACATCGAATACAATTTTATGATCTTCTCCGAATGATGTATTTGTTTCTAATATTGCTATTGTATTCGGTCTCGTAAGTGCTTGCATAAAATTTCGATCATGAACTAAAATACTAGAAGTTTGTCCATGAACTAGAAATTTTAGAATATTACAAGTGAAAAAAAATGAAATTAAAAAAAAAAAAGAAAGAAACATTACATGTATATGTGAGAATTGGAAGTAAAAATTTTAAAATCACAGAAGATTTATGACATTTTAATTTAAAAATAAAGTCAAGGGCAAATTTTGTTACAAAAGTGGTATTTGTCGGTATTTTTAACTTTACGAAGTATTAAATTGAGATACCCCTAACTCGTTGGAAAATTGAACCACGAGACATTTGCGAATTTTGATAAGAGCACATCGATTGATCGAATAAACAACCACCAACAGTGTTACATTCCAAAAGATTAAAAGTGAAAGGTAATTCTGGAGCAAGCGTTGTTACTACAAATACTTCATGTTCGGCATTGTTTCGATTCAACTGCCTAGACAAATCTTTTTCATTTTTTTTTTTTTTTTTTTGAATGTTTAATAAAGATCTCAAAAACTTAGCTGAAATTTTTTTCACTCAATTTTGCATCCATTTGATTTATACTATGCAAGAGATTGATATCAAACTTGAAAGTTTTATGATAGTTCATTAAAATTTTTGAGGTTAGATTTCTAAATAATATACTAAATTTTTGAAAAATTCCAATAACAAAAATTTTGCATCAAATATTTCACTATAACAGATTCTTTCTCTTGCCTTTGATTGCGTTTTTTTCCTTTCCTCTTCTCAATTTTATTCTAATTTAAGATAGGTATGAGAAACGTACTTGTTGATATTTATATCACCTTTTCTAATTTTTTGTTCTTCAAGGATTAAGCCATCCGAATCATCCACCAAAAACTGTGCAAATTCATCTCCAAAAATATCACTGAGTACTGAAATTTTAGTGCTTTTTAGAAATCTGTTTTAATCATCTAAATATTTTCTGATCTTTAAAACTTTTAAGACTGTACTAACTAAATGAAGAATTTGAATTAGGTAGAGTTGTAGAATTCTTGATAGTTGATAATTTGCTCATTGTATTATGTCGAGAAGTTATGATAGGTTGTGTTGTAAGTCCTTCTTTCTCCTCATTTCGTTGTATTGAATATAATTTCATTGGTCTGTATTTTGATCGTATTAAAGATAAATGACATTCTTCAGTGACAACTTTTATACTATCGATCACTGCTGTCGCTATAGATTGTCCATGATTGTGTAGTTTGATATAAAACTAGAAAGATATAAAACTTTTTCTTTTTTTTTTTTTTCAAAATTAAAATAGATACAAGCTTTGGATGTATAAATTTGTTAAATTCTTGAGCTAAATTTATAATAAGAGACAAATGTATCGTGAAACTTTTCTCTTCACTAAATCTTATTTTTTTTCTCAAAAAGAAAGAAAAAGTGATGATAATACTTGAATCGGTTCTTTTGCAGTGACAGTGAAATGCTTGCTGGCATAATCAGCAGATCGCCAATTTCGTAGAAATGTACAATATCGATAAATGCTATTCTCACCATTAGCAAATTTCCAACACAATTTAATTCTTGTTCTGGGTGTTTGATAAGCTCTAAAAATTTATCTTTTCAAAATTTTTATCTCGATTAATGGAAAGTTGATAATCCTAGGATTTAAAATTACAGTTTAATTTCGAAAGTCTATATCGATGATAAATTACAATAATTCTTGCAAATATTATAAAATGATTCATGGTAAAGTTCAAATTTATAAAATGATTCATGGTAAAGTTCAAATTTCAAAATTAATGAAAAATGTAGAATGTGATACACATCGTAACTGAGATAAATGATTAAGATCAATATATATTTTAACAAAACAAACCTTACAAGAACTGTAAAAAGACCCGTTCTTGAGCATATTGGACATGATGTCCAATCGCTAGAGAATCGCTGTTCAGGTGTCACAGATGTTGCCAGGAAAAAATGACCTGAAATATATTTTCTATAACGGTAACAGTTAGATATATTGTATAAGAAAGTTTATCTTCATCAAGATTTGAGAAAAAATATGCAAATGTCCACTGTATGAATTTGTTAGAAGTTATCAGTATTATGTTAAATTTATAAGCTGTAGCTTCTTGTCTGCAAAGTATCGAAATAGGTAATGAAGTAATTTTTTTTTTTATTTTAAATTAAATAGAAAAATTAAGTAGTAGCTGATTTGATTTTATATCATTTTGATGCACACTAAATAAAAGAATTATAAAATTAAGGCCAGATAGTATTGGTAAAAAAAAATTAAAGTATGGTTTAAAAATCTGATAATATGAAAAATTTATTTTTCATTCAATGCAATTTGGTTTCGTCCAGTAGAATTCTTCACTGAAATGTTGCAAGTTATGAAATATAATTTAATCATCACTAATTAAATGAATTAATTCGGATTCATTTTCTGAGGAAATTAATCAATTTACTAAACTTTCGAAGGATTATTTTCTCATGCGCGATTTAAAGAATTATAATATATGAAATAATTGAAATATTTTTAAATGCTAAAATTTTATCAACAACATTCCTGGTACCATTCTAACTATACGATCCGATAATATTTTAAAGCAACAATACAGGCATAATATCAGTCACAGAAATACCAATAATTGATTTTCTCTCTTAACTCTACAACTGCTCTTAATTTGTACAAATTGTAATTTTGGTTTTAAATTGTTTTTGAAATTGATGGGATTCAGCGAAAGAATGAAAAACAATTAGGATAAAATGGAACATGGCGTCATCATCATCATCATCCATGGAAATGTTTAGTTTTTTCAGAAGAAAATATTTAAAAATTTTACTTTCCCAATAATATAACTGAAAAAATTTAATTTAATTTTTAGGATCAATTATTGTATAATTTTGCATGGAACTGAAATTAAGATCAATCAACATTTTTTGTGTTCTTTAGCGTTTTCATTCTATGCTCATCTATTTTCAGGTTTTTTTTTTTTTTTAATTATAAACCAAAAAATTTTTTAAAGTCATCAAGTCCGTTGTTTACTTGTTAACTATATTATATCAGGAATGATATTTAGGTTATTAAAAAGGGTTGAAAATTCAGCGACCATTAATGTCTTTCTTATTTTTAAAAAAAAATTTCGGTTTGCAGCAATTCAAAGCGAAATAGTGGATGTAAAAAATAAAGCAATAGAAAAAAGAATGAAAATCTTTGATCAAAGGAACTGGATAGCTTTGAAAAGTATTTTTAGTTTCTAATTTAATAAAATAATTGATTTATAAAAAGACTTGAATTAGACAAAAGAATGGAAGAAGTATTTTTCGAAAAAAAAAAAAACTTGTGAGTTTTATAAAATAAAAGCGTATTTGATAGCATGAAAAAGTTCATTCATTAAATGTAAAATTATCTGGCTCTAATTTAGCCGTGATAACAACAACTGAAAGATCAATAATCTATAACTTATCAATCACTTTTATTCATTTATTATTTCTTTCAATCCTATAACATTCTATCAAAGTTTATTTTTGACAAACAATAAAATTACTCTAATTTATGCAAAATATATTTCGAAAAAAATCAAAAAAAAAAAAAAAAATAGTGATAAAAACAAATTACTTAGTTTATTCTCATGATGTCGTGAATGCAAAATAGTTCCATTTTTATTCTCATAACTTTTACCGCGGTATATTTGCCATGGTGCACCGTCACCTTTATTCTTCCAGCAACAAAATGTCGCATTAAAATTACAATCAAGTGAACTACTATGAACTGCAAATGAAATTAACTTTAGTTGCTTCTTCAAGCAATACAGAATATTAAATATTTGTGAACAATAAGATGTTATATTAAAATATTATCAGAATAGGATATACAGTGATAATTTTTCAAAAGATTTTTTTTTAAACTGACCAAACTTGAAATCCAATTGTCTCAATATTCTCTGCGTAACTCGAAAAAGTTAACAGTTGTTATCAAGTTTACTTATTTGATCAACATTGTTAAGTAATTACAACTTATCAACGAATAAAGTAATTTATGGATAAGAAAATTTCCTTCTTAATTGAACTTAATAATGTATTAGCTTACCTCGAAAAGGTAAAAAGATGAATAATAGGAGGAAAAGCAATTGAAGTGAGAACATGAAGATGTGATAAAAAGAATGACTTAATTTCGTATCACCCGCACTACTGACAATAATTCCGGGACTGAATGAAGAGATCTGCATGTCGTCACCATTTCATCCGCACTTCTTCCATTGTCGTCATTATCGTCGATGTATGTATTCATGGATATCTTTAATAGCTGATGCAACAACTGATGCAGTGCATTCGTTGAACTAGTTCTTGCTATTCCGTATCCAACAGGATTGATTATTTATCACAATGACGAAACTTTCGAAAGGAAATGAAGAGAAAGTATCATTTATAGATAATATCACTATCATAACCTCATTATTATTATTAATGAAGCTTTCAATGAAACATTTAGCTTTCTATATCAGATATGATTTTTAAACATTTCAGCAGCTTAAAAATATACAACTTTTATTATACTTTATTGATTTTAAATATATTTTGAAATTTTAAAATTATGCATTTTTGTTGCATATGAAATGATAGATGAACAATTAAGTGTTATTTTTTGGATGATATTATAAAAATACATCGTATCATCACCCAAATAGCACGACAATTTGTTGAAGATAAATATTGTGGTGATGAATGTGATAATCTAATATTTCCTTCTTTTGTCCTATATTTCGTCCTAGATATTCTTTTGGTAGCACAATTTACCGCATCAAAGGTTTCAGTTCTAGTTCCGGTTTTTGCAAAATGTCTCTCTTTTCCAATGTTTCCAAAATTGTTTCAAAAATTTTATTCACAGTAAGACTAATTGAACAAGTTCTTGTCCGATGAGCATGTTTGTTTTTTTCACACCATTGATTGAAAATCTTAATTTTATATAAACTGCTTCGTGGTGGGTGGTTCATTCCAGTTTCACTCCGTAATAATGTCTTTTTACAATTTGAGCAGTTATCATGCCAAAAATATTGAGGTAATTTTTCCAGCATTAAGAAACTTCAGATTTGAATTTTAAATTGACAATTGCAAACTGAGTTTATTTTATTTTACTGCGCTCCTTTTACTCTAAGTATTATGTACTTCAATTTTTGAAACAAAACTGAAACGAAATTTATTCTCACCGGATTTGCAGGAGCCTTCAAGCAATGGCAGATATATATTCGACACAACAAAATCGTATCTTTTGAAAAGTTTTTAATATTAAATCAAACTGAAATTGCCAAATTCTTTAATTTCACGTAATCGGAAATGCAAATTTGATGTCTTGCTTTACTGAGATTTTGATATAGAATTAGAAAAAGGGTAGGGAGAAGGTTATGTAAAGTTAAAGGCTTTTTTTTTGATGGAAAAGTGATAAAGTCAAAATAATAAAGTAAGAAATTATCCAGTCCATAACACGATGAGACTTATTTAAGAATAAATGAAAGATTTGATTGCTTGAAATGAGTGAAATTATTTGTGAGATCCTTTTCAGGAATCATCGGAATACAAAGATACCAGAAATAGGTTCAACAATATACAATACAATACCAACTGGTGGTGATACATTTGTTGATCGATCATCTGATGGTGAACAAAATGAGACAGGAACATGTCCTATGCATAAAACAGATTTAGGGACAAGTCATTCAAAAAGCTTCAATGTATCCAAGTACGTATCTCAAACAGCTGGCTTGGGTTTTCTCCAGAAATTGGCAATATTTAATTTCAACAAAAGCCAAGTGCCTTATGCATTCAATTTTTTTAGACAAATGATTGGAAGCCATTTAAAATTCATGGGATAAAATTCTTAATTTTTCTAAAAATAATATTTACAATTTAGAAAAAAATAGGCGTTGAATCCGAATGGTTTAGTCATTTATGAACTTCTTAATTAATTACCATTCACAATTAATTTGTATGAAATGATCAAAATGACTCATTTCAGCATGTTCAGTTAAATTGCATTTGCAACAATGCATTTAGCAAGTGAATAATAGAAAGTTTATAAATGATTTAATTTGAAATTTCTACTTCACCAAAATTCTTTTATTTGATTATAAAATATTAAATCAAGTATTATGTTTCGTTCTTTTAATTGTCTCGCCACTTTGTCAAATTATTTTGTGAAATTGTGCGAAAAAATTATGGGTGAAGAAAAAATCAAATTATGAGAAAAATTGTGAAAAGAAATTGTAGAAGCTGTTTTATAATATTCAAAATCGAAAAAATGAAATATATCGACTGCAACTGATCAATAAGAAGGATTGAGAAGTATTCAGAGCAGATAATGAGAAATGAAAAATAATAGTTAAAAAAAAAAAAAAAAACACAAAGTAGAAATGAAATGAAAGCTCATGAAAAATTTCACATTTAGTTGGTCTGATTTTTAGTTGCTTACAGTTAAAAAAATTTGCATAAAAGCATTTAATGCAGTTAGAACAACGAATGGCACTGCTTGGCTAATTATATTTCTTCCTGCAATAAATGTCTTTAAAAGTAAGGATACCAATATGAGGTACTTTTAAAATTGCTTTAAGATATTCAACTTCATTATCATTCAACTGGTTAGAATAATTATATATAATTAATTGCTATCACTTTATCTTTCTTATTATAATTCTGGACTTTTTTTAAATATCGAAAAATTTTAACAAAAGTGAAAGTCAGCAACGAAATGAAATGAAAAATGATTCTAAGGCACTTCGCTTATGTTCAGTTTAGTATTTTGTGAAAGAAGTTGAAAATTCTAACTTATCCTCATCATTAGCTGTTAGTCAAAGGTATAGGTAAGATTTTTTAGGATATGAATAAAATGTAAAAAGTGACAACCATTCTATGGTTCATCAGAAAGTAGGTGAACTTCTATAAATTCCAGTTACCAACGGATAGACCGTATTTTTCCTCTTCGTAAAATTACTACTTGAAAGATGGGGTAAATACTTTACAAGAAATAAAAGTGGGATTAGTAGAAAAGTATAATCATAAAGGAGTATTTTGCTGTTTTCCGGTTATTAACGGATAGTTATTGGTAAGCAACAGGAATATATGAAAAAAATGGAACAGAGCATGTTCCGGGAATAAATTAAATAGATGTTAAATGATAATTCTATACAGATCAAGAGGCCGTACTCAACTGTCAGAGAGAGAGATTCATTCAGATATGATCTCGCGAAGTGAGAGAGGACGAAGGATAAAAAGAAAAAACGATAGAATGATTGTGCGCCAATACGAAATTGATGCAAGTGAAATTAAAATTGAACTTTTAATTTGAAATAATTCTGTACTCTTCAATTAAAAGCAGGAAGTAATTAGTGAAATCATCGGCTAATAGTTCATGAAATTACAGGCTAAGAATAAAAATTCTCTATACGATGACCTTATAGCAAGGTGTCGTTATAATCGTAGACCTGGTGGTTATTATGAAGATGTATTTCGAAATACAGGAAATCATCGAAGTATATAATTCAATTCAATTACGGAAATTTGGCACATAATATCAGTTCAGCTTTCAGTAAATCAGGACGATTAGAAATGAACAAAATGCCGAATAAATAATAATAGAAGAATTGGCCATGCAGAAAGAAGCCAAAGTAGCTTTGAAAATAAAATAACAAAAAGGCTAACATCATTTTCTTTCACTGTGCTATAAGTCAATTAGGCCTAATCTTCCGGTGAAACTTTCGGACAATGATGAAGCATAGACTTCACTTAAGAGTAATTTTGTTAGTAAATAATTGATATCAAACTATAGTTACTATGTGAAATGAACCTTACCACTACTACTTGTATTACCTTGATTTCAAATTAACTTTTGAATAATTTTTAGTTAAAAGAAATAAATCACGACATCAATTGCTACCGAGAAGAAGAGTAAGTACGCCTTTATACGACGGTACTGATGTGATACGAGATTACCCATCTCTGATTTCAACGAATGTAAGTTTAAACTTTTTAATCTGCGTACTATCTAGATCTAAACTATAAATCATTCTATCTATGAACTTCGAAGTTTGTAAATTCTATAATTTAGTCTATGATACATATCACATAATACATCTAATATATTTGTAAACTTACGATACATTCTGTATCTTTTACATTGTACAATCCATAATTGATATTGTAGAGAGAAATAACTGTGGGAACTGAAATCAATTCTGAAACGGAGATTTCGCCGTTAGGTATTCCTGATAAAAAGAAATCTCGGATGGAGCAGAGTGCTAGACTGACAACCGGTAGGTACATCAGATTATTGTTGCAATTTCATTCAAAAAATATACAATCATAAAACTGGAAGCATTTAAAGGAATAATGCGCAATATCGTACATTATTCATTAAAATTGTCTCCTCATCAGTAACTAACTCTTCAACAAAAAATTGAAATGGTTATCGCAGACGATATATTTTTGTAGCGTTTACATCAAATGAAACAATACGATGCTTCTTACAACTTCCAATTTCGGTTTGTTCTTTATCAATCCGCATTGTATATTGATGCTCTTGCTGATAAGACTAACGATAATGCGATTTTGGTTACCTATCAAGAAAAGTAACACTCGTATTATTTACTTGAAGCCCTTCCTCCATTCATCCGGTTGACCACTTGCTTCATTCCTGTTTCTGCTATAATGATCCAGTTTAGCAGGAGATAAAATTGAAGCATTATCCATCGAATAAAAACATTTCATAAATATTCGAATAATACAGGTGATCACAGAGCAACGTATTCATGTCACATCGACCGTACATCAATCATGGCTATATTCGGCAATTTACATCTTTTCTACCAATGAGATGGGGAATTGCGATATTGAGCAACTTGACGGAATGCTTACAGTGAGTGCTTAATTCATATTTATTAGAAAAAAGTATACCGTAGGGTTGAACCAGAATTGAAAGTAGATACTGTATTATACAGTATATGAATCTTATCAGTAGTTCATGCTGAAGAATAGAATATTGATTTATTGATGATATTGGTCAAATTTAATTAGATATAGTTCTTCTGCAGTATTTCATAGATGTAAAAAAAGTGTTCATCACAGCATAATGAATTGTGAAGTAACATTTAGCACTTCAAACAATATTACTGTTTCTTAAATGTTTGTTAACAGTAGAAGAGTGGATCGTTGTATAGCAATATTGAAATTCGATTGATTTGTACGTTCGATTTTGGCATCCGACAACAATTAAGCCATTGCTTATGCTATACTTTCAAATTGAAATCTGACATACACTGCCGAAATTTTAGGGTGCACCGATAATGAATCGTGAGACGGACGAGAGAGAACGGGATAAAAGGCCATTAAATTTGAAAGAAGACATATTTGTCAAAAATAATATTATTAAAATAAGGCGATCAACATTATTCTGTGATTTGCAAGATGGGAATGAAGTTGCAACGAATGATCGTCATACTTATAATAATTTATGCCCAGCAGAAGTGACTAATTCGGCGCAACGTGAAGTTTATGGGTTAGCAAATCAATTTCAGCAATTTTGAAAATTTCGTCAACTTGTTTAATATAATAGTGGTGAACCAATCCTTCTGATCCCAAAAATAAAGTTTTGAAAATGCTTGAGATTAATACTTATCTTGGCCTTATGCAAAACTGACAAATGGATTTGGCTTTAATGAATTAGTTCAAAGTATCTTTGAAGTAGCTCAAAAATATTAGAATTTGAATGAATTTTGAGTAATGTTGCTACATAGTATTCCTATTGTTAAAAATTTTAAAGTATATTCAAGAATCATCTGTTGTAATTGTGATGATCTTCATTCAGTTAATTATTAATATGCCTTCTGAGATTTGTTACTTCTATATTATTTTCTTTTTCTCTTCATTAAATACATTTATCATTAATACAAGACAAATAAATCATTGATTTCAATGTTTTATTTTTCAAATAATTTATTGAGAAATAATATGTCACTGACAATTTACAATTTTGTTGAAATATTCAAAAATAGAAATATGATCTTGTTTTAGTAATGTAGCATTGAGACCACAATCAATGTTAAATGTCACTTCGATATGCAGTGAACGACGATCCATCAACGGCAATATTCGACTGATCGAAAAGCTGATAATCACATTGTCCAGTGGCAATGAACCCAAAGCAACTCAACGTTTGCAAAATAGAGTTGAAGAACAAATAATTAAACCAAATAATTATGATATACCAATACAATACACCGAAGAGATACTGATTGGACCCCGTCGAATCGATATAACTCGTGAAGCAGAGATTAAACCTCCTGAAGGGTTAAGTAAATTTATGACCACTGGAGAACCGCAAATGTTTGAATTTGGCGAAATTCGAAGATATGACACTTTTGCAGTATCAAGTATGTATTGCTAAGTTTAAAATTATTTGGTTTAAGCACTATATTTGATATAATAATTTAGAGCCAAGCGATGGCTTGTGAAGTTTAATAATTTCAAATCATAGATATCAGAATTGAAGTTTTTTAGCGCTCCAATTTATTCCTCTGCACTGATCATAATATTGTAAAATATTGTGAACAATCAAACGTTATACTTTTTGAATAACTTCTGTTATGTTTGTTTTTTATTTTGTCTTTTGAATTAATCTTAGATTTTCTTCTAGCAAACATTAAATTACTAAATTAAATATAGAATCTATGCAAAACCTGAAGTAAGCTTCTACATGTTTATTCACTTAAGAGGGGTTATATTATCGGGATGATCATAGAGAAATTGATGCTTTCTTCTGTCTGTAAAATGAATATTTAAAGATGATAGTCTAATTAATACTAATAAATTATTCGTTAACTAAAATAAACGAAATTGTAGAAATTTCACATTGAAAAACAACTATTTTCACCCAACTTTGCATACTAATAAGACTTTTTTTTAAAGTACAATTTGATATTGCAATTTAGAAGTATGTCGACTAGCAACATTCTTCAAAATATTTCTTAGTATTGAATTTTGATTGCTTATTCACTTAAGTTATCAATATAATAGAGAATCGAAATATAAAGAAAGCAACTATTAACTATTTTTATCTATAAACAGTGATAGGAATTGCTGAAAGACGAACAGAACTGAGGAGTGAATATTTGATTACTAAGAGCATCCAACATTTAGAATGGAAAATTCCAATTTATGTAATTTTTTATTGATAAAAGCACTGCGAAAATCTTCTACTAACCTAACCTATCGATGTTTTCTACTGCGCCACTTATGTCATCTTACTTATCATTGTTTTGTCCTCAAAGATCTCCTAATGATATAATCGTACAAGCATTACTATCAGTTTCACTATTATCCAATTTTGTCTACCTGATCTAGCGGCATTGTTTCGAAGAATTTCATAACTGCATGACCTGTATCATCTGATTCATTTCCTTCATCTTCAGAATCTCAATCATTTGGTCGCACCCTACCTAATTCTTCCATTCAACCTTCTTCATCACCAGTTTTGACAGATGGACACGTTCGCCAGATTGAAGAAAAGACACCCAGTCAATCTTCATTGAAGTACGACTACAGTTTATTTCATCTGATTTTATCATTTTCTGTATGATAACATAATTCATATTAAGCGATCCAATGCAAATTTTTTCAATCCCAGAATGTCGCATTTGCTTCATTATTAAAATGATCAGAGTAGTTGAAGATAAAGAAAGACTAAACTTATATTAAACTGCCTATAAAGAGTAAATTTTGTTTAACTCTGATTTCTTCATTGGTGTATGAAGAACATTTCCAGGTATCAGTCGCAATCATCAGAAGTGGCGGATAAACAATGGAAAGGTAATATTGTTGACAACTTTGCATACATCAACTTTCTATATTAAGTTACTCCTAAATACAGGTGTGCACAGGTTAATAAGCTGATGTAGAAGATTTTTTAAATTATGCAATGTTCCTATCATTTTCCTTCTAACTTCAAGAACTTGCTGAGCACATAGTAAATACCCTACGTATCTCTCCTCTATTATCTTTCATAAAAACTGATAATATAATGATCATATAATATATGCATAAGAACTAATAATACATAAATTTGAATTACACTTTTGATATGCAAATTACCATAATATGTATACATATATTTGAATTGTACTTTTGTTATGCAAATTACTAATTTTTGCAGAAAAAACACCAATACAAAAAAGACAACCAGAAAAGCGTGCTGAAATGCGGCTTATACAGGTAAAAATTTAATTTTGCAAGTTTTTAAAAATTTTTCTTAAATTTTGGCAAGTTTTTAAAATATATCAATAGTTTTAAGAGCACTCCTATTGTACTAATCTTTTTCTAATAAATGTGCAACAATTTCACAAACTTTCTGGTATATTTCAGGGAATAACTACTAGTGGAGTACCAATCATCAATAGCATTACTGAATCGCCGGTAAGCTTTTTCTTCTCACTGGTAACTTTCAGATTTTAAAAAACAGCTCACTTTAATAAGACTTAGAATTCAGTCTTTATTATTCGTTTTGAAAAATTAATTTTTCTTCCAAGTTCGAGAATTTGCTGAGCAGATAGTAATGTCCTATGTATTTTTCCTCTATTATCTTTCCTAGGAATTGATAATACCGATAAAAATTAAAGTTTAAACTGTTGAACAATAATGAAACAATGAAATGATACGAAGATTGTAGACCATATTAAAATACTTTTCATGTATTGCAGACATCTATCAAGCAAAAACAACTTGGCGATAATGTACAGCAAGAAAAAACAGGCTGGAGACTATTTAACTTCTTTTTTTCTTTTTTTTTGTTAAAAATTCGAAATGCATAACAATTTTTAGACATTTAAAAAATTGGGCAAATTTTTACTAAAATTTAAAGTTATATAAATTAAAAATTCCTGAGAATTTACTTCTAAGATCTAACAAAATATTACAATAATTACCTTAGTCTACAGATTCTCGATCAAAAAAGTCACGCTTAGTACGTGGTTTACGACGTTCAAGTCGTTGGACCAGATTTGCACTAGCCAAGCCTAAGTCTTATCCATATTCTACCGAGTCTATACGGACAGTACCTGCCGCTTTTAGCCCATTGGAAACGTCAACACCAGTTAGAAAGGTAATCAAACATTTTAAAATTTAATGAAATTGATTGAACAATAAATCCTAACTGATGAATTGTCACATTCACTAAATGAACCGATACATAATCCATTTCGAAAATTTCTTCTTTTTTTTTTTTATTTCAAAAACGAAAATCTATGCTATAAATGTAAAACTTTCAGTATCCTAAAATAGCAAAAGATTTGAATGAACGAAATAAACTTTTGATGGAGAAATATGTGAAAACATCAAGAAATCAAAGTTCTGGCACTGGAACACACATACGTTCTACTCTTGATTGCGATATAACATGTAAGTTTTATCATAGAAAATATTTAATTTAATTAAAACGAAAAAAATCCATTTGAAAATGAAAATTCCTTTCATTTAAAAATGATCATTTCTTGATTAGTTTATCATGATTGATTTATTTTGAGGCTATGTAATAACTCAATTTAGTACTAGAACAAATCAACATAAAATATAATTGTTGTTAATAAAGTAATCTATTATTTCAAAATGTTTGAAGCAAAATTAACTCAGTATGGTAACATTGCAAATTTGATGAAACTAATGGACTTATTGAATTGATGACGTGTGCAGAATTTTTATTTTACTGATTTATAAGTCATTTAATTACCGTGGTATATTTTTAAATGAAAAATTTTAGCAAAGTTATTTGAAAAATTTTCAGTAAGCACGACCAAAGAGGTGAATGTAACCGAAATTCCGATTGAAATTAAAGGAGCTTTAAATGGTTTGCCGTGGTGTACAACGATCCGATTACGAGTCAAACATGATGCTAATGAAAAACCAACTTTTATCCCAAATCGATGTAAAATATGCTAAACCTTATAATATTGAAATTTATTCATTTCTCTTCTTCTTCTTCTTCTCATTTCATCTTTCTCCTTCCTTTTTCTTTCTACTTCTGTATATCTAAATCTAAGGACCCTTCTATTTTGTAAATTTAATTAAATGTTAAGATAAGGTAATCATATTTAAGAACGCCTACAAGGGACAGAATTGACTATTGTCATCCTACTTTGTTGTATTTTCAGATCTTGAAATTTTTAAATCCAAATTTGAACTTAAAATTGACCATTTATTTTTTGCAGCCTAAATCTACTTACATCATTTAATTATTGTGAATTTTCATGTTACTATGTAATTACTGCTTGATTTATAGCCTAAAAAAAAAAAAAAGAAAAAAAAAAAACATTTTCAGTATCACTCAATAACAACGTATTGTGGCAAAATGAGCATTTACAAAGTGAGCAATCAAAAGATACAACCACTGCTGTGAAGAAATGAATCTGATAAACGATCAGTGATAAATACCGCATCTTTTAGCACTATTACTGAACTAGATTGGACTGATCTTATACTGATAAAAATACTTACTTCGCTATATGTTTTGACAACGATGAAATGCTACAATTATATTTTGTCTTGCTGAAATACTATACTTCTTGACTTAGTTTAAATTTCATTCCACTCCTCTTCTAGAATTTATTTTGCATAAACAACAACAAAAACAGATTAAAAGTAATGATGCCTATTCAATTATAAAGAACATTAAATTAATAAGTTGGGAAATTCTGGAAAGAGAAGTGGAAAAATCAACAAAAGCACATAAAATATTCATGATATGAGAAGAAGTAATAAATTATTATACACCGCAAAATATTGGATAAAAAATTAATTTTCAAAAGAAATTTAAAATTTCGCAATGTTTCTTATCAATCAGAAAACATCTCTCTTTCTCTCAGATTAATCCAATACTATAATATTGCTAGAAATAACTTTATAAATGCTATACATAATGTTCGAATCTTAGAAAAGGCATGCAGGATACAGGCCTATTTTCATTATTCATTACACAGTTAGGTTGTATGTTGTAGTTTTGATTAGCCGTATGATCCGTTGAAGAATGTGGTGCCTGGAAGATGCATCAACATTTAAAAGAATTTTTAGTTTTAAAATAGGCAGAAATTTGGCTCACTTTTTCTTTACTAAATTGGAAATATACGATTTAAACAGAAGTCTTTGTTTTTAAATTGAAGATATTTGAATTCACAAATACCTGCATGAAATGTTGTGAATTTTGCTGTGGAATTGTACTTGGTAAACTAAGCAATTGGGCGGTAGTGTCGTATGGGAGATGTGAATTCAGGCTGTAACATTCTTTAGAACGATCAAAGAAAGTGGATGAATTCGATGAATTTGAACTTTCGGGTGTCATCGCAGCTGTGCCAGAATTTAATATCATTTCCAATGGTGCAGGTGATATTTCGATGATTCGCGGTTTCTAAATTTTTATTGTGAAATAACAAATGTATTCTTTAATTCCAAAAATTTGAATGAAAATAAAAATATTTCATAAGCAATATCTTGAAAATCTTGAAGAAACTCAATGACGAAAATTCAATTAAGCTTTTATAATACATATGATATTCGCAAGAATTACCTTCACATTTTTACCTTTCGTTCTTCCATTCCCATTTGTCACAGAACCGTTTTGCATTCGAAGATTCATGAAGTATTGAACAACTTCTCTATATTCCTTGTAACTAGCAATCTCTTCTGGTGTCTGATCCATATTATCAGGAATGTATCGTCGAGCACCAGCAGTCACTAACATATGAACCATTTCAACATGACCTTGAGAAGCAGCCAAAAACAGTGGTGTTTGTCCCTGTAAAAAAAAAAAAAAACTGTTTTATAGACATAAATTTGATCGTTGTAGAACAAGACAGAATATTATCTACATCTTCGTCATCCTTGAGAAACTAGGATTTTTGATTCTTTGATATCTAATTTTGAAAATATATTTAAGTTACCAGTTACGGAAACAAATTATACAAATGAAACTGATTTCGTATCATTTTAACAATGAAGAAATATAGTATCATTTAAAATGTCCTTTCAATTTTCTAGTCTTTTATAACTTTAAGATTATACCAGTACCACTAGATAGTCACATACCATGTGATCCTTAATATTCAAATTAGCGCCTCGTTCCACCAAATATCTTGCTAGTTCTTGATTACTTTGCATTATGGCGTAATGAAGTGCTGTTCTGCCTTTATACATTTCACCATTGATATGATTACCAGTACAATTAATATCAGCTCCTGCATCAATTAATAAAGCAATTGCTTCGGGATCTCGATAACCAAGCTTAGCCACGGTCATCAATGGACTGCAGTCTGCGTCATCGATCGGATCAACCTTAATGAATGTAAAATGATGCTTTCTCTCCCATATATTTGCTGGACAGATAAACTAAAATGACCAATAGTTCATTCAAAAAGGCTTAACAATCTCCAATTTAAGAAATCTTCGAAGCTGAAGAAGAAAAAGAGAAAAGTTTATGTGAAAAAGCAAAGATTCTCGTTTTTTAGGAGGCTCATAAATATTTAATCAATCAAATAATTTTCATATGAAATGGATGAAATAAAACAAACCTCTATCTCTTCTGTTTCAAGAAGGATACGAACAATATCAGCTGCATTTATGGAAGCTGCATGATGGAGCACTGTACGATTATGAATATCTGATACTGTAATATCGGCACCAAATCGTAGGAAACATTTTACTACTTCAGCACGTCCTGCTTTTATAGCCAAAATTAAAGCTGTTTCACCATAGTCATCTTCAGCATCGATAAGAGCTCCAGCTAAGAATAAATTTTCCACATCTGTACAGCTAGCTTCCTCATTTTTCTCCTGATTCAAAGCTGTTAACATCAGTGCAGTTTTTCCATCATTGCTTTTCATGTTTACAAGTGATTTATCGATCTGAATTCTAACAATCTATGATATCAATTTTGGAAGTAAATAGTTCGTAATTGATCAATTGATCTTTCACTAAGTGGAAAAAATAATGAAAGTTGATTTAAAAAAAAAAAAAGTAGAAATTAAAGAATTTGTTATTGACTACCAAATATAGAAGAGTTAAATATGATCATCTTCTGAGTGGAAAATATATCATTATAATATCGGCTTGTACATTATAGGCATGTTTATTATCTTTCGATGTTTATTACAATTTTTTAAATTATTTAACTATGCTTTTTTAAGTCCTTAAGAACTTTTAAAAGAGTAAACAAGTTTTCACCGGGGTTTTGATTGGGAAAATATCCATTGCCTGATCATGAAGCACGGTCCACTTTCTTTCGCATGCTTTTTCTTCTTCAGGATCAGCAATTAAGCAGATTTCGGTAAAATAATGCCTTTGTTTATCTTCATTAACTTTTTTACTTGGTTTATCATTGTCTTGCATATTTCCATTATTTTCATAATTATCTTTAAACAATTTCAGCGGAAAATCTATAAAATAAGTTTGCTCTCTGCTCTTAAATTAATAAAAAACAATAGAAATATTGAAATGTATAGTGCATAAAGTCTCTAAATTTAGCAAACAGTAGTTTGTCAGAACAAGTAAGCTAAAAAAAATTTGCTATATGAATGATGCTTACAATTATCAAGAGTGGGTGGAAACCATGTTCCAACTACATGAACCTTCTTTTGCAATCGCTTTGTAGTGTTTCGATGTTTGAAATTTTTGTGAAGTGTAAATATGATAGCAATTACAAATGTTTGCATTATAAAACCTGAAAGCGCATAAACCATCCATTTCTTCCAATTTATGATACTGGATGGTATTTCAGCTTCAGCAGCATGTAATCTTGCACCTACACCCCATAGTAACTGAAAAATACATATAATTTCTATTTCAAATATAACTACGAATGATATCAACCCGAAATATCGGATTCTTATTGGGTTATCAACAATTCTTTATACTATTTATGAATCACTAATCTTGCTTTCTTTAGAACTCCAATTTAGTTGTTTAATTCATTTCAAAAAATTTCTTACCTGGTTTGAATTCATTGCACCTATGAAATCAGCAGCTTGTTCCATATTAGTTATTTGATGTTCACAGTTAACTTCTTTATGACATTGTAGTGTTTCAACATTTAAGTATACCTTCGTACCATTTAATCCTGCAAAGAAAAAGGAACTAAATCTTACATCCCAATGTTTAGTTTTTGAATGTTTTAAAAAATTAAATTGAATTTTAATGAATTAAAATAAATATCCGAGCAAACATTACTAAGGTGTTCAAACTGATACATTTCAAAGTTAGTAAATTTAAGGGATTGGATCATGTAATATTGAAATTTAAAGCAAATTACCTGTTTCATCTGTCTAAGGATTATATATGAATATCTTACAAACAGTTAAATATAATCAACCTTTTCTGTCTTCTTGCCATGAATAAAATCGTTTGTGATTGTATTTATCAACAGCAATGGTAACTGTTGCCTGCATACCTTGGCTTAAAATGAATTGTAAGACTGATGCATGCTTCAAGAATTCATCTGGTTTCATAAGGATTATCAGACTTAAACTTCCTTCCAACTGAAATGAAACATCAAAAGTTATTTCTGTTTGTTAACTTAATAAATAATTACTGACTTAATTATTGCTAATGCAAATATAGTACGATGAGTTATACAGTAACATGAAATAATTGGATTTAATGATAAAATGGAAGTTAATAAACATGAATAATTCTTATTTATATAGTGATTTCTCTTGTTGTAGGAGAAAGATTCTTAGAACAATAAGCATCTTCATTTTGTACATTTCTCTTGTGATTATTTACTTTTACTATCACTTACAAACAACATTAACCTATAGCATAACCTTTAACAAACCTTATTGTACTTAATTCCCTGTGTACAATCAGTACCATCAAAATAGCACTCTTCAATAAAACATTCCTGATCACAATAGCCATCATTGAAACGGGTTGAACAGTAATCTTCAAACAAGCATATTTCTCTTTTCTTGTTACAATCAAATCCATCCAAGAGACACTCAGAACGATCACATATCTTTAATAAAAATCAATCAAAATTGATTATGATCAAAGAATAATGATATCAATAATGACCGGCGAAAAAAACAATGAATTATCCTTTTTTTTTTTGTTTTTTTTTTTTTTTTTTTTTTAAAGGAAATTAAAAGTGTTAAAGACAATTCGAAAAATTCTTTCTATTTCAGTAATAACTAACCGAATCACACTTATTATCATGAAATACTCGACCACAAAAATTAGGAAATGGACAGTGTCGAAATGGTTGTAAATGTGCACTGCAATCGAATCCATCATATTGGCATGCAGGATAGTTGCATTCTGAATCACATATATTATTGCTAGCTTTTAATGAGCAATTATGAAATAAACAAGTTTGTTCCTCGAACAATTCTTCTAGATGATTATTGTCCAATGAGATATGATGTTGCTTGCATATACGACCTTCGAAACCTGGTGGACACATCTTCTCACAATTTTTACCATAGAAAGCTGAAAAAATTCATACAAATCGATTTCATTGACCAATTCAAATTATCTAATTACTCGTTAAAATCTACTTAATCAATAATCTATGAAAATTATTTCAGGAGTGGAAATATTTGATATTGGGTTGTTGACTAGTTGAAATCATTTCCGATAGCTATGTAAATGATATTCAAAAATTTACAAAAATTAGATTAAAATAATGCAGATGAAGATTACACATTGATTAGTAAACTTTTGAGAATAAAAATTAATTACCATTTTGACAGATGCATTCATAACGATTGCCAAAATCAAGACATGATGCACCATTAAGGCATGGATTTGGCTCACATTCATTATCATGGATCATGCAATATGGATCATTATATCCTAGAGGACAATCACAATACCATGAGCCAAATGTATTCACACATATACCTCCATTGAAGCATAATTTGTCACTCTAAAAGTAAACAGTAAAATTTAAATTGATTTATTACGTATGTACTGAAATGATAAAAAAAATTTTTCTTCATTATCTCACAAGTTCATTTCATTTAAACATTGTCTTTTTCAATAATTTTTCAAATATATTTTTTCACCCATCAAATATGTGATGCATTTTTCAATTCTATAATAGCTATTCATTTTTTTAATTTCAAATTTGATTTTAAAAATTGTTAAATTTAAAACCTCTATGCATTCATTTATATCAGTGGCGCAATTTTGACCTGTGGTACCTTTCATACAGTTACAAGAAAATTCACCACTAGCTGTATCTGCAATGCATTCGGAACCATTCCCACATGGTTTCTCCATACAGGGGTCATCCAAATGACAAAATAAACCTGCATAAACAATAAAACTCTCACGGATACCTCATAATATCCATTATACTCAACCTAAAATCTCTGTGGGATTTGTTGTTGGAATGTTGTAAAGTGTGGGAAAATTATAGAAATCTAGTCATCCATATATATATATATGTATATATATCAAAAGTCACTACGTAAGTAACCTTTGTACAAAATTACGTCAATAATTAGATTCATATCAAATAAAATAAACTAACCAATTTTTCCAGGTTGACAAACGCAAGTATACTTTGCTATACCATCAATACAAGTACTTCCAATAGCACATGAATTTTCCATGCAATCATTTTCATTCCATGAACAATTCTTACCGGAATAACCATTCAGGCAAACACATTCGTAATCATTAATACCAATATTTATACATGTTCCACCATTTTCGCATAAATTAGTGCTAAATTTCTCACAATAACCTATAATTGTGACCCTTTCGACAGAACTATTCCCTGAAATTCATACTATATTTCGATTTAATTTAAATTTAATTTCAGGTTAGCAAAGGTTTTGAAATAAGGAAATTTATGTAAATGGAATATTTCACAAGTTATAACTATTATTATTATATGCACATAATAATACACTGTGAATTTCTACTGAGTAATTTATAATGGGTAATAAATATTGTTGCGTTTTTCTTGTTAAATAGTAAAAATTGAATAAAATTGTTTTAAGTCTTAAAATTCACCTGCAAATGTAAAATAATATTCGAGAAATATCACTGCAAAAAGGCGGATAAACATATTTCAGAATTAATGATACAGGTGATAGTTATGATAAAATTGTTGCAGATTACAGGGCTAAAATATTTTTCTTTCAAGAAGATAATAAAATGAAAATAACTGAGAATTTGAAATTTCAAACAAAAATCAGTAAAAAAAAGGGTAAGCAATAAAAATTTATAGGCCATAAAAAAAAGCCGAGATTTCTCGAGAAACAAGCAAGCTAAAATAAATTTGATCTCGTTTGCACCCCAATTGCAAGGGAACTAGTAGAGAGATAGATCGGAATGGAATTTGAATAAAATGATGACAGATGAATTCCAATTACTAGAATGACTTCTGAATCCTTCAATATTTCAAGTAATTTCAAAATTTTTTCTTCTTTTCTCGTAACCTGCTTCAGCAGAAGATGAAGCAATCACTAACTATTTTGAAAATGATACCTAATATTTCGAGTGGAAAGCAAAAGATGAAAATTTTGATGACGAGGATCAGATAGAAATGTGAATGTCAACTTGAAAAGACAATAATAAATAGTAAGTTTTTGTGACCTTATGAGATAATCACTACAAGCCAATTAACTACCAGGGAAGATCCGAAAAATGTTTGGAACAATGTTTTTTTTTTTTTTCCCATCCATTGTTGTCCCATTTTTCTCTTAGAATTGATTTCTTTCAATGAATTTCATAAATAAATTTAGTTTTTCTTAAAATGAAAAAATTTTCAATTGTGTGAATTTGTTGATTTATTTGCTACAAAATAACGAAATGAATGTAATAGTTAAAGATTTTAGTTTTTCTTTTTTTTTTTTTTTTTTTTTGTTCAAATTAATTGTTAGTTTATAAGAGTGAATTGTTTGTTTCCCTTAGGTATATTTGCAAAAATTAGTGAAATGCTTGTTGCCATTGAATTAATCAATGAACAATTTTTTAGGCAACTCCAAAATTAATTTTGAATTTGAACTTCTTAAGCAATTATTTTGGCAATTCACAAATTTTAATTGTGTATTAATGAAATTTGCATATTTTTGCCATGTGTAGTGCGATCTACAATTATTAAACAACAGCGATGAGGAAATTTGAATTTTCAAAATTTACGGTAGCTATGAGAATCAATGAGAGTTATAGAAATTACATGGAGAAAGTTTTATTTCAAAATAGTTTTCATTTAATAGAACTGCTTTGTAATCCCATTATGCTTCATCAGTATTTACACCTTGAAGTTGTTCAACATTTCTTTCTATTCTTGCACATTTTTGACATTTTTCATCTTCTGGTCGTCGTTTCTGAAATATTTAATTTAGAAAACTATTGAAATACTAGCTGACTTTCAAATTTTCATCTTTTTTCAATCCTTAATTATTTAAAATTTAGAAGCAATACATTCCAAACTTCTCATATTTTAGCTTATGTTTAATTTTGCAGCATTTGAAGTTTTACTACTTCTTGCTTAGCTGAAACGGGTAAAAAGCTCAAAAGTGATGAGGTATAAAAAACAATGTGATAAAATTTCATCATTTTTTTTTTTTTTCGTAGCCGAACAAAGTTACACAAAATTACTGTTCTATTGTTTCTTCTTTTGATTTGATCTTTTTCCAATCAAATTTAAACCACTTAATAATATTGAACTGATAGAATTAATAATAAAAGTTTCCTGAAATAATTCTACTGAGAAAATCTGTTGTGTAATGAGTTATACCCATTCTGCTTCTAATAGAACTTTGATCTTCTGTTTTAATATCAAAATCTTCAGTGTTTTTCTCTTCTTCATCTTCTTCCATAAAATGAATGAAATTCCCATTTTCATCGATCGCACAACATTCGCAACACAAGCAACATTCGCATAGTACACGCCATGGTGGACAAATACAACATAACATTAGTATCGGTACTACAAAAAAAAAAAAAGCATATCATATCAGTGAACGAATAACATAAGGATATGGCATATAAATGAAATATCATCTCAATTAAACTTTAATTTGTCATTCAATTAGTTTAAAAATGCGACATTTTAATTATATGCAGTAGGTGATAAGTATAATGATACAAATCAATAATTTATGATTTCAAATAATAATGATCTTTCAATGAAATTTTTATTAGTACTAATAAAATAATAATATACCAGAAATTATTGTTATTAGACTGCAGACCAGAAAAAGGAAGAGCACAAATGGATTAAAGCGCCGACAGCATGCCAACATTTTTGTTTTCGGTTCACATGGCGAAAATTTGAACATAAAATGAGACCTGCCTTCAATAACAGTTTATCGAAAACTTTCCAATTCCATTCCTACTAGAAAATCATTTTCTGTCCCATTACCAATTCTCATTTAATCCTACCAACTCTTTTTAGTTCAATTCAATTTAAATTAAATTGATTTAGTTCACTTTAATAAAGATCCTATTTTTCTTTCGGTTAAATTTTTTGTTGTTTTTTTCTAATTTAACTCATTTCATTTTATTTTGTACTAATTGCTTTTTCATTCTTATGTTTTATTCAATCCATTTTTATTCTTTTCATTTGGAATTAATTTATGCAGAAAATTTAATCTATTCCTAGCATGAAAAAAATACAAAAATCCATAATTTCTTGGCTTATAGCTAGCTTCAAAGGAACGAACATGGCCCATAATGTGCCGTCCAATCTTTTTCAGCATCACATTCGTCCAGTTGGACATCTCCACATTCTGCTTCTTGGCTATAGGCCATAAGAATAACAACGATCGTCAATGCTTTAATCATATACATTTTATGCCCAACTTTCTATTTTAGCGATAATTATTTTCCTTCTTTTGTTCTTTCACTGTTTCAGAGCTATTGAGCTGTAAATAATTTTGGAAACTTTTGATTGAAATTAAATTTAGAACTGATAAAATTCAATTATCACTCACCGCTCTTCCTTACCGCTCCAACTGACACGCTTATCAGTGGGAGTTGGAATCATCGCATGAGAAAATCTATCATTATTCAGCTTTTTTTTGAACGTTCTCAGTATCATCATATTCGGTTCCCGTAGAGAAAGCTAACAGTAAACAAAAATATTCAACATAGCAATTAATTATTTACTGTAAATGCAAAAAAATTTAGAAAAAGAAAAAAAAAAACAAAAGAATAACTGCAACAAACTTAGTAAATAAGCGACAGACCGTCGCAGGGAGATGTTAATAGAATT
Source organism: Dipetalonema caudispina (assembly GCA_013365325.1). Taxonomy (NCBI): domain Eukaryota; kingdom Metazoa; phylum Nematoda; class Chromadorea; order Rhabditida; family Onchocercidae; genus Dipetalonema; species Dipetalonema caudispina. Next base: position 23,674 of record JABVXV010000020.1, on the reverse strand, counting down.
ACTCGCAAATAATCTATAAACAACCATTTGTAGCTTATGATTATAGACCAATGTAATATATTTTTGCATATTGTCAAATAACAAATTTGCTGCTTTTTTGTAATCTAAATTTTAGTGGGAAATGTATTCATTACTTTCGTCCTGAAACTCTTTCACTTATGGAATGTAAAAAAAAAAAAAAAAAATGTTGAAGTCATGAGAGACACCATACACGTCAGTTCGATATCTGCTCGCCAATTTCATATTTCGTCAGACTTTAAAAATCAAAATTCCCTATTTAATTCTTGCTCATCGCTACGGTTAAAAGAACTGCCGATATTTGGAATATACATGTACGATAGTATATCGAGATATAAACAAAACTCAGAACTTCCAACTACAACTTCCATACCAAATGATAGTCGATGTCGCTAATAGACTCCAATAACTTTCTGAGGTTAAGCACAAAATCTTACTTGAATTTATCAATGTTTATCGTCAACATGAATTTGTACTACGAAAAACAAAATCAAATCATATACAAAAGTACAAATTCAATACATATACAAAAACTATGAAGTATATGAAACATATATAATATTTAAAAACTTATGAAAAAACCAATTAAAAAAGCGTTGCAAGCAGTATTAAAAATACTTTTAAAAAAAAGTACTGATATACATTACCGGAATAAAAATGACATGCCCTTTTAATTTCAAAATTTTGATCAACTTTAATACAAATTTTACTTGCTCAATCCTGATATCATCAACTGAAATTTCAAAAGAGCATTGATCAACTTCTTTTGTCTGCGGTTTTGTACATGAGTCCAACCTCATAAATACGACATGAAATCACCGTTATATGATCGGCATTATAAAGACGTAATAAAGTGGATAACAAATAAGAAAACATAACATGTAATCATCCACCATTACAACTATTGCTATTAACAGACGGAATTCTCAAGAATGTCAGCAATAGAGTCATTTTTTCAAATTCTTCACTAAGTAGATTTAAAACTCTAACACCTGAAAACATCGAAAAAGTAATAAGGAACAAAAAATTGATAATCGAAGTTATAAATCCTCACTTATCATAACAAGACGCACAATAATAGTTACTAACTCTCCGTTTTAACGGTAAACACTTAGAATGGAAATTTTTATGGCAACGATTACATCGTACACAATCATTCGCATTTAACTCCACACCTGGCTCACAGGCACACAGTACCTGAAAATGTATGACATTTTGGCTTCCATAAGTAATTAACTAAAAATTGTTTTGTCGAACAAAAAATTGTATAAGCCACGTTTTATTCTGGCTGTTCTACCGCAGTGGTTCAAATTTTCCTAAATTTTGAGACCAAAGCTACCTACAAAACTTTTTGAAGGTTTTAGAAAGATTCGACATAACTGCTCTCGAAAAAATTTCATATTAAATGAATTAGCTCTTTTTCAGAGTACAAGCCCAAAATATAAAAAGCTCCACAGTGTCTAAGTTCCAGCGAAACCGTCGTGATATTAATAATGTATTTTTTTCGACACTGCTGATACGAAAAATATTTCCAGTCTTTTTATTAATTTTTGAAATTAAGAAATTTGCAGTATAGTACGGCCTAACCTACTAGAAATAAATACCACAGAAGTATGCCACTAAACGACCAATTTTTTTTTAAAAAAAATTGATTTTTATCAAAATCATTTGATTAACATTATCATTAGGAAATGATCTAAAGTATACTAACCCTTATAAAACCTTTCTCTTGCGGTTGTTGTTCTTGTTGCTGTATTGATGGGTTCTGCGGTGCCACAAAATCCCGTGTCAACTCTGCTTGCTGAAAATGAAGCTGTGGACTGACTGCATCGTCAATAAATGAACCCTGTACAACCACGTTGCGTGATGAAGCAGAATATTCAGAATAACTGGAGCGTGGGGTTGCAGTTCGAAATGAGGAACTTTCGTCACGGAACCTACTTGCCGCAGCAGAATCTTCTTCAACTACGTAAGGACTGCGTTGCGATTTAGTAGCTATTGAAGCCGTAGAATACTGCTGCTGCTCCTTCTGGTTATGCAACCTTACTGCGCTTGGTTTATTGTATGCAGGTACTTGATAAGAATGTCCGGGGGCAGTAAACTGCTTCGACGATGCACTTGCAACAGATCCACGCGACTCAGAACGCACACTGGAATGAAGCGAACTTTTATTACTTTGTGAAGATCTCGACCCAGAACTTGCTGAAGAATGGCGTGAGGCCCAACTTGCTGGACGCTCTTCAGGAGTCAATATTTGTTGAGATGGAATACGCGGCATCCTAAAATCTCGAGATGATGTTGAGACATGAGAATGAGTTGGAACTGCTGTTTTCGGATTCTGAAAAGGCACTTCTTCTTGGAGTATGCAAGATTCAGCAGGTGTCATCACAGACATACCACGATCACCTGATATTATATAAGTTTCTGAACGAGCTTCGTAGTTTTGAGCATCGTAGGGCTCTTCAGAAATGGGATGTTGTTGCAAAGCAAGATGTGCATTTGCCAACGGATGATGAGGTGGTAGTCGAAACGGAACAGTTTCCTGGGATGAAACCGAATGTTGCGATGGACTGAGTGGAGCAGCACGGCCACGGTAAGGCAAATCTTCCAAAGTGAAATCAGTCCGCACTTCTGCTGGTGGCGGTGCTAGTGACGGCTGATCATATATTCGCAGTTCCTGTGATGAACCAGAATGACGAGATGAAGTTCGTAACTGCGAAGTGTAAGAACGCTGAGATGGACTCCGTTTTACGACTTTGCCAGGAACACGGAATTGAGTTATTTCTTGAGAAGCTGAACGTGGAATAGGTGTCTGTAAAGCACTGCTTCTTTCTTGCAGAAGATTATGTGTCAATTCAGCTAATGATCTGAAACAAAATATATAAAGCAAAATAAGATAAAGAGAATCGAAGGTAATTAAGGTAAGGAAAACTAAAAGTTTAATTGCGAAAGTTGAATTCTCAAATGATTAGCAAAGATGGAAAAAAGTATCATTATGAGGTTGTCAGTATTTTGGAAAAGAATGGAATTAAAAAATTGCTAACGGAGCAATCCTCTTCAGACCATCCTCTAATTTCAATTTCTCAAGCAGCATTTCGGAATAGAACCATCGAACACTTTTGAGAACCACTTTAGCAGCTTGACCAGGAGTATTCGCACCTTAAAAAAGAGATTTATAAAATTTATTTTCATCAATAGAAACACAAATCAGCAAAACATAAAGTAATAACCAATTCGTCGATTCAGTATTCCTCTTCCATTGTTTGACCAAGGTGGACAGAAAGGTATTTCAGGTGGCCAACAATCCGGTTGAGTGCCATCATACGGATCCGCCCATGGGAAATTAACATGCATCATCATATCATCCAGCAAATCTTAAAATAACGAGAAATACAAAAGTAACTACCCACAATCTATTTACTGGATGGAATGTAAATAAAATTAAAAGAATTGAATCATTCAGTACATGATGAAGTCAGCTTAAGGAAAAGTTATCATTTGCCATTAATGTCATTATACAGTAAAGCACCAAATTGTATCAGTATTAGGCCAATTTTTCCACCAAGATATGCTGTTAAAATCAATAAAATGAAAATTAAATGCCATAGATATGATTGATAACATTGAAATTATTTAAAATCAAAAGAGTTGGAAATCTTAACACTAGTTTAATCAAACAACCTACCTAGTGCACGGTCCTCAGTCATTCGATCGACAACGGTGTCTTCGTAAAGTTGAAGCAGAGGCAGTGTTATGGTTTGCTAAAACATATTATCAGAACGAAACTGATATATAACCAGATAAAACATCACTATTTTTGGTAATACGTTATGATGAGAAAATGAAAAGTGAGTCTAGAAATGTCGTAGCACAAATAAGTTTGGAACGATAAATGAAATACCAACATTATCAAAACCGCTGCTCATGGCTGGAGGCAGACAGTGAGGTATGTTAGAGCTTAAGAAGGCCGAGATCAGAGTTTTGTCACCAGATAAGCTCAGTTTGTTTCGTTCATCCGCAAAAACCACCAAAGTTCTGCATGTTGAATGATTCTGGATTTTGATCACTGACTCAAAAATCGTCCGCACATCTGCACCCATTTGATCATAACGTATTCGCAAAACTAAAATTAATAGTCATTAAAAACTAGAAGTTGAACTTATATGCATAACAATTTTCGGCAGAACATTGCGAATAGTTCTATATATAATACTTTAGCTTACCTGAATTGCGAAAAAGTGACAGCTGATCCTCCAAAATCTTTTCACTCGAAAGAGGTACTGATGTGAGAGCTGAAACAGTCGGGATATCGGCCGCAGATGTTGTCGGATCTGAATACTGCTCGCCAGCTTCATTACCTGGTGATGAATGTGACATCCCAGAAGTAAAGCCTATAGATGAAGGCGGTTCTTGAACTTCACCTGA
>JABVXV010000020.1:0-19131 GCA_013365325.1 Dipetalonema caudispina | reverse complement strand
GGATATCGGCCGCAGATGTTGTCGGATCTGAATACTGCTCGCCAGCTTCATTACCTGGTGATGAATGTGACATCCCAGAAGTAAAGCCTATAGATGAAGGCGGTTCTTGAACTTCACCTGACTGTATTATCGCTGGTTCCACGTTTTGTGTTTCTGGTGCCGTAACAGCTGAAAAAAGTTACATTTACCAATAAAGAAGTTCATTCCATCGTAAAGCATCGAAAAATGAAATTGACATTTAGTTACACAAAATTCCAAGAGGTTGATTGGAAGAGTGAAAGACGCTGAACTCTCTGCCTCTTGAATAAAAAGCATGGCACATGTTGGTCATCCTTATGTCATTCATGAATTAGACATGGTGAATTACGGAATTAACAAACCTGAAAACTCCCCTTGCAACAAATTGGCACTTACACCAACAGTACACTTCCGCACCATTCCTACACCTGTACTTGTATCTCCCTCAATATTTCGTGAATCTTCATCATAATCTACAACATCAGCTATGCCGATTAACGAGTACAGGAAGATGTTTTTACAAATTCAAACAGAAAATGAACAAAATGACAATTCAAAAACAATATCACTAAAGCTACCAATCAAGCATAGCAGTTTCAAGCAAACCAGATGACTATTCTACACTCCTTATTAGGTAAACATGAACATGAAAAATATAAATATAGGAATTTCTTACTTGGCCCAGAAAGTCCAAAGTGATATTCCATGAAACTTATATAATGTTTGAAAGCGTATTTCAGAATATCCCTTTCGAGATCCACAATCGAATGCTTTTCAATTTCTGGAAAATTAAATTATCGGTTAAGAACACGTACATCAACAAACGGAGGCATACAACAATAAATATTGTTCTATATATTATAAGAAGCAAACGTTGCAAACTGCAATTCAAGTTCCTGTTTTTTCAAGTGATCAAGAAACAAAGAATTTAAATCCACCTTTCCGCTGTTTTAGATTGCTCAAGCTCAGGAGGTCATTATTCGGATCGTAAAATGGAACAGATGGCGGCCAATAATCAGGATTATGCGACACACCAAACCACGGCTTCCAAGGGTAATGCATTGCTTCCAAAAATCTGTTGAGCATTGCTCGTACATCCGAAGTGTTGGCAATATTAATTTCTAAGTTTGGTAAACATCTAACCAATGGGATTGAAACAAGCTGAAAAACAAATAGCTAGTCTCATTTCAAACTGAACGTTTTGAGATAATGGAAAGCTTTTTCCTCCTTCTTTTTTCTACTTAAAAGAGTATTCACTATTCAGCAAAGAGAACTAACTACCAATAAAAAGCTGGAATTTAATCAAATTAACTAAAAAACTTAACCCTAATACAAAACATAAATTTGTTTATAACTAAAACAGCTATTCAGTAAGGAGAAAGTAGAAATCTAACAAACTTGAGCAATTCTCCTTACCTGAAACTTTACAAAAATGATTAAAATAAAGCCAAAATAACCTCATCGTCATCAACGCCTTCTTCATCAACCTCTTCTCGCTCTCTCCATTTGTTTTTCAAATCTCTAACAACGGATGAGCGTAAACAAGCATCAACGATGTACTTACTACCATGCAACTTCAAATCACCGCCTCGACTCACATGTATTGTGGCGATTTTGTTATCACTTAGCGCATTATATTGAGCAATATATAGCTCTATTTTCTTCAGCTTTTCCGTCGCATCTTCTTCAGTATATTTTTTCTCTGAAACTTCCTTTCAAAGTTCAACAAAGTTTTAACTCCCATTATAGAGTCTATTACATTCAAAGAACGACGAAATCCCTAGATAAATTGGTCGCTCAAGCTAAGTAAAGGTCCCTCAACCTCAGTCATAGGCAAAATCGATAATCACCTGCAATATGAACGCTCAAATCGTACAATTCGGAACTCGTTAAAGCGCGCTATGATTGAATTGAGAACTGAGACAGATGTGAATAAAGAGAGAAGTCACCAGAAATGAAACATCGAATTCATTCATCGAGGACGGATGGAAATGAAAATTTTATATTAAAATAACTAACTTTTTTCTGCGCATGGTAAAACGCCAGCTGGAGACACAAATGTGATATAATCTTGGCCTGGTTTTGGATCTTCTGACCGCTTTCGTTTTTTTCCTGTAAAATGCAGAGGCGAAATGCACATCGCTGAATCGCACTTCAGAAAGCTTGTGAATATGACATCTATACTTTTTAATAAAGAACAGGAAACGTGTACAAAATTTTCCGAAAATCGGACTTACTTGAACGTCCAGCTCTCTTCTCAGCATCCGACAAGCCTTCTACGGAAGCAGAAAGAACACTGGATGATGGACTGGAACGAGATGGTGTCAAGATTGGTGGTCGACTGAAAAGAATTCACATAAATGATAAATAAATAAACGAAGCAAAAAAAATTGAGAGATAAGAAGCATGGAAAAGATAATGAATACAGCAATATATTCTGGAAACTTCATTAACTTATATGAATCCTAATTTATAGTCAAAGATCATAACATACTGAAAAATGATATAAAGCTTAGCTTTTCAAAATATATAATTTACTAGCAAAATCAAAACCAACTTCAGCTGATCCAGGAAAGTTCGCTCAAGTGGTACAGTTGCTCTGGCGATTGCGCGCTCCACCTCCTGAACTTCATATGTCACTTTGGAGTTATCAGAATCCATAGTACCATGTCCTTGCCTGATGATATTTTGCCGAACATCAGATTGCCGTTCTTCTACAACTGCTGCTTCTAAAACATAACCAACAGTCACAAACAATTGATGCAGTCTCCGCCGAAAATCTGATAGAATTTGATGACCAATAGATCAAAAGTCCGAGCAAACTGGCAAAATAAATAAATTGCACATCCACAAAATAAAGAATCAATATAAGCAACAATAATAAGACATCGATATCTTGTCAGCATTAAAAAATTATCTGCACAAAGACCAAAACAAGACTTCCAATAAACGATAGATGGATAAAAGCAGATAGAACACTGAGGAGTTCATTTCCTAAGAGTCTATCTGATTGAAATATTGCAGCATTAGAATGTATTTTGCACAAACGAAGATGCTCATATTTTGAATTACATGTTCAAAAAAAGCATCAGAGGAACAACAAAACGATACCTGACGTAAAAGTAGATGTAAGTGGCAATGACTCATTTGATGGATTCCTCGGGAATGCACTATTTATCGTGTTATTTGAACTATTGCACGCCTGGTTGAAATTTGCAACTTTTCCGGCATTTTGCATGAAATTATACAGTGACTCTTCTTCAAAATCGTCCAGTTCGAAATCATTACCCACAATCTCCTCACCTTCACTAACCGCTACATTCTCTAAACCACTTGTTGACGCGCCATCATCATGTCGTCTGCAATATTAATGAATTTAAAATTGCTGTTAATATATATGTCTTAAATTATGTTTTAACTCAAATTAAGAAAATCATATTATAGCTGACAGCACGAATGCTGCTAAGACTAACGAATTCCAGAAACCTATAACACAAACTTACACAGCATTAGCATAAGCTCCTCCTTGCCCAACCCATGATCTTTTTGGTCGTGCAACTTCCGCCATGTCGAAATCAGCCGTCTCCAGTTTCCTCCTAAATATTGGACTTCACAAAAAGCAAATTTTGATAAAATACTTGTATACATAAGAAAGGTTACGTGCTTTACTATCATTCAAAATATTTAGGAATTAGGAAATAGGAAGCATACTCATCACTATCGAAACTCTTTTTGCCACCCATACGCTGCTTGAGATGCATCTGCCTTCTGATATATCTTGCGCGTAAAGCACCAAAAAGTGCTTTAACTTTATCCCACTCCGGAAACGCGGATAGTATAGAACCAGGACCATACACAGGAAAACCAGCTGCTGTCGCTTCCGAAATGGCTGCTTTCCGTCCCTTTACAATATTAATTTTTACAGAAAGAAAACTATCATAAAATATAACTGTAGCCCATAAATTCATAAAATAAATTAAAAAATTAAGATTGCAAAGTTACGGATTTGATAGTACTCATGATTTCGCATACACATATTCGGCACAGTCATCAATGTGTGCAATGGAATCGGTCCTTTTTAATTTCTTTTTTTATTCAACTAATGCAGCATACTGCGAATAAATTTGAATGATGCGTTAGCTTGAAATAAAGGTATCATAAAAAAGTTTTCAAACTGAATGCAATACCAAAGGTCGCAAATGAATGGCGCACCTTTTTCCAGGCTTCTTTTGGATTCATTCCTAGAATTATATCTTTTCGGCAACGTCGTTCGATTTCTTTTGCTCTAGCTTCCACTAATCTTATTGGCTTACAACGTTCATGATGTACTGGATATAACTGGCTAACAACAACACCATCTACCATTTTAATACGTGCAATTTCACCTGGAATTTAAATCAGCAGTAAACTTTTTATAGAAAATGAACCTGGAAAATGACAGGAAAATGGCTCACCGCTTTTGTATGTTTGATGCAAAGTATCGCAGCGTGAACATCTGAAGTGTATTGTTCGTCCAGATTTTGAATGGGATGCATGCCTATACAGCCTAACCTCATCCGGATTGAGAGGTACTGTCAATGAAGTTTGCTTGAAGCGGCGTGAAAAAGATAGGTAATATGGAGAATTTGGCGGAGCGCTAAATAGGTTGATTTAATTTGTGACATTGTCTTTAATGTTATATATCACTAATCTACAATTGTCTTATCACATTCTCAAACTGATCTAAAAAATTTTAAAGTTTGATAGAAGCGACGTGGAAAAGAAGAGATAGTGGGAAAATTTATCCTCATATTAATAAATATACTTCAATTGTACCAATATTTGGAATCTTCCAATTTGGTATTTCCTCTCATTTTTTTGTTCTGTCTAGCTCACAGATTAGTCTGAAATATCACGAATAAAGGAAAGTTAAAAGTACCTGTAAATATTCATATGTATACTTTACAAGAGAATCGTATCATGACTTTTCTTCTGTGATACTACACTTAGTAAACAAGAGAAACCTACACAATTGGAGCATTGACGCCAGGAATTAGAACTTTGTTCACGCTGTTCGCCGGAAATTTAATTCTACCATTTTCTCGTAATGATTGATTAGTATCTGTACCGTCACTAGCTCCAACCTCACAGCCACACCTCGACTCTGTACCGTTTTCCAAACATTGCGCGTCCTGTACATGAAATCGAAAATAAACTTACTGATATAAATGACTTCGATTATTTTCTGGAAAAAATTTTGTATACAGAGTGTGCTTACATCTTATTTGTCATTTACTTATCGTAACAAAAAGAGATGCATCACGCACTACCGGCAGATGCGGAGCAATGAAAGATTCTAACATGTAGAAATTTATGTCTTCAATCAACATCCAAAAACAAAAAGTTTGTTCATATTTTTGTGACCATATTTTTTCCTTCCTTAGTTTACTCTAACTGCTAAAATATCGAAATTTCGCCTAACTTATATTCGAAATGGAATTTTTCCAATTCCATTGCGTGAGTTTCCTTTCCAAGTTTTTCATTTTTAAATTCAAGGAAAATCGAAAAAAATAGTAATAACAGCACTTCTTTTTGCAACAGGACAAGAAAAAATTTTGTAGCTAATGAAGCTCTAAGAGCTCTAAGAAGGAACTATGGTGTTACACATATTTGCTCTTTACAGAAATTTAAAAAATCTGCACTTTTGAAGACTAACAAACACAAGCGCATCAATTCTTAGGAAAGTGCAGAACTTTGAGGCTGAAATCATAAAAAATTATTAAAAAAATCTAAGGTGTACTGAAATATTTCCAAACATAAAGAGAAAACGACAATAACATTTACAGATGGTGTAGGATGAAGAATTAACAACGGAAGACTGATCTTATGAGCTCTAATTGATGTTTTCTTTTTCCAGTATTCCGAACAGTTAATAAAATCACGGATGATTTCGATTCTCAATAAGCCTGATTAAATTCATTCTTGCGGTTGATTTACACAGATGCGCAAACAACAGATGTTTTTGAGAAAGGTAGCTATGATATACAAGAAAAAGCAAAATATCAAACGAAATTTAAAATAAAAGCTAGCTTACCAAATCATCCAGCATTCGACTTTTCACTCTCACTGTTGTAGTAGATACCTGACTGCCTGTTATTTTTGTAATCAGTTCAGCACCTTCACGTGAGCTAATTTTTTGATTCCTGTAGTCACGCAAGACATCTCTCACTCGTGGGTGTCGCCAATCCACAGAACAGGGTGGACCTAAAATACCTGCCATGATATTCTGGAAGAACTACAATTCTCATCAAACTAATCCATTTTAGTTGAGTGAAAGAGTTGAAACCAACATTGCATGTAGTAAAATCAACAAATGCAATACTTACGGTATGTTCGAAACGAAGGTGGCGTCCACACAACAGTAGAAACACCATTACGTCCCTGCAGGCCACTGTTATCTTGCCTTTCCTCAACATCCTCTCCTATCGGACCTGGTTCTTGTACCACTCGATTGATACCCAATCCCAAAGCACCTTCACCATTTTGGTTAGCGCCTTCTACAGCACTATAATTTACGACATCATAGCCTCTTGTACTTCGAGGAGAATGCCCTATATACCGGTTATTGGCGGAATAATCTACTTGACTTGTTTCACTAATGGATGCATTATCTTCTCCAAAACTCTGAGCCGATCGACCTGAAAAAGAGTGGTTGGAAGCACGATATATTGCATCTGTTTCCAGTCAAGAAGTGATAATTAAAGAATAGCTTCTAACAATTTGCAGCAATTTTCTCCAGTTACTTATTTGGAAATTAGATTTCCGAAAATGTTTGATAAATAAGTATAAAAAACTGCTGCAATCAACTGGGAAATAAATTCTACAAAATTATCAGTTTTCTGCAACGAGATTCTTACAGCTAATTTTTTAACTTTAAAACCTGAGCATAGAGATCAGATTGCTAATGGAATTACTCAGATTGGTACACTAATTCCCCATCTCAACACCAGATAATTCGTGATGATTCAAAGAAGCCAAATATGCAGCAAACTAGTAAAGTGCTACGAGTTAACTAAGAAAAAATTTGTTAACTATTCAGAGATATCTCTTCATTTAGAACTAAATTATTAACTAACAAAAGATAATTGAAGATGAGAAGACAAAAAAAAAACCATTTTCTGAGCAAGTTTGTTCATCATAATCCATTGGTTCAGTTTTGATTGTTCGCAATCGTGCATATGTTTTGACAGATTGTTGTGGATGATCCCGACTATAGAAGCCATTACTGCTACCATGATCGCTGTTAATTGAACCATTGTCCGCACCAGTACAGTTATTTTTCGAGAGATGTATTTCTTCCAAAAACTGTTGATCCTCATTTTCATACTGAGAATCGACGATTAATGCACCGCGTTCCGGAGTAAAAGCCATATAATGATACACAGTGCACGGCTACTCTAAAATAACTCAATTTTACCCGCATCTTCAAAAACACAATCCCAAACTCAACTATTTGTTCTCAAATTCGTCATCAACCCACTTTGCGTTGAAGTAAAAGGAATTAATAAGCAATGGGAATCATTACACGAATATCTTCAGGGTATTTTCTAACGAATACCATCACGTCTTGAAGAACAACATAATTTGAAACGCTCAGGTTTAACTCATATTCCATCGCGAGATGGCATATCCGTAGTAAATGGGAAGTGTATCTGCCTTTTATAAGAAGGCTGTAAGTACACCAAATCATTTAAATTCCATCTGAACTACGTTTTTTGGACTGACCTGGATTTCCTTATGTATCAAATAATGAATGCATCATCGAGAGTAGTATATCAAATCATATGACAAGATCGTTGTGTGCTGAGTCATCGTTAATACTATGGTATAAAAGTGCAGCAAAATTCTCAACTGAAAGTTATTTCTTTACCAGTAACAGAACGACTTCCAAAAAGGTAAATACGTTACGAATGCTCAAAAAGAAATCCTCCGTCAACTTCTGCAGTTGAGAGGAAACAATGAAATCATGTGTAGTCAAAATCAGACTGTATTCTTTGCATATTCTCAGAACAGATTTTCGTTCTCTTTTCCTATATGATTAAATCCGTTAGCAATTAATCCTGCTATTTCTTTCGATACAGTACACTACAGCAGGGTAATAGTAAGCCTTAAAACTTTAAAACTTTCCTTTAAAAAAGATTTAAGCTTAATCTTGTAACATTAACTTCGTCATCTTCATGACATACTCACATTATGTTAAGCTAAGGCTCTATCAAGTACCGTTCATAGACCTATCATTGTCGGTTCATTCCCATTTGAATTACGGAATGTAATGGATGCTCTACCTGCATAATTTTCAACGGTGATGAACTGAAAAACTTTTAACCCCCTTATCAAATAGATCCAGTTTAATTAAGTACCATTGACTGAATGAAGGCCTGTATCATGTAGAAGTATCTTTAGGCCTAGGGCACTTTAACACCTTACCCATCCATCAATACCCTCCATTTTCCTCATCGAAATCCATCAATACAACCAATCCACTCAACTCAGAGAGAACAACAACAGTAATGCGGCCGCAGCCTTCTTGATCGATACATAATGCAACTAACGTCGTCACTTTACGAAACTTGTTTCGTTGGGCAATCGTGTTGTTTATTGCCTTGTAGATAGTACCTCTCTTATATGGTCATGATAAGATTAGGACATATCAAAGGTTACTGAGAGGTCATTCTCAGTTAAATTTATCACTTGTTTTTTGCCATTAATAAGCAAATCCAATGAACTATCCACAATTAGAGTCGGAAGCGCAATTTGTTGAGTTGAAAAAATATATGTCCTAATATCATCAAGAAGATCTAAGCTAATGAGAAATTACTGGTGCTATCATGCAGTAGCAATTTCATAATACATTCATTTATCGCTTTTTAACTTAGCTAATTTCATTTTTTAGACTTTTGATAGTGATTAAGTTAATTAGTTGCTATCTTTATTTATATTTAACTTCAGATTAACTTGACAGTCTGTTATTTAGTGTTACTGGCGTCGATTTATTTGTACTTGAAGTAATTTTCATGATGCTAAGTATTGCGACTCATGAGCGCGATTTTTTTCTTCTCAATAGTGTACTTTTAAATAGATCCCATCAACAATATCGATTACAATTGGGTGAGAACTGGTATTGCCTCACATTTCATTCATATCAGAATTTATTTCTATGAAATTTAAGATTTAATTCCAAAGAAATGCCAAGAAATGCTGCTTTTTAGAGGTCACTAAAAATAAACTTGAGGTACAACATTGTCTTGTAAATAACTTCCATTTCAAGAAATTTAAAGAGGTCCGTCCAACTGTCATTTACAGGTTTATATACGATACCGATTTGTTCATCTGAACTGTGCTACAATGAGCATTTATCAGAATTTTAACTGATCTGAAGTATTTCTGTCAGATGAAAAATCTTGTACAATATGTTTTAATTTATTGACATGGAAGATTATTTATCACAAAGCAAAATATTGCTATCAAAGTTTTTGGTCACCTGAACACATACTCCTGCATTTCGAACTATTTTTCCGGATACTCATTGTCCTGCAAAAGAACAGTATGTTTTTTTCTTTTTTTCTTCCTGTTCCTACTAATTTCATGCATACATATTTGGTTACTTCAAGAAACCAGAAATGATTTCTTATCAAGCACTGACATGTAGTTTCTTTAGATTAAACATCACTTTCTGATGATAAGGAAAAAGTAAAAAACATTTCGCTATAAAAGTGAAAAAAAAAAGAAAAAAAGGAAAAGTAATTTCAAAAAACCTTGGCGCAATATAAAAGGCATCATAGTGCCCTTCAATCAATGTACTATACGGTGAACTTGCTTTTCTTACTCGATAAGCTTGCCGTAATGATCGAAAACAAACAATCATTGTTGCAAAACATACCGTAACTAAAATTCACTTTTAATCATTTTAATTGTTAGAAATGAAAATTTTGCCTCTCTGAAGAGAATTAAAAAAATTTGAATCTTTTAACACTATGAGAAATTCGAAATTTGATATATTTACTCTTGAATGCTAATTCTTTTCTTGTCTCATCACAAATCCTATTGCAATTCAATTAAATCTAATTTTCATTTATGAATTTCTATAATATCATAATAATTAACTTCCAGTCTTCCATTACTGTGATAATAACCGGATTAATTGCCATCCGGAAAATATCCCCATTCTCCTTCCACACACATACATAACAAAAAAAAGCACTGTCTAATACTATGTGTTAGCTTTTTTCAATTACTATAAATTTTCATCCTAATTGAATTGCATTTTACATCACAATCTTTAAAGAATAAAAAGAAAATGCTACAAACGTCTTCCTTTTTTTTTTTTTTTTCGAATTTTAGTGATATTAACTAACATTAACGCTCTGATCGAAATTTGAGAATTTTTTTTTTTTTTATAATAAATAAGGAAAAATTAGAAAAATGGAAAAAAAAAAAAAAAAAAAAAAAAAAAAAGTACTATTGAAAAGAAATAAATATCATACAAATGTCAACAAATAATATGAGCGGAGAAGGAAGGAAAAATGAAATTTAAATGGAAGATATTTCATAAAAAGATCTAACTAACATTCGATCAGACCGAAGCAGAGTAGAACAACGTGGACGTTACTTACTACTCCGTGGCATTCGCCTCGATCACATTTGTCATTTATTAATGCGGCACTATCCATAAACATTGTTATACTCATTGCCATGGAAAATATTGAAAAAAATAGCAATAATAATTGCGCTGGGCGATCTAACCTTCTGAAATTACTTTTGATTGTTATTTCAATCATATTTTTGATATGATTGGATGGATTAGATTTGAATTTCATTAATTATTAGGATATTTGCGTAAATTGGATACAACAATATATCCATATTGGAGTAATCATTAGAATGATAAATTGAACCTTGCTGAAATAAATGAGAAAATTCCGCAAACAATAAATGATAGTGATGCGGTTATAGCAAACGCTGTTTCCGAGATATTATTGGTAACGACATCAAATATAAGTAATATAATGCCAAGTGGTAAATGACAAATGCCAAGTATTATACCACAAAATCGACATGGCCATACCTGTGCGACATTCAGTTGCATCGATTCGGAAAGTTCTGCAAATATTAATAGAATTACAATCCAAGTAATTTAAGAAATCAAAACGGTGGATTAAAATGAAATAAGCTGAATTACTGTTAAATGGATTGTGTTTCAAATATTACATTATCAATTAATCGTTTGTAATAATTTGAAAAGAAGTAGTAAAAATAAAAACTATTGAAAATAATAACGAATGAAAATTTAAATTAAAAAAATTCCTAAAACATTAGTGATGAATTCTTTATGAATGACAAATTTAATAATTTTTTTTGATTTAAAATTTGGTAACTGTGCCATTGCGAAAAGATTTATTAAAGTTTGATTTCACTATTTACCTTCTCTGACAGCAGATGAAGATGATATTGTCATTAATGGTTTAAGATCACTTTCTTCCATTTCCATCTGTATAAAAGTTTTTACCACTAAAAACTAACTTCATAACTAATTATGAAAGTAAGAAAAGTAGCAGTACAATATAAACTATTTTTTTCAATCCATTAGCTTATCCTGAAATTAAATTTCAACTAAACACATTTAATTTTCTTTTTTTTTTTTTTTAACAAAACGAAGTAGCATACAGTTAGAACATATAATTTCTAAGAAAAGGAATGTATGAAATTAATTAGATATAACTCATTGTAACCGTAATTTTATTCCTAAATGAAATTCAAAATTTGAAACAAAACACTTCTATTCTATAATTTATTGTTGTTCGGGAATTACAAAGGTTGTACGAAGGAAAAAAGAACTGTCTTGAATTGTTTCAAAATGATGAATCGTCGCGATACTACTGAAAGTGATGTTCTGCGAGACTAGATTTTGAATTTTTTTTTTTTGTTTGTTTTTGATTTTATACACTTTTAACAATGTTACCAATATTTTAGGTACAAAATTATATGATAGCTTTTGTTATTTCATATTCAAAATAGTGCTCTTCATCAATTTAGATTACGATTTGATGAAGATTTACCTGCCATACACCAAATGTTTACGTCTTAAAGAAATAGAGTGGTTAAATTTTTCAAACTCAAAGAATTATGTATCTATTGAAGCAAAAGCACTCTCAAATTTCAGAATCAGCAAAAATAGTTTGAAATTTATTGCACGAAATTTATAAACACTGGCAAGTTGATTGTACTTTTACCATTTGAAATCTGTCCTCGATATCGAGGACAGATTGATCAGTCATTTCAATTGTAATATTCTTGCTACTGATAAGACCAAACTTTGAGAAATATTTTCTTTCTGTGACTGATTCACAGCATAGTCAAATTGTTGTGCTTAGTTGACCTTTAATGATTATATCTATCGATTGTAGAAATCATAGATTGGTCTCTCTTTTATGTCTAAACCCATGAAATTATCGAAAGGTTATGCCTGAAAGAGAAATTTCAGTTAGGAAGGAAGTTTAAATACTTCCCTTTACTCTCAATGATCAACCGATGAAAATATTACAGTTGAAATTGAATCATATTGATTTATTATGTTTGTTCAGTTACATTTACGACATCAATTGCATCATATCCGTTGAAAAATAATGCATCTGACAGGTGGATTCATTACATAAAATTAAGGTTAGAATTTTTCCTTTAAGCTTGAACTTGAATGAAGTTTTTTTTTTTTTGTCAAAGCAAAATAATAAACTTATAATCTTCTACTCATATAAAGATATTTTCATTCATCCTTCAATTATTTCATTTTGACGGCTATTTCCTATAAATTAAAACGACTTGACAGACAGGCTTTTTGAATTGACCTTATACTAATTCCAATCTAAAAAAATTAGGAATGGTAGAAGAGAAATTCTTGTTTAATTATCTGCAAGAGAGAAAATGAAGTAAAAACGGATAGATAAAAGCGCATTTGATTGATAATTGTACATAAAATCAAAACTCATTATGAAAACAATGTGAAAAAGAAGTTCCTACGCACTTTTCATTTCTGCTGAAAGTTTACA
The DNA here is from genome assembly GCA_013365325.1 of Dipetalonema caudispina. Taxonomy (NCBI): domain Eukaryota; kingdom Metazoa; phylum Nematoda; class Chromadorea; order Rhabditida; family Onchocercidae; genus Dipetalonema; species Dipetalonema caudispina. The sequence continues at coordinate 6,031 of JABVXV010000020.1, read as the reverse complement.
GAAGTAAAATTTCGGGTTCTTTTGATTCTATTGATTTAGAATTACAAGCAGTGCAATAATAATGGGAGTAATGATGTAGTGAAAATTGGAAAATTTTTTAAAAGAAAGCAGAAAAACGGACATTTGCTTACCAAGTAGTCATTTAGCTAACAACCTTTGAGGCTTAATGTACTGAAATATGCTTGATTAATATCAAAGTTAAGCTTATTTGATTCTGAGATTTTCATGCAAATAAAATGTGATTAGAAAAGCATCAAATATAAAAGTAAATTAGTTAGTAATTCATTAGAAAGAGTAAATTATTTGGTTGGAATGATAAAATAGAGTATGATCAAATCAGTTGCTTAATTAAATGTATGAACTGAAATAACGAAGTAAATGCATAAGGATGATCTTTTTTTCGCTTATTTATTTTATGAGAAGATTTGTTCACTGTTATACTAATTAGTTGAGTAAAATTAAACCTAAAATATAAGCCTAAAAAATATTCAAATCTATTTTCGCTTTCTTTTATACTTTTATTTCAAATTTAAACTATTTTCATGGAAGAACTATGTGAAATTGAACGGAATACTATACAAAAATTAATAAGTAAAAACGACTAATAATTTCCGCAAGCGAAGTAATTAATTCTTTCCTGAGAAATAGGCAAGGGAAGGGAAAAGTGAATATGAAGATAGGTTCATTTTCCTATGATAAGCTTAGAGTAAAATTGTTTTCAGATCTTCAATCAACCGCTTAAATCAAATAACTAATAAACAAAGCGCAAATTGCTTTTACTATTCAATTTTATGGCTTTCTTCCATTATATTTACTGTTGTGCTTTACTCGAAAGCTTACAAAATTGCCTTATTTAATTCACAAGTGAAAAATTATACTAATTAAATTTTAAATAAGACATAGTATTTACTTATTAATGTTCAGAATCTTTATAGAAAAAATCAAAGAAAATTGCAGATATTTTAACTATTAATAATTACATAAAAGTATAACAACAGAATAGGCTAATCCTAATTCGCAAATATTACCAAAACATATATTACTATTAAGAAAATAATAATTGCGAATGTTTCTATTTTTCAGGAAGTAATTTCTAAATTCTGAAGCCATTGCTCATAGAAAATGATGGAAATTTTCTACAAATGTATCCCATGTATATATACGACATAATATTCAATAATTTCGAGCAAATAAATGGTTAATAGATTCTTTGAAAAAGAGTAAAATGATGAGTGAAACTTTCAAACTGTCAGACGTGAGGAGTAATCCGAAAAATAACTACACTCAGAATAAATTTGAAATTTAAACAGAAAAACACGGTTGAAAACAAGATGCTAGTAAAATATTTGAGTATGCATCGATCAGTTGTTATTTCGTCGAACAAACAGATACGTCTATACTCGTGAAGTTGAAAAAAAAAAAGAAGTTAAAGCTTAGCTGAGGTGAATGTACTTAGAATAACAGCTGTTTCGGATGCTTTCTCATGGATTATGTCAAAAAAAAAAAAAACGATTGGAAGATTATATCACCTGTTTCAGTAATGGATTTCGATTTCTATTTTTATAAGGCATGAAATTATCATCAAAATGAAAAAATTAAAAATTCGACTTACAACTTATTTTGTTTCTACCTAATGTTTGCAGTAAGTGAGGTATAGTTTCCATGAAATAGAATGAAAATATTCAAGAAAGAAAATTTAATAAAACTATGAAAATAGTTCAAAAATAATAAGTTTCAAAAATTAAGCCAATGCATCTCGATAAACGATCTAAACAGGTGGTATTAATTAGGAATAATTAGTATTATCACTATTTATTCTAAATGTGATCGAATTCCTATCATTTTAAGATTATTAAGCATTTCAAGTATCATATCTGGCTATGCTGCTTGTTACCACAAGAATTGATAAATTGAATTGATATCTCTTTTTGCACTGCTTCAAAATTTTATTCTACCTCCGATATATGTATATATATTGAAAAGCTATTTATTTTGAAAAATATGTAAAAAACTAATTTTTCATTGAACCATCTAATTTGAACTAATTTTTTTTCGACGAAATTTTAAAATATGATTTTTTAATGGAAATATATGCTTCAGCGGAGCAAAGGAAGTGAATAGCTGAATCTTCGCTTCATTCCTTAGCAAAATATTTTTTAAATCTTTACAGCACGGATAACTTCTTCGATATTTTACGGTAATTTTATTTACATTTACGACTACTTGACATAAATTTGTTTTCACAGCAGAAATGCGATAATTGTAGAAGAAAATATATGTTTTTCATATTGCACTCTATTAAAATTGGTTTGCATAAAATATGCTCTAATAACCTCTGAACTTCTGTATGTCTACGTACTTGAATTGAAGCAGTCATTGGTTACGATCACAGCTATTCAAGAAATTATTTCAGGTATTTTCTGCTACCATTAGACAAATTCATTGTTAAAAAATGTAAATTAATGACAAGAACCAAATTCAAAAGTGTAAAAGGCATTCTAAATTTATAAAGTTAGGAAATGGTCGATCGATTTATTTCACGTCAGTACTATAGAACAATATTTGATAAAGAAAAAGCAGAAGTCGAATCAACTAATTCGAACGGGATCAGCCTTTTTATCCGGTAATTAGATTTACCAATTTATGTAACAAAAATTCATTTAAGATAAATTAATAAGGAATATGAAAGCTTATAAACGACGGCGCAAAATAGATATGTTCATCAAAAAAAAAAATTTCAACTTCATAAACGATTTCAAGAAATGATCGAAATAAAAGTTAAAAGTCAGGAAAAAATCTAATCAAATAAAGCAAACCTTCAAAATACGTTGAATAATCTCAATTTTTCCTAACTAATATATGATTTGAGATATTTTCCACTATGTACAGCAACTGGAATAAAATAATAGACATAATGACTTGAATATTTTGTTAATTTTAAATTAACCTTAATAAATTCGAGTAATACAACGAATTATTTAGTGTTGCTTTTGCAAAGAAATCAATTGACTACAAATGTTATCGTGCGGAAAAAGTGGAAAAATGAGATGATAGCTTCTAGGTATTGCTAATAGCAGTTTTATGTGATACGGAGTAACAGAATTTCGACGATTTCGTGTACTTTAAATGTTTTACAACAAAAGATGAAATTGTAGATAACTGTGATCTTTGATCACAATCGAACAAAGATGATCGCAAAAAGATGCTTTTGGAAGCAGTTGCCATATAAATGAAGTTTGAAGATTAAAGTTAGCTTAGTATCATAAAACGAACTTTTAAGATAGAGGATTCAAACCCATTTGCTCTATCTAGTGTGATTTAACATACAATTTTCAGAAGAAATTACTCTATTCTATGCAAAATCGATACTTTAGATGATATTTGCGATATAAAAATTTCCCAACAATTCTTCAATTTCTACAACAGATGAATAAAAGAATCTTGAATTCTGAAATTGAATAAGTTTCCATGTGTGTTGATGTTTCCATGTTAATAAAGCTAACAATGAGATTATTAAGATGTTTGAATACAAGGAATATCGGATGAAGGTTTCTTGATATTAGAATATTGTCAAAGTGTGTGGTACGCTTACAAAGGTTAGATATGCTTATGTTAAAAAAATTTATCTTTAATCCAATTATCTTACAAATACAAGATAAGTAAAATCATTTACTAATAAAGAATTCATAAGAATTGACTATTTGTGTTTCGACAATAATTTAGAAGATGCGAATATTAATTTCTCACTTTTTTTTCTCTTTTCTAACTTAAAACAACTGCCACAACATGTGAAAAATAATGAACGTTATTTGCGTCCAATAGAAATCTAATGAGTGAACTGTGAAACTTAAATTACGTTTCAAAAATTGGAACGTAATAGTTATTGACGTCAAGAACACTTTTCGTTATTTTAAATAATCGATAGTTGTATGCCAGTTTGAGTAAAAAATATTTATGTATTAAAAGGTAATTCATAATTTACTTATTGTATGAGATTAATGTAATTTCTTTATTATTACTATATTTGTATGTAAAAAAGTTAAGAAAATTTAAAAAGACATTTTTTTTATCAACGAACAGATAAAAATGTAAAAATTTTTAGTTTAAAACGGGTAGGAACAGTCTTTTCCCAAAGCAAAAAAAAACAGTCATGGAACTTTTTAATTGTGTAATTGTATTGAGGAAAAACACGGAATGTAATTAGTTAAAATTAATGAAAATGTTGAAATAAATTTTGCTATATCACTTTGCTTTTGTTCGCATAATCGATCTTAAATTTGTTTGCAGTCGAACATTAAATCTTTTTTAAATTAGTTAACGATAGACTTACTCAATAATGATGAATTATGTTCAACGAGTACGAAAATGGTATTGTATGACAATATGTGTTAGCTTAATGTTCTTGAAAAATTCGATTTAGAAATCGAAATATTTCTTAGAAGATCATTAAACCAATGCAATATGCAAATATTTAAAATTGATTCATTGATTATTGAATTAAACCTTTTAAGTTTTTAAAATTTACTGTCTTATCTTATCATAACTTTGTTCTTACAGTATCATCTACCTTTTAGTTTTAGTTCAATAAAATTTTATGCTTCACTTCAATTTTTTGTTATCATAACAGGTGTTACAATAATTAAATAAAAGAGAAAGCAATAAATATGCTTTCATCTGTAAACATCGGTTCAAATTCTTTTCTCAATATACATTCTTTCCGAGTGTATTTATTGTTTAAAATTTATTGTTTCATTTTTAGACGGAAAATTTACAGCATTAAACTTTCCATCTAGCTTGCTAAATCGTAGTAGCTTCAAGATCAGAATGCAAGAATTACCGCAGAGTCGCAAATATATTAGAGATGCATCGTCGTGTTTGGACATGATGTGCATCTACCCTCAAGAAGAGATGTAAAATTATTAGTAATTGAATCATTTATTTAATTACTTCTTGGTTAAGCTTTAATACTTCTCAGTCATTTTCATAGCTTTGTATTTTTGAATAAATTTGAGCTTTATATTTTTACAAATAATGACAATATTACTAATACCTTGCAGTTGTACGATTGCAGATGTTAAAAGCTGCAAATGAAATGAATTTATGCAAAAGTGGAAATAATTTGAAGATAAAATTAATTGTCCCATTCAGGTAAGCAAATATCAAATAATCAAAGAATACAGTACTGTTTATTTTTTGAATTGGTTTATTATCAGTTTTAAAACAAGGAACAAAGTCGAAGATTAAATAATGATTCTTATGTTGTTCAGAAGTTAATCCAAGTACAGAAACAACACACATATATGTTTAACTATAATTAAGCCATTTTTGATTTTCTATATTTGATTTCTTGAAATGCATCTGAAATTTTGCCTTTTACAAAGATTTGATATGCTATTAAAAACTTTACAGTCGTAAAATCAATCAAGAAAGGATAGTAAATAGTTCAGAAATGTTTTGATAATGAGTTATTTCAAATATATCAAAATTTAAATGACAGTGTAATTTGTTTACCTATTTTTTTCGATGATATGAAGTAATTAAGAGTAAAAGACGGATAACCAGAAAATATCCAAAAGAAATTTCTATTGTACTAATGAAAATTCAATGCAACATAATTACTGGATAAGTTCAAAGTAACAGTTTTCATTGCCAAATCTTTTGTGAATTCACATTTGGATTGTGAGCAGTTCCTTCATACCACTCATCATTTAACATAGAAATGTAACATAATGAATGATAGGATTGATCTAACAAGTGAGATAATGCAAATCATGACAGAATGATAAATTAAAATTGATGTATCAGTGTAGATTAGACTTCTTCCAAATGTACTATCTCTGTTTTCAGTTTAAATCAATAGATATTTCGATTTCAGAAATATTGTAAGATGGACGAAAAATGGTCGGGATCATTATTATTATTGTTATTATTATTGTTATTATTATTATTATTATTATTATTATTATTATTATTATTATTATTATTATTATTATTATTATTATTATTATTATTATTATTATTATTATTATTA
>JABVXV010000209.1:0-112650 GCA_013365325.1 Dipetalonema caudispina | reverse complement strand
CCTCTTATTTGAACATTTAAAAATAATTTTATCGCACAGTCACTCAGCAGCGAAGTATTGTTAATTTTATTTTTCATGCTTAAATTTTCAAAATCTTCAATTTCCTCAATCATATGTTCGGGTTTGAAACTTTTAGGGGTAATAAATTTTAATGTGTTTGTAAATGAGAGCAGAATATTCTCTGATCAATTTAAACTTGAAATTAAAGATGATAGTTCGAATACAGGTAACATAACATTGATAAATGGCATTATTAATCAGTTTGTCATTGAAGTAGGACGATAATAGGTACTTGAAATAAATAACGATCCGATGAATTCGTTCAGTTTACTCCGAAAGAGCTCATGTCTACTAAACTTTTTTATGTTGTCCAGAGATCTGATACGTCAAATTCACTAGTCACTTCATTTTGTATTCAAATACATTACTTGAGAAGTGCGTTAACGCAATGAGATTCATGATGGAATGAGTAAGTCAAATTGATCGTTTCTTGGATATGAGGGAAATTTGAGATAGAGGAGAAGCAATAGCAAAATCACAGATGCAATAAGAGCTGTAAGAGGAAATGTTTGCATTTCAGTAGTGCAATCATTAATAATCATGGTATTAAAGGTGGGATTCTGTTGAAAGAATTCGAATCTGTGATCTGTCCTTCGGAGATTGACATAGAATAGAGCACCAACTTGGGAGTATAAGTGTGATAATTTATAAAACAGCGGAAATATTGCAGCTTGATTTCACAGAGATCTTTTTTTTTTTCTCTTTTTTATCACAAAAACACTACTCCGGAGCATTACTTCATTGGCATGAAACAGATACGGCAATACTGCAAAAATGCCTAAGATCCAAAAGAATGAAACGTCGAGAGAAGTTTAAGTGTGTCTTTTGGAATTTTAGAAGTTGTTAAGTGTGATAATATGAGCTGATAACTGATCCACATGATATTTGAAAGTTTTGCAGTTGGGATAACATGTCTATTTCATAATTTTGCATCAGTATTTGTTATTTTCTGGTTTCAGTTATATTCTCCCCAAATATCACCCAGTATTTTAGGTTTGCTTGATAATTATCGATCAGTGAAGTAGACTATTGAGACATTTTGATACTGGTAGCTAGAATTGGATTCATTCATGAAAAGGAAGCTTTTTCTGAGTGAACGTATTGATTTTATTATTAATGGATAGTTTTCGTAGCAGAAAAAAAGATTACATATTTTTCTACTTTGGTAGAATACTTAAGGAGCAATCAATAAAGCATATAGTAAGTATGAAAAACATTTAAGAAATACGCCACATTTGTAGGTATATAATACAATGATAAGCATTTGATTTGTTTGAAATATCTAAAATAGACATCTGTCAATAAGGTTCAATCAATCAATTTACCACAGCAGTTAAGGATACGGTAGTAATATATTGATATTATAAGTGATTTCGAGTGTCATTTAATATACGAATAATAATTGACGACTATTCATCGGTGTGATTTGATTCTAACTGCGACGAATAATCCCAACAAAAATGATAGCTTGCAGAGGACAGAATCAAAGAGCGTTTTCTTCTGCTGAGTTATACTGCTATATTACTAATCTGATTATTTTTATACAAATGAGTTTTGGATTTCCTTCACAACTATATCTAAATTTTATTTTTTTTTTTTTTTTTTTTTTTTTTTCTTTTAAACCCTAACCTAAGTTCAACATTGTAAAATTTCAAGCATCAGTATTATTACTTTGTCCAGTAGCTAAATGGGGAAAATAAATGTAGGATATGATATTGATTCTATAATATCAGTTTAGTTTTTCAAGTGATATTCGGACATGATAAATGATTAAGAGAGCAAGAACTGATTTATATTACATTTGTTTCAATTCCTGTCTATTATTGTACTAGAAACATTGATTACGACTTTATCATCACTACTTGCAGAAATAAACAATAACACTTTAAATCTTTACCATGTTTTTCTAATTGTAATACATTACGGATCTCTAAACCAATGATTATCCAACTGAGTATTCTGAGCTTTTTTGATTATTATGTAACCGTAACTCTCATTACCAAAGGTCAAATACAGTGCATGGCATGGGTAACAATGACCAGCATGCATCATGCACCAGTTGACTGAATGATGAGGTAATGTGGCATTTTTCAAAAAGAAGATATATTTTAATTTCTGTTTGAATTTTAAACAGTTGGATACTTCATTACGGCTGAATCTTAATGGCAATGGATATAATCAGGATTATGTTTTGGTAGTGTGAAGTTATTGCATGTTACTATAGAATTTCAGGCAGTAGTCGTTAACGATATGTTTATGCTTTTAGAAAAGAAAAATATCATAAAGTACACAGGCCTCTGTGTCTACGTTTGAGCGAAGATGGGTGAGGATGAAGTAAAAATTTGAATCATAATCCGATATGCAATGCCTGTATCTAATTATTTCTATGATATCAGCAATTATAATAAGGTAGAAAGCTGCCAGGTAATAAGAATAAAGAATTATGCAGCTTTCTATTCATCAGCATTTCATCAATTTGAAGCACTGGATGTTACGAATTAGTACGTATTGTTCACATATTGTCCCATTCATCATAAGCTGACGTAACTGTCGATGCCATTTCCGTGCTTCCTCCTTTACCTTTCTTGATTATAGTACTCTGTAATTTCGTAAAACTTCTTAAACAATTTCAAACTACTCTAATTTCACAAATTTAGTGCTACCATCACCAAATGTTGCGTTTTATAGCTATACATTTCTGCTCTAGTAAGATTTATGAAATAAATAAAATTACCTGTTCATGATCAAATTGCCATGTTTCGTAGTCACGAAGAGCAATTTGTACATAACTTGTCACATAGTGCTGTTCTTCCGTACGCTGATATTTTTGTAAAACATCAAGCGCTAAATTTTTTAGCTCAACCATATTCAATGCTTCACATTCAGCAACCAATCTAAATGTGTAAATTTTTGGTAATTCTTGGCAAAGAGTTAAGTTGATAATTTTTTTAAAACATGTTACTCAAAGATGCTTCCAATAAGTTCAGCTAAACTTCTAAGTGAAATCTTGGAAGTAATAGTTTAAAGTAATGAACACCACGTTTTTAAAGGCAACAGGAGTATAGACTGCGATCGTTCTATCGACATACTTTGCCAAATCATCTGGCTTTGCAGGTAATGCCAGTGATAGAACAAATTTTTCTTTCTTCAGTCTCAGATATGCAAGGATATGTCGAAAAGATTTCGGATCACGATCCAGATAATAATTGCCTGAAATTTTGGATTTTCATCGGTATATTAGCATATGCACGAACATAATTTGCTCCTTTTAATCGACAGCTTCACACACTTGGCAAATGCGAGTTTTTCGAACGGTATCGTCAGGTTCAAATTTATGCATGCCAACCTCCTTTATCGGTGGCAATCTGTTTGACAGTACCAGGTTTGAACCATTCAGCCAATTTACTTTTCGGATCTACCAGTAGATCGGTCCGCCGAACTGTATACCGTTTACCGCCAACGTTGACATTTAGAATGTCATCGGTGTGTCGGTTACGGGCCATTGCTTGTTCTCTGCTAAATTTGATCTGTTCAGTAAAACCACTGTATGGAAGTATTGCAACGAAGGAACGAAAAACTGATAATTCATTCATATCAGGAACGCGAAAGAGCATCCGTACCATGGAATCACTACCGTCAACCCATATTCTTCTGTTGAGCATTGTAGAATTTCTAGTGATAAAAAAGTAAGTTGAAAATGAGCAAAAAAGATGGATATGTCGGATAGTGTCCGATGTTAATTGCCATCGAACCAGTGCTTGTCGTATGAAGCGATCTTTGAAATGAGTGTGTTCAAATAGACCAACCTCATATTTGGCGTAGAAGTAAATCTTTAGAGGATCACAACTGGTAAAGGGGCATTAAGTGGAATGTTTGCATGATTGCATGGCAGGAATAGTAGCAGGACGGAAACTATTAAGCAATTAGTGGCATAGAGGCAGGGTACTGACTTCTGGAGGCAGCAGTCCAATGGAACAGAGTTTCTGATATTTGAGGATATTGCGCCAGTTGGCTAGTTTTATCCAGGAAAGTTCGTTCAACCAGAATCAGCAAATATTTTTCGTATAACCAATTTATTTTTGCATTGGTAATGTCTTCTAAAATTGTCTAAAAACAATTTTGGAGAGAAAGGTATGCTTTATAAAGAATAGTCTCTTTTATGAAATATACCCTTAAAAGATATGACAACGCATTGGCACTATGAGAAACTTGTGATAAGGGTAGGTGTAGTGCATTACATTTTTGGTATAAACTGATGATGGAAGATTGATGCCAGCGCTTAATGATAATTGTGAACGGTCTTGCCACTGATGGAATATGAATTTGTGAAAAGGGAGTGATTTTGAGGGATGTAGAACTCAACTATTAAGCTAATAATGAATGTTAGTGATTTAGAAACTTTAACATAAATAGGGCAATTAATAGGAAGTGAAAAAGAGCCAAGGTGAAACGAACGTTGGGTCCAATTCAATTGTTGTTTGAAGTGAGAACGAAGCTGTTATTGTGAATTTGTGCAGTTGGCATGGAGCAACGCAGTTGCTAGCCAACATTGCCTAGGTAAAATGTCGAAGATTGGCTCGCGAGAACCCATAAGGCAAGGCCAGCTTTAAAATCGTCAATTCGGACCACTTTAACCAAATTCAAATCTTGAAGAAGTATGAAAAGATAAGTGGTCTTCTCATACTTCAGGTTTGTGAGAAATTATGTTGCGAATGGATTGCTTTCACTCTCAGATGCAAGCAACGATAAAACCTTTTCCGCCATATTTTCGCTCTAATGTTACTGCAAGGAAAAATTGATGAAACTAATCGCTGTTCGTAGTTACCTCAAGGGAAGAAGACAGATCTTATTATTCCACACAATCGCCTTCCTTCTTTTGTCCTGAATAAACTGTCCTGCTGCTGCTGCTACTGCTGCAACTACTACTGCAGTGTAAATGCATAAGCATTTAAATTTATTTTCCTTCGAAGAGAAAGTAGAAGGGGAAATGTTTCTAATATGCGTAATCCTGATGAAATGCTAATCTCTTCCTTTCTGTATAGTTGCGAACAAGATGTGAAATCCTTTAATTAAATTGAATATTTGCATCTGTTGTGATTAACAAGGATACTTTGACAGACTGATGCTAGACCTTGATCCCAAGAAGAATGTTGCTTTTAGTTATCTTTTTCGATGTTCTAGTTTAGTTTTGTACCCTCTTGTAATGAGCAATGCTTCGAAACATCTAAATCTGTTGAAAGAGAATTCAGTACTGATGTCTTTCCAGCATGGCAATTTGTCACCTTTACTTTTCCTTTCACCTCGGCTTCTGTCTCCTAGGATAACTTCAACCTCCACCATCACTTCCATTAACATAACTATACCCAGTAATTGGTATTGCGAATAAATGTAGGAGTGGCTATATTTAGCAGTTTTCTGATATCCGAAATATCTCACTTACTTTATTTTGTTTTACATAGGAACTAACGACAGACGACAACAGTACAATCCATTTGGTTGTCGCTGTCGCATGTTGAGAGAGCAGAGTAAGCTCGGGAGATATGTGATTGTTACATAACAACTTACCAACTACTTCTCTATTATATATGCTACATATTGAGCATACATATATACTAGGAGATAATTTCCTCATAAAGTTAAATTCAACAAAATATTCCGTCAATTGTGTATATCCCTGTAGCGTGTACTTTAGGAAAGATTTTCCGAATGAACTTTTCCCTTCCTCCTTTCCCTTCAAGAATTCTTTACCTACATGTGTTTTCTACTTAACTAACCGAAATTTCTCCTTACCTTAAATGAAAGGAGAAAACGTCGGATGAAGAATGACACTTTACATTTCATTACGCAATTATATAAGGCAAAAATCGTTGTTACATTGGGCAATCGTCATAAATGGGAATGAATCGAGCAAGAGGGACAGTATTTGGAAATATGGGAAATTGACACTGGCTTGAAACTAAGATATTTTCCACTGATGAACTCAAAGAAATTATATTAACTTCCTTCTATTTTGGCTTTAATCCGTTATAAAAGCGTAGTTTTACCAAAAGCGAAACGATGGAGTTCAAGTTCAGTGCTCAAAATGCGTGAGCAAGTTTGTAGAGGTAAAAGGGATCAACAGAGCAAATCAGCCTTGTCACATAGTTTGCATGAAGCTTAGTATCTATCCTGTTGGACGAAGAAGGACTTATTATGCGCAGTGTTTAAGCAATAATTAAATAGTACAATTAACGTATAATGAACAATCCTTCAGTGATTTCTGAAGATGGATCAAATTATTTCAATTGAATATCAACCTGTAACTTTCATGGTATGAAATTTTTTCTGAGTTGCTCTTCCAGAACTTCGTTTAATATACAAATCCAGAACGTTAGTATGGAATTTTCACTCTTTGAATTCCACGTTTGCATTATTCGATTCAAATTTGATAACTGATGCAAATTAGTCACTAGTCGCCTCATCTTTCTGTTCAACCAAAGAGATTACACCTGATCTTTTTACTGCATGGAATCCGCTGTATACAATTGTTATTTATAGTGCAATGAGTGAGAAAGTGAATCCCAGTGAGATCAGTTTCAGATTCCTTCTCCAGAAATCCACTTAGTTAAACTGGTACTGATGAAGCTGCATGATTGTGTTTATAAAAAAGAAGCAGTAAGTTAACTTCACTCTGGCTTCCTAATCAAAGTTGCATATTTGATCCACTTTACAGCATCTCTACAATTACAGTCTTGTTCTGAGGATTTCCTTTTATCCAACATTTTCTCGTCTCTCTGGAATCGTAAGGGATCCATAATTCGCGAAAACATATCGTATTCCCCACTTTAAGTAAATTTCAATATAATGATCCAACAAAATTACTGATTTCCACTGACTGTTGCTACTTTCATACTGCTGAAACCATAATATTCCAGGATACTACACTGAGCAAATCTCTCATTGAGCTAAATTGTTATGTTCTTTCTTTTGGAGACTTCTTGACAAAAAAGATATCAATGAGCAGAACTTTATCATTGTCATCATAGGGTAAACTTCAAACATTAAAGTGCAGATAAAAACAAATGATGATCACATCAGCACTTTTGCGCTTCTTAAATTGTTGAGGTAAGTTGTCAACAAAGAGTTAAGAATGAAATTGAAAATGGGATCAATGTTAAACTATCATTGAAATACTGGATTTTAGTGAAGACTGAGTTAGTATGATTCCAATCTAAAAGTGAATGATAACTGGTTGGAAGTTGTTGAACCACTGCTGCTGAATAGAATGTAATTCAAGGCTTTAGGTAATGCAGTTCGGAATTATTGCAAGAAGTAAGAGTACAGTGTAGTTAAAAGAACTATTGCAGAAATATGGAGTAACCAAAAGCAAAGATCGGTTTTCTTTCACAATTACGTCGTAGAGAGGTTTCATTTAATTGAAGGTTTAGATGTTCCACGAATTAATTTAATTTTCAGAGTGGTAGTTTAAAAAAGTTTCGCTGAAATAAATTTGGAGTGAGCAGTGCCCTCGCCATTACAAAGTTTTCAGCTTATGCATAGTTTTTATGCAATTTATTGTTAAATGACAATTTGAACACATTTATTTATAGTCAATTTTAGGTATTTCAGTTATCTGCCAAAAAATATTGCTATTAGCAGCAGTGAGCACTGGGTATCGAAGTCTGTTATTAGGGACAGTAAATTTAAGAGCAATTAAAAAGTAAGATCAAATTAGGCAACTTATTAGTATCGGATTCCGTATCGTATCGAATCTGAATCGGTAATTCGGATCATAATTCCCTTTTTATTGTAATATTGTGATATTGTCACAGCAACATTACAAAAAACTTTGATGACACAAACACTTAAAATATTACTTCAAATGATGTTCCACAAAAAATATTAACTGTAACTACTTCATGGAATTAGAGCTGCCTCACGGATTTCAGATCGAAATAGAGAAAAATCCATTTAGAAGTTAACAACGAGGAGAGTTGAATCAAATTGAAATGGAGAAGCTTCAGATGGAACGTATGAAATGACTTTCATGAAAGGGATTTCGAGGTAAACAGGTAGGAGCTTTCCCACACCGTTGTTTTGCTAAACTTTTCTAATCGAATAATGATTTATTTAGTGGATTAAGTACTGGAAGGAATAAAGCACTTTATTTTGAGTATTGACAAATCATCAAGCAAGAGTACATTTGAGCTGATAATGCGCTATTTCCTGAAAAAAAATCCTAACTGATTTCAAATCCTGAGCATTTCAGGTCCTCCGACAGAACATACACATCTGATGAATGTCTCGTTGTTTCAGCTGGATATTCATGGCTTCTTTCTTACTCTTTTTGCTTACGGATTTGTTGTGCAGCTAAGTCGGAAGCATGGTGTTATATGCAGCTGCAACTATAATAATACGGTGTAAGATAATTTAATGCTTCCCCAGTGATATGAAGAGGTTATCATGATCACGTTTGCTTTATCGATCAATAAAGAGTCTCTGCCATTTGATATTGGTGCAAAATGTGTTGGCAATGGGTGACGTAAGTAACGCTCCCCTGCCCAATCATTCGCTCGAATAAATCACTGCTGCTCATTTGCTTCAATTTTTAGGCATGCTCATCATCACATTTCGGCACTCTTTACCATCACTGCTTGCAAAGCGCAATTAGCTGCTGCACCGCTGATTCAACCACACTTATTCATCATTCCGAAAACATTGATACTGCAGCTCTCCCGTCAACGATACTTCAATTCATACAAAATGATTAAAGCGGTTCTCTCCATCCTTATGTTTATTCACAGTGTCTAACCATCATGCCCTATATTACCCAAGGAAATTGGATATTAACTTTAGCCACTTGTGGATTAAAATTTCAGGCTTTCCACTGCAGAACTTTACACTTCCAAACATAGTTTAAGCGGGTGAGCATATCGCCCGGTGAATTTACCTAATTTTGCAGGAGAAAGCCCATTCATTTCCAATTATGGGAATGAAGTAAGAAAACAGCTTAGATACTTCTCTCTCAATGTCACCACTACTTTTTCCTTTGTTAATCTTCGCTGTACTAAACTTTAATGTTTTGCATTTACTAAAACTCGTTCATGAAGTCGAATCAGGAAATGCTCACTGAGAATACCACTAAGGGACTATAAAAATTATTCCTCAAAAATCTTCCGTTCTGTTAAATGCAACTGCTATCTTATTCTTATCTCATAATGAGTTACACGAAATAGCTTCCCTCCGCAGGAAACTTCTTCATTTAAACATTTACACTAAATTGCTTTCAGTTCAATAAAAAGTGCTCTTGTGATAACAGCCTAATATAAATTTTGAATAAATTCATCCAGTGCTGTTCTTCCGTTTGAGAATTAAATTGAATGATTGATAGACGAAATTTTGAGCGACCATTCTGACTCATTCTGTTGTTAAGATTATCTGACAGCTGTCACTATATACATTTCAAATATAGGCTGATAACAATCTTAGATTTATCAAAACTGGAATAAAAAGATAGCTTGCCAGCAATCTGTTTTATCTTTCTTCACTTTTTCCATTAACTGAATAAGTATGCTGCATCTCAGTTTGTCAGTAAATGTCATTGAAAAATGTCTGCAGTTTCGACATTACTCCACCTTACCCTTCCTACTCGACGAAAATAATTCAATGCACCTCAATAGGGGGTTTACAGTATATTAAAGATTAAATGTGATCTTCTAAAGTTTCTGAATACTGAACCATAATGCTTTACTACTTTTTGTCTTCCATAGATGAATAGTAATTTTTAAAGCTTCTATCAATTTATTGGTTTATATTTAAGACCGACAATGAACATAAATTTGATATTTGCCCCAAGTATGGCATTATTTGGGGTTCATTATTTCCATCAACACCAATTCTTTGCTTCCGAATATTCTTAATTTTTCTCTTGACTGGACAAATATAATCTGTATACATGTCCAATTTTGACAAGATAATGGCATATTCTATGGAACTCCTGCATATTTTTCTAGTTATAATCAATCACTGCATGGATTAGCATCTTAGTACAACTTATTAACATTCCCATATGATGTCAATTTATGGAGAATGATCTACTTTGAATTCCTTTTAAAGATCAAACGAGCTAAGTAAATCCTTCACACTTCTGGATGAATTATTTGCACAAAGCTAAGTAAAATTTGAAAGCTCTGGATCTACTCAGACTGCTTTTGTTTTGAGAAAGGTAAAGTATTAATTACTGCAGAGATGATTTCTTTTTCTTATATCAAGCAAAATGCAGTATGCTTAGTTCCAGTACCGATCCTGACCCAACATCTGCAAAGCGCTGTTGGAAGACTGTCACTTTGAGTCAGCTTAGACATTGGCAAGTCTTACACACGAAAAAAATACTGACTCTTCGCTTTGATAGTATAAGTAGCAATAGCTGAAAGTATGAAGATATTACTGGACATATTCTAGTCTGAACTAGCGATAGTTCAACCGTCAGTGGACCGACGGCATACGTCGTCGATAACAATTTCAGCAATTCCATCTTCCGGAAAGACTGTCACATATAGCGAAAAGGATACAGGGAATTGGGTAGTTATGTTCATTAAGCCACCTGTGTTTTCTCCAGTTTTTATCCTTATTTCTCAGCCATTACTGTTCTCTTCATAAAAATGGTTGTAAGATTTCGCACTATGATAAATGAGTTACTGACTCCGAGAGGTCAAAAGTAAAACGACTACATTCACTACTTTTTATTCTCATTTTCTAGAGTTTTATATGTGGCTACCGATAAATATTAGAGATATGTGGGTGTTCTTAAAATTGTTGGTCTAATGCACGACCGGACGGGAAATTTCATGACACACGATGCCAATCTTGAGAGAAAAGTTAAATGAGGTGGAGTGAGCACCGGAATAATCCCCAAGGCCCTGGAAACAAGACATGGTAAAGAATGCTTGATTTATCTATGACTGTTGGACCTAAATATGCTTGCTAAGCAGTCATTTATTGTGCATTAATATTTATAAGTAATACTGCTAAAAAAAAAAAAAAAAAAAAAAAAAAAAAAAAAAAAAAAAAAAAAAAAAAAAAAAAAAAAAAAAAAAAAAAAAAAAAAAAAAAAAAAAAAAAAAAAAAAAAAAAAAAAAAAAAAAAAAAAATCGAAACAAACAGATATTCCAGCAATAGCACCCTTCCTATTCAATATATCAATAAATATTAGTGCTTCATTGTAGCACCAATAAGATCAAGAAGAATCTTATGGTACAAATAACAAGTATTTGATGAAAGACACGAACAAAGGGATGCAAAAAAAGAAAAAGATCTCCTGCAGGATTCTACAGGTAATCAGACAGTAAAACAGTAAACAACACCGGAAATACAAGTAAAAAAATACTTTGCGCAATTTGATGCAAAACGTTTCTTTTTCCGTCCCCTTCTGTGTAAATGTGCAGTCTTTAATTTAATCATTCGAATCTACATTACATAAATGTATATGCTAGCTCCTACAACGGTTGATAATTCCATACAAATTCTTTACATATACCTGCTGAATCTTACGTAATGTAAACCATTCATTCCGAACCATATCAACTTTGAAAATACTGTTTTCCAAAAAGGTAGTGTAAAGCGGTCGGCATTCACTTGACACAAGCATCACTATCGTCGCCGCTTAGTATTTTTGGTATCCAGACAATCCGGCTCCTCTGGTAATTCATTCAGATACTGTTCACGCAAAGCTTCTATTGCTTTACACCATTCCAGTGCATTTCGTTCCGGATCAAATAAATAATAAGTACGGCTCGGCTGGAAATATTACGAATTGAAATGTCGGTACTTTTGAGTATTTGCTCCCAAATTAATAGTAACTATCCTCTTTTTTTTCTTTGTTAAGAAAAAGAAAAAACATGCAAAAATGACAAACCGTATGCACGAAAAAAGTTCGAAAATTTTTCGCTTCAACTCGTAACTTACGACAGAACGGTATTTTGCCTTTTAATTCCATATTTATGGGATCCACATAAAATATATGTGGTCCTTCCGTCAGCAAAAACATCCTTCTTCTTGCGAATAATCCCTAAAGCAAGTTTTCACATACTAAATATACTATTATGGTTCATCTGTTCCACACTTCTTCAATTTAAAGCCTAGAAATTAAAAGCCTCCCTTAATTTCGAGCTTTGAAATCAGAAATTAATCAGTGAAAAACAATAACCGCTTGACGTAATGTGCGTTCAGTACATTTTAAAATGTGGTGGTACGTTACATGATACCCGTATAGCGAAAACAAACAGTCATATGTGATAGATAGATCCAGAAACCCTCTCACTTATCATAATTAATTCATATACAACTAAGGCTGACCTTTTTTTTATCCAATAAACCACTTTTAACGATCAAATTGCCCTCTACAAAACGATGGTATTTATGTTCTTTCCGTTGAATATTTAGCTTTTTTTCACGCAATCCAGCTGACTCGGGTTCTTCTGTTCCCAAATTATCTTTATTTTGGCTGAAATAAAGTTTTTTATAATTCTTGAAAATTCACATCTTCTGTCCCTTAATAAACGAAACAAACCTGGAAGAACAGAAATCTTTTAGAGAGAGGCCTAGCAAGCGGGTTACTGCTGCATCATCAAGACCGGGTTCTATATCATCTGGAAAATGGTAATCGCTGTGAAAGGCTGGTTCTCCGCAACTGGCAGGTAAGTATGGTTTAAAAGGCGGTGGCATTTTTGTGATCAAATTATCCCAGTCGACTGTGGCAAAGTATGGATGAGAACGAACAGCCACACTGCCGCCTGTCTCTTCAGAACCAAGACGTTTATTAGGATCGAATACCTGAAACAAAAACAGAGTAGCACAACGATGATCACCGAAACACCGAAAGCAATGATTCATGAATTAGGAAAGGTGGATGTAACTGTTAAAACGTACCAAGAATTTCCGAACGAGATCTTTGGAAAGGTCAGGGAAACCATCAGGAAAGCTGTAGTCTAGCTTCTGAATTTTTTGGAAAGTATGGTAATCATTAATAGCTCGAAATGGCGGCAATCCGGAAACCATTTGAAAAATTATCGCACCCAAAGCCCAATAATCACATCTAGAAAGAGCAAAAACTGAGATGTTTTCATAATGCTTCCAATGAGTCATTTTAAACACAGTGAAACTAACGATGGGCCAACTTCTCCATCTACCAGTACTTCTGGTGAAAGATACTGGGCAGTACCAACGAATGTTGATCGACTACGATGGTGTTCTTCCTGAAGAGCACTTTTCGTATCTGTTTCATCTGTAATTTCAAAATCAGTGAAGAAATGATGTTAACTAGCTTTATATTCAACATCTAACTGATGTCTTATTTACCTTTTCTTGAATCAATAAATTTCGCTGTGCCAAAATCAGATAACATTATGTGCCAATTTTCTCCAAGCAAAATATTTTCTGGTTTCAAATCCCTGTGAATGATGCCACATTTATGAAGCACGTCGATCGCGCATACAAGTTCGGCCGAATAAAACAAAGTCACCTGTAAAATTACATATCAAGGAAAGAAATGCATATGTTTCTGTGGGTACAGATTACAATATATTATGAATTCATACTATAATCTATAAATATTTCACTTATTTTTGGACTTAATTTATTAGAAAAAAAAAAATTTCCGTTCGTACATATAAAGATGAAATACGGAATAGCAACTTACATCTTCATCAAAGGAACCAAGACGATGTAAATATGTTAACAAATCACCATTTTTTGCATAGGTCATAGCAAAGTCTGCAAAACGTTTTCATGAATATTTTTAAAGAAATTAAATGCAACAAGTAACAAGCCAATAAACAGCAGATATTGCAAGAACTTACAAAGACGAGTAGGATCCTGGAAAGTACAATATAAGGATACGAAATATGGATGTCCACCGTGCAAATAAGTCAGCGAAGTCATTATGTCTTTCTCACGCATAACCGACACTACCTTGAAAAGTACAATATAAGGATACGAAATTCAAAAGTACAATATAAGGATACGAAAAAAAAATTCAATCATCTTACAAAATTTATATTATTCATTCAATATTTTGCAGTAAACTTTCGTTCGTTTAGTTTTTGCTTCAGTGGAAAAATTCAAACAAGTACCTTATCATGTCGTCGAATTAAATCTTTGTTGAGCACTTTTAGAGCAAATTCCTTTCCACTGGATACCTCACGAGCACGATACACCTGTAAGTTCAAAATGGTCGTAAGAGATAAGACACTGACGTTGTACATTTGCTTTCCATAAACCTTACCGTAGAAAAACAACCTTCGCCCAGTATTTGCAAAAAAAAGAAATCAACGGCGCTCTTCTGCACTGGCTGCATACCATTTTTTAACATCTGTACCATTACCATCTGCGAAATCGACGATTTTTTGATCTGTAAGAATATGAAGGATATCGTACAATAAATCTACTTATCATTTCTTCAGAAAAAATAAATTATGACCATTAGGATGTACAATCATTTTTCTTCTGAGGATAGCTTGATCGATATTGCGCCGAATCCAGAAAGAGTTTTAGATATCAACCATAAAAACATTTGCTAGTTGCACTCTTCGACTGAATATACATTGTTCGAATGCTGCCCTAGGTAACTAACCACTGATGCGCAACAATAAGCAGCCTGAGTGGTCCGTTAGTTAAATGGATGCACTAATAAGATTAAAAGAAAGTGAGACCTGTCTGCCCACAGGCATATCTTTGCTGCACATTGCTTTATTGTTTTCATCCGCAAAATGAACAAATACATTTGCCGTCACTGAAAATTATCGAGGAGTAAACTTTACACTTGATTTCAACAACGGTCCTACTGTAAAAAAACTTGATATCCACCCAGTTTACAAATATGGGTAGGATTGTTGCCATCATGAAAACGGTATGCAATACAGTAGTCATCCCGAAAATTGTGCAACTTAAATCCTGTGTAACCTAGGACACGTGCCATCTAGACCTCGAATTACCTACAGTGGAACTGTTGACATTTACAAAAGTTGACAAGATCGTTAGAAAATTGGTGAGGACGTTTCAACGTAATAATTGCTTGAAATAAACCTGTTCTCTTACCAATGTGCACTGAGCAACCACTTCCCCTTTCCAAACAATATGTTTATTACTGCCATTGAAGGGAAGGCCACAGACATAGCCCATTTATAACATCAGCACTGTATTGAACAATAGTACTACGACTGTAGGGATAAACAAACCTTTGGTGGATGGAGAATCACTATCATCTTCGGATACGATAGGTAAGTAACTGCGTGCAGCGACTACCATCAGATTATTGGAATATACAACAGCCATCAGAAATCATCAGGCTCGTTATTTACTCGTTGCACTTTCTTACAGTGACTTCATTCTGGAAATTAATTATTTCTCAGAATACACTCACTGCTCTATATCACAACACACGTACGTAACCTTCCCCATGGCTCTCTTAGTAACTCATAATATATTTGACATCTTACAAATAAAAACAAACATCACTGCAACAACGTATCGGACGTGACGAACGTCCCTGTATCAGTGTAAACTTCGAACAATGCAATGTACGTGGTTAGTGGTTAGTGGGAGAGAATAGTTTGGGTTAAGAGTAAGTGATGGGGAGGATGCACCAACAATTTACTCAAATCAAAAGGGATTGATGAATGATCGTAAAAAATTATTTTCGCAAACGCGTCGCTCGCACTACAAAGCGACATATTAACTCATTTGATGCGATTTTGCTGAAGCCATTAATGATTAATGGCTTCTTCGTTGTATTGGTCGCATAATCGGGACTTGTTTGTTATGAGTCGATAACTTTGTAGATTTTCCGCTTTAATATAATTTATGTCTGTTGGTCTTCTGTCGTTACTATTAATTCTCTCCTTTTCTTATTTCCAAGTTGGCTACTCAGTGCTACTTCCTTGCATTCGCATTTGTTTCCATTAGTTTAACTTAACATAGCCATGAAAGACTTGAGGTTATACCGGACAAAAAATGAGATCATATTGATCCTCCTAATGTATCGCGCAGCAAGATACTTGAGAGAATAATATTGAGGATTAATAATTGGGATAAATGTATTTAGTATAATGCTTGGAAAGAATATAGCGTGGGAAAAATAATACAGCGGTATTTACGAGAGCAAATGATGGGCAGAAGAACACGAAAGCCGCTATGTTTGACATTAATATTAAGTAGTTTTTAAAGATTATTTCAGTCCTTATTGATGATGATTCGTATGCTTGGTAATACTAGCACTCAAAGAAGCGGCTGCATCTCTGCAAGAGATGAATATGAGATTAAAGTTTTGTAGAAGAGCTGGATGTTGCTCCTATTGTTAAATACACATATAGGGCCATGGCAAAAGATTTCAAACCAAAGCAAGAGTAGGGAAGATGTTCGGAAAAAGATAACGATGAGTTTGGGATCGGCAGTGGAAGAAGAAGTGATGAAATGGTATCCGTACAAACATGACCTGGATTCCACCAGAAACAAGGAGCTATGAGTCAGATCGGCCATTTCTTATCATTGCACAGCATGTAACCTTCTTTCAGTTTTGGAAGCAGGACCGTATATTGCAAATAAGGATACGCGTAAATCTTTACTGCTGGAAAAACTACCACAACTAAAGATCCAGAAATATTGTTGGGATAGAAATGCTACGAAGAACCGGTAGTACAAAACAAAAAAAATGAAGCATATGAAAATGTCGAATATTCCTTCTTCTGCAGATTGGTGGATATTGAAGGAGAACTCAAAAATTGCAGTGGTCAGCTTGAAAGAATGAAAAAAAGAAAACTACTTCTGCAACGTTAAACATCTTGAAGTGAGATGCATCCTATTACTAGTCGATTTGGCATGGAAAAAGCTGGTAAAGTATTAGAAAAACCTGTTTATGTTGCGTGCGTGTTATTCCATTATCTTAGATTCAGGCTTTCAATCAACAAGTTTCCCTCATATTGGCTAATAAAATGCAAAAGCTGCATTTTATATGAAGGGAAGAAATTTTTTGGAAATAATACACACATTAACATTGCTCATCAAAAGTAAAAAGCATGAATTATGGAGAGCTTATTCATTCAAAAAACAGAATTAGTCTGAACTATTGGAATGAGTCGAAAGATATGTCAATGCATAAAAAAAAACAAAAGAGATCCCGTCACTTCCTTGTTTTCGCTTACTTCTTAGACCTTTTATAGGAGCTCTGATTTGAGAAACAACAACATCTGGGCTAGGTAAGATTTCGGTAAAATTGAACTTCACAGATCAAATCATTCATCTTCACCAGATGCAGGAGTTGCCAGACAAATAAAAAGCTCCTTTTTTGCATAATTTTCTTGATTATAAAAAACGTTTGGTAGTATCGAGTCGAACGTTTTATTTAAAGCTTTGTTGAGAAAAGCGTGAATAAGTATTCCATCAATTTGATGCAAGAAGTGAATGCGAATTGTTTCAACTAAATCAGTCTTTTCATTACCAATACAGGAGTGAGATGAGTTAAATCTTCTTTATCACTTCAGCTTTTCACCACATGCCTTAAGATAATACTTCATAAAATAAATTGTAGCATGAACATTTACGGAGACGTTTAGTAATCCCAGTAATTAGGATATAAATGAGATGCTGTAAGATTTGCATGGAAGAAACAAATAAATAAGCCTGGAAATGGATACCGCAAAGTTGGCCATAATGAAGATTACTAGTGTGCATATGGTCACCCACATGCAGGTAGACGGTAGTAATGAAAAGTCAATGTTTTCAAGAAACTGCCGAATAATACAAGTCTTTATCGCCAATAGATAGGACCGCACCCATTCATTAATGTTGATGAAGTGTAACAGCATGAACTGGTGAAAAAACAAAGGATGTTGCATTTGTCACTTCATTACCATCCGGAAAATGGAACTATGTCAAATGCGGCATAACAGATATTAAGATCAGAAAGAAAGTGAAATCCGTTTGATCAGAAGTTTTGCAAATCTTTATAACAACAATTGTAAGTCACTCGTCGTTTAATGGTACCTATAGATTAGTGCATAAATGTGGTTAAAGTAGCGGGCTGAGGCTGAAAGCAAGTCACCAGAACAGAAAGACTTGACATATTATTCTTGAAAGTGAAGCCAGAAATATTGCCACGAAAGTCGAACAATATTAGTAATTGAAATAGCACAATCACGCGAAAGATTCCTGCGTAGCCCAGCCTTTGATACGGAAAGATTGCTACTGTGTTATGTGAACAATATCCACAGTGAATGATGATCTATTTCAGTTGTGTTGGAAAACGTGCGTCGCTAATTGTTTCAATCAGCTTACATAGTAAATTTCGCATGATGTCACCAACTTATTTGGAAGATTGTACTGTTGTAAATAGAATGCCGCACCTGTAAGGTACAAAAATCGTAATTTGAAAGGATACAGAAAATTTGAAGCTTCTGTTCGGATGAAAGGTAAAAGTGAAGAGACACCAAGTACAAGTAATTAAACTGTGGATGATGAATAGAAACAAAAATTAGAAAGTTATCCGAAATATAAATCGAATTTAGCCAATTTTGGTGCATTAAAATGCCGGATTGGAGGAAAAGGGTAGAGATGTACGCGTTGTTTTCGATTTGAAAACATATTTATCATTTGCGAATTTCTTGCTACGGTTTTTGTCACTTGTCACTATTGTCTCGAGTCACTTTTTTGTAATTTTTTGATATTTCTTTGCTCCAAATCAGCATGTGTAGTATCTGTCTAAGACGATTTTACCGCTAAATGTGTAGCGACACTTTCTTCCTCTCAATGAATGCCTGAATATGCTTTCATATATACTCGGGATTTGTTGAGCACAGAGATGGGACCACGGGGTATACATCGATACATCGCGAAACAGCGTATCGGATGGATATTATAATTTATGAAATGGAGTGTAGCATGAACTGGCAACAACAAATTAACTCATTCCACTTCCTCTGTGATTGTAATTTTTGAGAAGTTCCATAAATTACCTGTAAACAACCAAGCAGTTGTTTTCCACACTCCTTTTCTAGGTCTAGTTTTTTTTTAAATGTCGGCTATAATTGTATAGGCTGCTGAATTTATTCTTTCAACTCGACATTGCTCTGATATTCTTTCTACTGTTATGAAGATCATTGGAGAAATGCAATGAATGGCAATTATTTAAATCTGGCATTAAATGCTAGTAGAAGAGAGCTCATTAGCAAAACATTATATTGTCTACCATACTTCCTGCTAGAAAAAGTGAAATGGTATTTACGAGATTGGAGGAAGTAATGAAGGGTCAATTCATTGAAGGAATATGATTTATATCTGAGGTGAGTTAGTTAAGAACGAATTCATGGTAGACTGCTCTGGTTAACATGATTTCAAATGAACTCATTTAATGTTTTTGTTTCTCTTTTCTTTGGTATTTGCTATCGTTCAGTCTTGTAATAAGAGAATTTGTGTTCATTCATAAAGTTCGCATATTGCTGATTTTGTCTCGTTTTTCCAAAGTTATCATTTATTCTGGGTGTATTGATCTTCTAACAATCACAGGGAATGTCAGTCTATCTGCTAAAGGAAGTATAGCTAATAAAAGTGTATCAGAATGTTAGCTTATCTTGATAACAGTTGTTGATTTTCAGCATCGAAAATTTAAGCATTCAATGCGGGTTTAACATGAAATGGTAGACCATTTCAATAACACCTTGCGCACACTAACTTACGTCACTTAGGTATCAGAACAAGTAGTCGATTGTGTACCATAATGTCAAAAATAGATGAGAATTTTAATGACAGATGTCATTTTTTCCAATTTGTGCTTCAGTTCATCTAGTAAATTAGTAGTTGCTCTACAGTGAGTATCACCAACTGAACACTAAATTTTGAAACTGGATTCTTTAAAACCGCCAAATACTTATCCTTACTGCATGTCTGTATTACATTTTTAGTGACGTATAATGACAAGTAGTGATGATTTTTTTGTTGCTTATTGTTATATTTAGAATTCTTTTAAAACTCTAATATTCTCGACTTAACAAGCATGCATAATTCTGAATGGTGAGAATTACTCGAAGTAATTTATTTGTAAAATTGCTCTCGTTATAGTATTTTACAAGTAGCACTGAATACGGATTAAGGTTTATTTAGAAAAGTAGACTATTTTGAAAGGATTAACATCATTGTACATAAAAATGACTCACTTCTCGTTTTGTTGGTATTATGGGAAGAATGCTTGTCGTGAACACTTTAAAGAATGAGATATTCGCTTTTAAGGGTCGTAGTATCAATATGCCATTTAATGTGAGTGATGTTTGAAGTGCCATTCTTGAACTATTTATTAATCGCAACATTTCAGTGTTTCGATAAGAATAATTTCCCTTCTCGATAGCTGAGAAACATTTTCAAAGCACAGTGAGCCTCTCAAACAAACAAACAAGAGTGCTGGATTCTGAAGTGGCATCTGTATTTAATTTCAACCAGTGTGGATGGCCATGTCAAGAAATCATCACATTTTTTTTTGATATTCCATGCAGGTCATCAATTTATTTGCAAGAGCACGAATGTTGATAAATGTACTTGCTCAACAAATAAAACGGTAACAAAGCAACAATCGAATTCAATGCTGTCATTTGGAAACAATATTTCAAGTTTATCACCCCTTTGGCCTTTCAACTGTTTCCTTTTTGTCATCTTCAGTTGCTCTTTCTCTCTCTCCCTTTCTGTCTTGCTCATCTCTTTTTGTTTCATTACTATTTCGTTCCTGCTATGATTGCGGAAAATGGGACATGACATATATCCAACACCGCTTTTGTCCTTGAAAAAGTCATTTAAGAAGAGAAAATATAGTGAAATTTTTCTGAAATGTAACGTTAGATTTCAGAAAATACTGGGAAAAAGGAAAGCTGGTAGTTTGGCTGTTTACATTTCTTAACAAAAAAGGCTTCCGAAAAGTTGCTTTTTCTGACTTTTTCTATCAGTGTGAAACTTTGAATGCATTTAAACTAAAAGGTCAGTAAATGGTATGAATCATGAATTTCGAGTCATACATGTAACAGTCGGAAAAAGAGAGCCAACACCAAGAAGCAAAAAGGTCATAGTTGTCTTCGAGGGGAAAAACAGGTTAGAAAGAAGCAGTATAGAGGTTCAAGCTGGACCAAAATATGAAGGTCATAAAAAGTTAGTGGACAAGGAGAAAGCAGAAAGTGAACTAAACGCTTCAAGTGGATGATAATTAATGGTCAAATAGTCATCCTTTCCTTTGGTTTCTTTTCTGATTTATTGCTTAACAGTTTCGATGCGTTACTACAAAGGTTTTTTTCAAAGCGAATTTAATCATGAATGTATGGATGTATCATTTATGACTTATTGCTAGGAATCGTGCAAAGATGGACGGAAGATGTAGGAGAGACAATGAATTTCTTCTATTCAGCATAAACTGCAATCTGACAATGAATGAGTTTTCATCCATGTTTTACTGTGCATAAATTCTTTAACAAACAGATTTAAAAGCAGCAGTTCCGGGTAGAGGAATCTGCGATGTATAGGCGAGGAGGAGAGTATAGTAACGAGGATGTCTCAACTTGAAGTTTCCAGAAAATATCGCAACACTTAACAAAACTAGTAAGGATCAACGAAACCAAAAAGTCACAGTACCCGGACGGTATGACGCACAATGTTTTCGAATTATCGAAAGTGCAGAAGCATGGATATGAACACCGAAGTAGTTCCTCTTCTTCCGGAATCACTATCCGAAGTTAATCGTGTTAAACCAAGTGAATGCAACTGCTGCATATCCGTGGTTTTTTCTAATATTTAATCATTTTGAAAGCATTTCATATAAACTTTGTCGCAGATTAAGGCCTTTCAATTTATGAAGAAAATTTTTACGTTAGTTGCTCTATCAAAGATATCTTTTCTACATCATTTTTCTAAACATTCGTCATTTATACAACAAATAATCCTCCACATTTTAAGCTGGAAGTCTTGGATAGAAACAAGTGGGTATTACAAGAAGTTTGGATTTTCCGCCATCCAAAAGTCATTAAGAACTGTACTTTCGACCCTGCGCTAAAATATTTTTTGCTAGATTTGAAGCCGATATATACTCTTTAGTAATGGAAATTGTAGTAATTGTTGTAGTTCATAAAAACTTAAATAAACTATGCTACAATAAATACCAATCATCTTGAGTAATTGTCATATGTCATTTTTGCGCGAGCAAATAGCTTCGACTCAATCTTTTTTTTTGCAATCTGTTCCAGGCTTATTTGGCTGCCAATAAAGATGTATATAATAGGACGTTAGAATCAAATGCGTATAATGAGTAATGTGAAAACTTAACTATCGAAAATTGTGGCAGAAGGTAATACGAAGAATTAAGGAAAAAACGAGAGCTATTAAAATATGTAAAACGAGGAGGCAAATAAGAACTGGATCAATAAAACTTAAGCATTATACAATTCAAAAGCATGGCGATCTTCCATCTCTTATCCAATATTCATATTCTTCAAAATAACTCAAAAAGGTTTCTTAGAAATTGAGCATTTTAAAAATCTTTAATGAACTATAAAGTTATTTTATTTTGAATTAAAGCTGTGTAAAAACTATTTCGGCATAAATAGGGTATCCACTAATATATTTCGTTGTAAAATACCCAAAGACAGTCTACTTACATAGAAATAAGAGTACTTGAAACTTTGGAAATTCTATCAAATTCTGAATACGATTTACTCTATGTGAAGCTTTAATTAGAAGTTAACATAATTAGAGTAAGTGTTGCCTTCGACTGAAACAGACGTATAATATTGAAAGAGAAAAATTGGTCACGGACATATACCAAATCACACAAAGTTTTCTCCCATAGTACCATTTTCTATTTCTCACTCCATTTTAAGATATCTTTCACATATACCAAAGATGTCGTTTCATTGATTTTTCAGAGATGGTTAGACAACTTTTTCCATTCCCTAACGGTAACTCTGCATATAGGTACAGATCGAAACGTACAAACCTCAAATTTCCAACATACCCTAGAAGCTAGTGCGAGAAAATCACAATACTAGGATTTTTTTTGTTCTGTTTTTTTTTTTTTTTTTTTTTCTTTTTTTACCCTTCCTACGGGTGGAAAGAGATGAAATATTCAAGCTCTGTGCTGCAAGGACAACCATTGTTGTGAACCAAATTAGATCATATGTAGTGAAGCGGTCGTAAATCAAAAGTTGACAAGAACAAGGGACAAACGATATCACAACTGGCAATGAATATTTTCTTTAATACTTGAAAAGCAGGGTCAAGACTATAGTAAGATCCTGGCATTCATTTAAATGTATTTTCTGGTACGTCGAATGTTACATTGCAACGGGTAAATTTGTTTGTTGTTCGGTGACCTGCTGCAGGATGGATTCCGCACAGCTCCTCAACTCCAATTGTGTTTCATGAGTCAGAAGAAAAGTTTCCACTGATGTATATACTTCTTGAGTAAATCCGCATCGTTTTATCACTTCCATATTTTTCATTATTTGCAAAATCATTGCCATTTTCTAAACAGTTTCTTTTCAAATTATATTGAAAATGAGAAACAGTTGCACAGAGACAGATTTTGTAAGACTGTTAGCATAACTGTACCTCTGATTGGTTTGTGTCGATCAGATCCTGGCATAGTATCCCATAAAGAACTTTTAAATCGTTATCATAAAAAAGAACCGCAATGAGGTCATTTGACACGCAAAAAATGTCCATCAGCAATTTAACTGCGCGTAAGTCTGAACAACGAATTTAAGGTGGAAATTAACAGTGTGGAAAGGTTGAGAATTGCATATCTAGATATTGGTCAGTGCTATCTTTAGGAAGAAAATAGACCACAGTAGCTTTTTGAAAAAAGTATTCCATAGCTATTCTGAACCTACCTTTATTGTCAGCTCTGCATCGGTTCAACTGCATCGTGAGTAATTGACCAAATGTAATTGGGGGATTCTTATGCAAAGCCTGAATAACAGTACTTTCATTCGATTCAAAATGGGCATTGAATGATAAAATAAACTGGAAAGCATCTGCGAAATCCTCTACCATCGAGACTATCTTCGTCAAGAATTCCAAATTCAGAGCATCTGAAAAAAAAAAAATGCCTGTATAACAATAACACGCGAAGAACTGAAAAAGTTGCATCTTTGTCACCTTTCCGGCTACAAAAGTTAGCAGCTATCTCATTCCTAAATAAAGTCAATAAATTCAAAATGAATTAAACGTTTGAAGACGATATCGTGAATGTGGTAAAAATATAATGAGAAAAAGTGTGAATGTGTGATAAGAGAGGAAACTTACCATAATGTGAGGTTGGGAATTTTTCGCCAGTTGAAAATAATACAGAAAGCAATTGCAAAGATGATATATCAAGTTCGGTGAGTGGTGAACAGAAATTATTTTGTAATACTAGCAGTACCGGCAATTGCCCACAAAGCAGCATTGCTATGACTGACTGGTCCAACAAACAAAGTGAGTGAAATGTAGAAAGCAACTCGATGCGTACTGATTTCTTCTGCTCCTAAAGGTAAGTAATGGTTTCTCCTTAACTTCCAAAAACTACCTCTATATTAAGCTGATTGAGAACGAAAAATTACCATTTGGAAAAGCGAAACGAGCTGCTCAATGAAGGCATAATCATCCTGACGAAAACGTTTCATGGGTACTCGGATATCAGTTTTCTTCTGCAATTTAAACTTCATGCAAACAATTCTTCACCATAAGATCTACTAAACTTTTTTTTTTTACAAGACAAGTAGAGGTGAGGAAGTTGCAAATGATATTCGGACGATAAACAAATTGAATTGGAAAGGCACTGAAATTTCGATGCATAACCACAAGTCCATAGATCAGTGCTGTATTATTAAGTTACCAGAAATCCAGAAAACTGCTGCAGAGACTTAATCATCATAGCTTCGTCATTCCGGATAGACCAATCTAACTGCAAAACACTATTCAAATCAATATATTTTTCATCATCCCATAGCTCTAGTTCAAAATTTGTTTAAAACAGTATAGCTTTTATGACTTAATTGATGAATGGAAAGTATTGGTAACAATAATAATCAAAGTGACAATATAAGTCTACGCTATGCATACCTGACCTTTATCCTCAATATGACTTGTTATGCTGGCAGTAAGCTGATCCAGTACTCTCGCATCATAACAATTATCCACATCGATTATATCGTCTTTTTCCAAAGCATTTTTTATAACATGAAGACTATATATATCGGGCAAATCTCGCAATAAACTACTCAAGACGACCGATACAGTATCTATACAGGTCCCTATAGGGGCATCAGTTTGTTCCCGAACAATATCAACTAATTCTCGAGCTTTCTCCTTGCTGTTAAACACTGGGATATACATGAACCACTCTAGCTTCTTTATATATCTAATAGAAGCTGAAATAATCTCAGAACGAAATTCTGCATTATATTTGACTTTTGTCGTACATTTATCATTATTGAGTTTCATTTTCAGTAAGCCCCTCTCGCTAATATATTTACTATTCGTTTTCAGAAGCATATATGCACATATCACGCTTTGAAGAGGTCTATTTGGCCTTTACCATCTCTCTAATTTATTATTTTGCCAAAATACAACTGCTAACAATACTTTTTAAGAGAATGGTACGACCTCAAAAACTGATAATGCAAAAAGATGTCCATTAGTGAACCCACATTCATTATGACCAATCAATTCTGATACTCATTCCAGGTAAATGCAGGTCAAATTTAATTACTAAACTGCTTCGTTACTCATTTATCACACTCAGCTGATTAAAAGGATGTCCGACCGAAGCCATAATCAAAACAGTAGTTCTAGCTGTAGAGGTAAAGGGAGGGAAACTTTCAGGCTAAAATTCGTTTTAGCTAATATGGATCTCTCCATGAGGATATCAACAGTCGTATAAGGTCAGAAGACCCTCTCTCTTCTTTCCCAAACTGCTAGTGTATATCCATCCAGACTAGACTGTGCGACTGTATGTTACAAACAAACGCGCTTCAGTCTCCCAAGGAGCTCAAAATGCCATATATCTCTCAGTTCGCCCAATTCACTTATATAATAAACATTCCATGATCAGAAACATTCTAATTTAACATCCAATTCCAGGGAAATCATTGGGGGAGATCCTGCCAAAGATTATTTAAAAATGAATAAGAAAATATTATTCCGACCTGAAAATATGAACACCAGATTTAACTGGAACAGCACTTCATTAGAAACCAGTAACAAACACTAGGGCATTAGTTTCACACAAGTAATCAAATGAATAGATTAATGAGCCGGAAGATAGGTTAATGGTAGTTGAAGATATCCTAACAATGTAAGCAGAGTATACAATCAGTTTAAAGCTCCTATAACCAACATTACATAATGATATTATAGTTATGGTTAAGTTATTCCTCATGAAAAATTAGCAATCGGAAATACCATACAGAACCCAATGAAAAATAAGCACACTAGTAGTCAGAATACAAAACGGAAACAGAACTCAAGTACATAATTGGTATGAAAAGACAGAGGGATGTCAGTTTACCATACAATAAGAACGGAAAGCAGCAGAACAGAAACTTCATGACAATGAACAATACTTCCATAAATTTGACAAACTTTTGCGTGGTTTCCTATTTAAAGGTGAAGAGTAATGTCCAGTATTGCTAAAAAAAAAAACGTATAATGCATAAGTGGTGGGAACATTCCAGAAAGATTCTAGACAAGATTGAATGCTCGACTGATAATGCCCTGCGCGATTCTCGAAAAATCATCTTCCGAGTCCGAATCAGAAAATGACCATACTTCGGAATATAACGGACGTCTTCGTCTGCAAAACGCCATAAATCATCATCTTTCCATGAACATAAATCAACTTTATGTAGGGAAAAGAACCTTTGAAGAGTCCGTGGGCTATCGCCCTCCACGATCGTGCCATCTGGCAGTTCATGTTTGTAGAAACATTTATTGCCAAATGGACAATCATCGATATATCCTTCTTTTACATATTTGCATTGCTTCTGTTTTGTATTCTCCCGAAATTTAGCAATCAGGTCATCCTTATCTGCTTGATCCTCGACCCAGTATGTGGCTGCAACGTGTATATATGTTCGGTTTTTCTTTTCCAAAAAATATAAAATATTTAATTGAACCCCAGTCTAAAGCATCTTCCTAAATACTGCTATTAAAAACAATCTTTTGTATTTACCAAATATAAGAAAAGGATTTCTCAACAAATTCTTATGATAAAAACAGAGTAAGGATCATTAACCGGGAATGACGAAATCTGAATGAGTGCGACATTCAGGACAACTGCGAACTGTCTTCTTCTCGAAATGATCATTCTGATTTCGGCGCCATTGCCGGATGCAGTCTAAACAAAAACAATGTCTGCAGCCTTTCAAGATTCCGAAACGACTCTTCCGCTCCCTGAAAATATATATATTCTCAAGTTTAAACATGATAATTAAAATTGACTTGATTATTATCTAAAAATAAGTACATCCCTCTCCTTTAACTCTCAGTTAAAGTACAGTCTAGCAAAGATAAGACATATTAACTTGCCTAATGTTTTCCATACATATACCACACACTTTACCAGCCGAGCGTGCTTCAGCAAATGCTTCTTCCATAGCAGCTTCATGAGCGTCCATGCATTCCCGTCGATGCTGTGCCCGTTGTTCTGTATCTGTTGGATGTAAGCATGGTACATTACAAAGATCACACACGTCACCATGCACGAACTGACACTTATCACCTTTGTCACAGTTTCCCGTTTCGAAATATGGACATAATGGTAGCGAACTAAACGACCTGCAATCATCTTCGTATTCTTTCATTTCATCTTATATTTCGCAACAATGCACTCTTTGCAAAGGACCTGTAATTCACCTACCCCGAAGCAACAGTATTAACTTCGCTTAATGCCGAGATTTTCCAAGAGGGGATAAATTCGGCTGCATCCACAGAAAACACGTGATTGCTTTGGTTTACTGCTGCTGCTGTCGTTGCTATTTCATCACTGCTGCAACCATTTTCAACCACTGGAATAACGAATAATCAAACCACTTCGTATTATACTACTACCAATTACAAATCAAACTCAATAACTGTTCTCCCACTGAAAGCTCTTGGACCGAAGCCGTTATCGCATTGTGGTTGCACACTAAGCACAACTATTTTTCTCCAATCATATCACGTGTGATGATCTTAATAATATATATGACGACAACCATTCAATTTTTAGAAACACTGTTCGGATAAATATTACCTTTGGTTGAGTTAGGATTTTCTGCCATATGAGAAAAGCTTTTCGCTGTCTTAATCCCATCTAACGGCGGTCGCTTATGGTCATACCTGGGAAACATTTGGCACTATTAATAGTTGCATGCACGGTAGTTCGATGCTAATAAATAACATTTGCGATTATGCACTTTTATAAAAGTTACCGTCTCAGGGAAAATATAACTATCAATATCAGACGAATATTCACTTTTTTTTTCACGCTTTTATGGCTTTGATGTGTTGAGCGGCTTGATGAAAGCATTTTAGCTTCAATCTGATTCAGCTGTAAGAGCTGTAAATATACTAATTGAACTAAACAACGAGGGAAACATTGTACCTGCAAGATGTACCAAAAGCACATTTTCCAATAAGATAGTAACGACACGTCCGATCCGGTTTAGAGTTACGATCATGGGAAAATGGACATGAAGAACCTTCGCGACAGATATTATTCGCAAAATATCGACATAAAATTTTACTCGTCAGAATGGTTGTTGATGCTAAAATAAAGAAGCAAATTTATTTAAAATTCAATAACAAAATAACTCATCAACTCGTGTGCCCTAAACAAAGATAAAAACAGTTTAGCTCTAAAACTCTGCCTTTAACATGTTTAATCGGTAGTAACGATAGTGGTGATAAGAAATCATAATTACTAACAAATAGCATTAATATAGTCGTATTAGCAGTATTTTTTCACCCTTCCCAAATCTAAAGTTCGTATAAATAACACAACTAACATCAAAGTTGTAATAATCTAAGTATTTGAAATAAAGTCTCGAATTCAATGACTCGCAAGAAGTTATGAATTGAATGCTTACCAGCAGCCATATGCACCGAATGTCCTGTCCCGTTCTCCTGGAAAAACATATATTTATCGGCAACTTCTTGACTATGCGTTATAATGTGCGCATGGGATCATCTTATTAATCCTCATGTATATCTATTATTGCACAATACAACGAAGCCTAAATTTTAATCCACTACATTCTGATACAGTGCCAGGGTAAGGGTCGAAAAGGTCAATCCCATTCTTTAAATATTCCATAAGCAAGTTGTCCTCGGGTCAAGCAAGCACAGTCCAGTACTGTCTAACAGCTTGGCAAGATGGTTCATATTGCCGACAAATTCTCTTAGAGTTATCAATTTCGCTAACATCCATCATTACGAGAAAACAATCCAAAATGCAGCAGAGATAGAAGAATCAATCTCACCACCCGACAACCACATCCCACCACCGTATCATCGGTACCATCTTCGACACATCCTCGTCATTCTGCACGGCGGTTAATAATCGAATTGCTAAAGACAGCTAAATATTGTATTGAATCAATCATCTTCGGGTTGATATTTTATGGTTATCTTCAATAGTAATTGTAAACTTTGAAGTGGAAATGTAAAGGTAGAGAGAAGGTAAAATAAGTGATGAAGATGGAAAAGGAGTTCGACAGATGTGATAGAATAGGTAGGATAGAAAGGGGGGAAGAATATCTCACTGGATAACAGATGAGTAGTTATCATCATCATCATCCAAAAACGTCAGATAGCTGAAGGAAGGATGTAACTACTGATATTCTAGTTTCAGTTAAATATAAGAATGAAATCTGCAAGTTATCATGAATCTCAAAGAGCAATGAAGTAAGGTTCATCTCCTCTTTCCTTCCTATGATTTGTTGATGTCCAATGAAATTGTTATATTGTCATCAGTATTAATTGATAAACAGTTAATGTTAACCGTACTACTAGTCTTCCAGATTTTTTACATATCTCTGTCAGCGATCACTTTTAGATTTTTATTAACTTCGTCTGAATTGCTTCATGGGATATATCTGACTATCTGCCATGACTTCTATACGCTTCTTAAAAAATCTTCCCTTTGCAGCGGAGGTATTTCTATATCATATAAAAAGTTGTAGTGTTATTTTGTATGTAAGCTCTATTTCATATACTTATCTTCCATCAAATGTCGTGCGAAAGTGAAATCTAGTTATTATAGTCTTCAGATAACATCACGCAACAGCGGTGAATGCGCCTACAAATTATGACGTACTGCGTATTGGTGCATCTGCTTAACATATCCCCTCCTTGGCCCAACTTCATGCCAAATGTGCTCCGATTTTTTTGCTCACTCAAAGTAGCAGACTAGGCAGATACACAAATTTTATTTTTACAAGTATACACCTTGTATTATTCAATGAATCACTGATCACTCCATTTGCTTGCTTGTACTTTCAAAAACGAACAATTGTATATTAGAGAATCGATCAAAATTTACAATATTATTGGATGATGTTTCAGTTTGGTATTACTAAGCATAGCATACCTTTTTGTTATATGAGACTGTCTTCCAGTGACGATCAAACTGAAAGTAGTATCCGGCTTTCAAGCATTGACAATTCGTATTTTGACCAACATCATTAATTCTGATTCTCGAAGTAAAATTGAAACTCTGTACATTTACTTTAGATAGTCTACTTCTGACATTATCCAAAGTGTTCAGTGACTAATTTTTGCATATTCCGAACTGTAATTTCTATACTTCTTTCACAAAACTGATGCGAGTTTTCGAATGGTACCCCTTACGAAACTAAGCTACAAGATTCATGACGACAGATAGTCTAAATTTTATTCCGATGTATAACTTCAAGTTCCGGATCCCGCAGACGACTGCCCAAATTTAGCAAATAACCGAGCTGAAAAAAGAACAATGAAATTCAGAAAAAAGTAAAATGTCAAGGTGCCGTATCCCTTAGGTCCTGGCTACATTTTCTGATATCCTTCCCCGTAGCTTGCCTGTTCTTCACCTCAGTTCCAACATTTACTCGTTGTTCTGCTGCGATCAAGACGCCGTGGAGTGTAGAAAAACAAAGGATAGTATGATCCAGTAAAGCCCATGTAAGAAAATGGATAAACTGTTGCTCATGCTTGGAAATGATATTTAAATTGAGATATGCATTTCTTTGAAACATTCCTTATACAAAAATATGAGATATGTACATATACACAAATATTGCAGTCGCCGAAGGACTAAAACAGACTCCGTATACTTGAAATATTTCAATAAGTGCGTAGAAATGTATATTCAGTGAGAACTATTGTGCCATTGCCGATGACCGTATGTGATACTGAATTATTTTGCTTTCCATTATTACTCTAGCTTCTTTTTTATTAAAAGAAAGAGGATCAATCCGATGTTCCTGGTGAGGGAAGAAACTAATAAAACGAAGAAGCTAAAGGCATCGAATAACGCATTACTGCAATGTGATTTGTGGAAAAGGAAGCACATGTACAGATATCAGGAATTTGCAGGACAAACTTCCATCACTGGGAAATGTTATCACAAAGGATGTGAAGCAACTAATGGAATACGATTGTGATGCATCAAGGAAGGATGAAAGATGAAAACAATGAAATGAGGAATATGCGGAAACAGTTCCGCATTTACAGGAATGTTCATTTTGTAGTCGGCATTGTAACAAAGCACCAACCGAAGATGACAGTATTAAAAGTGCGCAAATGGTAATATCGAACAATAAATATATACTAATGGAAATTCTCGATCACATCTCAAAGAAACAACTCCAAATAATAAAAGGAAGCTGAGAAAGCCTTCTGATTATAGCTGTACTATATGGGATTTCACCTGTGATCAATAATGTTAGCTCCTGTCTTTGAAGCATTTCTATCAAAACTAAAATGCAGTCATACTTCACTTGCTTCCATATGTTCTCGACGTGTAGTAAGGTATAATTAGTTCCCTTTTTGTTATTTGGATATTACTGATTCCTTGTGAGTTAATTCGAGCTCAATGCAGAGCATCAAAGCCACCTACGGACGAGATGAATGTTATCATTCCGCTATCTATTATCGCTGCATTGCAAATCAGTTCATACTAATTAATTCTAACCAATTTTACGCTAAGCGAAAAAATACTACATTTAATAAACATCATATTCAAACAGCTGTCGCGTTCTTCTTTCTTTCGTTCGTTTTATCCTTGTAATAATTCTTCAAATTATCCATTCGAAGATCTGTTGGTGTTGTAATTACTTTTCCCAATGGACTCCTGAGACCAAATAATCCGTTTCGTACAGCAACTGGATAAGCAGGTGGTGGAGGGCGTAAATTTGATGAGGAACCGGTACTCTGTGCTACATTCCGCGGTGACGTCACACTCTGTTCCGGACTGTTGCGTTGCTGTAACGGTGAAAGTTGCTGGTAGCGGTGAACATCAGCTGACAAAAGAGGTTTGCTAAAAATAATCTCCAATATACTGAAAAAACCTTGGAAGGCAAAACAGTCATAATGAATAAAATATGGAATATCTAGGGGATTTTGAAAAAGTACATTTTGTTGAAAGAAAATATACCTCTTTTCTGCGCTAGCAGAACCAGAAACTGGAAAAGTAGTAGTGAATCGAGGAGTGCTCAGGGGTGAATGCCGGGCAACTGGTTGACCAATGCATATTTCACGAATCATATCACTAACTGCCAGTTGAGTTGATCGGAGCTGGTGATACCCCACGGAACTGTAGGATGATTGTCTACAAATAAAAAAAAAAAAAAACCATGATAAATTATACCATTGTAAATGGATATAAGGCATGAAAAACTACAAATATCACTCCAGTCGATGACTTTTCGCCTGTTGACATGGATTTCGAATGCCTGATGATATATAGATATGTAGAGAGGGATCTGTGTGAATTTTGATCAAACTCTTATAATAACTACTACTTTTTTCCAGATGTTAATTTAGGGAATCTGAATTTCAAAGAACAAACCTTTCTTTCATAGCTCGCCTGTCCAAACTTGCTGTTGTAAAACCATCGTTATATGATCGCGATGTTGGAAGTACTGCGTAACGCAACGGTGTTTTTCCATCATTCGACAATAAACCAGCAACAGGTGGACTATTACAACAGTTACTACTACTGCTCTGCCGATACGTCTCCAACGAGGAATTTACCAACTTTGGTCCAAGGCATGATGAAGGTGGAGTCTCATTATTCTGTTGCTGTTGCTGAATCATCGGCTGTCGATCCGCATCATTACTTCCTCTTCCTGCTTCTACTATACAAACATCGCGGCTATTTTCCTGCAATTTAATTCTCATCTTTTCGTATTACTAAAGAGATATCCAAAAAAGTTCCAAAAGTTTCCCATATTGTCGAAAAAATCAGTAAAAAACCTGTCCGAAATGATATTTCCAGGAAGGTTGTTTCAAAGCAGTTCCATAATCAGCAATGTTTCTTGAAGATCCACTAGACCCAACAGTGTAATTAGTTCGAGACTCATATTTGTCGCTACTTTTAGTCGTAACAAATCCTTGTTCTGGCAAATCATGATCAGAAAATGCGCGTTGCACTCGATCTTTGCAGTTAGTGTGGTCCTGCATATGATTATTGAAATGCAATCCAAAAAATACGGATCAAATTCAAAAAATTTTTGAAAAATCACCAATGCACGGATTTTATAAATGCATGGGTAGTGCTGCGTGGTTTAAAAAAGAAATCTTAAGTTTATTTTACTACAGATAAAGGAAACTAGCGAAGCATTGAAAAGCTCTACTATTTAATGTCAGGGATATTGTGAGTAACTTACATTCAGTGTAGGAAAATTCATTTCTCTGTAGGAACTTTTGTACGAGACACAGGATTTATAACCAATATTTTCATATCTGAAACAATAAATTATTTCCATTTAATGGTATAGTTCCAATTTAGCCTAATTATGAAAAATTCACAATTTCACAGTTTCAACTGATCAAACTGCATT
Source organism: Dipetalonema caudispina (assembly GCA_013365325.1). Lineage (NCBI taxonomy): Eukaryota > Metazoa > Nematoda > Chromadorea > Rhabditida > Onchocercidae > Dipetalonema > Dipetalonema caudispina. The sequence continues at coordinate 78,529 of JABVXV010000209.1, read as the reverse complement.
CTAATAGAAGCAAGCTATTGGTTTACAAACAGTTCCCATACTAATAATGTATCGCTTAACAATCTTGCATGTTACGAAAAGTAGGAAGGCATTTGCTTATACCACATTTACAAATGCCAAAAGTCATGTTATCTCATCAGCTGAGCTTCATAACCTGGCTGGAACGACAGCAGGACTAAAGGAACTAACATACATTGATCATTCACGATTTACTTTTTAGAAATTCAATTATTTTCTCTTGTGCTTCACTTACACGGGTATATGATGATTTTCAGCGTTGTGGTTCTTTAGTTTCTCCCACGATATTTCACGTTCAGGCAGAAAATAACAGGTATGATGAGGAAGTGGAGGTGGTGCACGCTTTGACATTCTAGAATCGAAAGACGGGTTCCCAAATGATAAGCCATTTTCGGTGACACTAGTAAGGAAAGTACTATTATTATTGACATGATAAGCAGAATGAATGCTGGAGCAGGCTGATGTTGACGGATATCGTTGGACGCACTCCCTAAACATGTTTGGGTTCAGTAAATGAAATCCCTTCATTTCAAGTTCCAGATCTTTACCTTTTTGATTCCTAATACAAAATTAGATCCTTAAGTATTAATTTAGATTTACTTTTGCTCGACTCAATCATTTACAACCTTAAATAAAATCTAAGCGTAAACACAAAAGTAAAGAAAAGCAAGGATTTTACGTGGACGCTCTCCTCTTTCCATCATCATCATCATCATCATCATCTGCTTCACTTCGCTCGTTTTCCGCGGAAGTAAGTAAATCCGGAAACGAGCCTCGTGGTGTAGCTGGGCAAGATTTCGTGATTAGTGAATTTGAATCATTTCGAGTACCTAACGATGTCGATTCGACCTGATAATCTGAACAGTTTCGCCAGGGTCCTGGAAATAATAAAGTTATATACAACAAATTAAAACGGAGTTGATAAACGATAATTAAGCGATGAAACAGTCGTAATCATATGACTGTGAGTAGTCTGATGAATAAAACTAATGAGAATGAAAATTAACCTTTACTTCCAGAAACATTACGGATAGTAGTACTGACATCAGGTTTGCTAGCCGAAAGTCGGAGCTGCGTAAGACCAAACTCGAGTCCCCGCAATTTCTGAGTTGCTGCTATCAAATCTTTTTGGCGCTTTTTCCTCACCGATTTATTGGTTGTTTTATCTTTAGCTAGACGTTCTGCTGCAGCAACAATTTTCCTGTGTAACTCGACATCCGCTTCCAGCATAGAAATCCTATCATTCTAAAGCTAGCGTCATAAAAATTTACATGGAAGCTGTTTTCAAGCGTTGGATATTTCAAGGGCGAAAGATACGATGTAAATTTTAATATTGCAATAAAATTTGAAAAATAAGATGATATAGAAAACTAACACTATCTACGGGCCTCTTAAAAACTTCTTCGTTGAGGGAGAAAGCTGTTCCAATACGTCGCTTCACTTTCGGCTCCTCCTCCCCTGGCATTAGCGTCTTGTAAATCTCTTTAGGTAATTCACCAGTAATTTCCTGTAGAACGGTGACAATTTAAAAAAGTATGGTAATGAAAAAAGTTATTGCATGCAGCTTAATTTGTTGATTTCCAAATGTTTACCGCTTCTTTGATGCATACTTCCCGTAATTCATCAAGTTTTGCCAGAAGCTTTTCTTCGAGTTCGTTTTTCCTTTTCTTCAACTGCCTGTACAATTCTACTTCTTTTTGCTTCTCTTCTTGAGTCTTCTCTACAAATAATAATTGGAATGAATCAATTATAAAAACACATGATAGAAAAGTGGAAATTTCCCTATCCCAGTACCTCGATTTTGGACATCGTTCAATGATGACAGTGAAACAAGAGAACCATCGGATACTTTTGCTGACGGCATACCATTGGACGATAGCGAACTGCAATATAAGTGATATTTTAATAATAATACTTCTGATAGGACAAAGAATTATTATTAGTCATAAAATTCCAAAGAGTTAAGTTCAAGCCAGAAAAAAAAAGGAAAAAAGAGAAAACGAGGGTGGACTTTATACTTATAAATGAAATGAAAACAGCACAGAATGTTACGGTGCAAAACAAATGATTTAGAACAACACGTAAACTGCTCACGAATAGAAGAAATCAGTATCGATCATAAACAACAATCAAATTAACTAAATGCCGTTGATGATTTGGTTGTGAAAGAAATCGACAAATCTCCCCAATTCCAAGCAATTATAATCTGTCACACTGCTTTGCATATATTGGTACACATACCGTGAAAACATCAAGAAAAATTTGAAACCGGTTGGGATGGGTCTACTGAACCATAAACTAAACTATACTGTCGGCTTTAGTTGGGTTATCTGTTCAGTATGTGGTTTTTCCATAAAAACCTGAGTGAATTTCTTTGTCAATAAACCAACTGCTGACAAAGTTTAGAATTTTACTTCGAACAGATGTTGATAGCGTGCTCATAAAGCAAAGGAATGCAGGATTATCACCAAAGCCTTGCCAGGAACTCCGTAAAAGGCTAAAGAAGGAAGCAATAAAATGGGTAAAGAGAGAAATGATGAAGTATAAGTCTGCTCAACCAAAGAAAGCTAGTTCTCAGAAAACCACATAAAAGTCACTAGTAAGCTTTAATTAATTGGGCGTGGAACAAGAGCGTTAGAAGACGTTTTGAATCACGGACAATTTCCCATCCTGCATATTCATTTTACTCATTGGCTCAAAATTTCCTCTTTGCTGAACAAGCTATTTCCAAGCTTCATTGACGAACTTGGATTCTTCATGAACTGACTTCTGTAGCTAATTCTAATTCATCACGAGTTCTTTCATCTTCGAGGTTTGTGATGTATGAAACGAATTTCTAGAACTAAGAAGGATGTATGGATGGTTCCGTCCTGAAGACAACTTCGATTCATAAGCATAATTGCTGCGGATGTTCCAAATTTTATCGCGTAGGATCCAAACACTCGTCGCTGATTCGAGAATCTCTCGAAAGCTAGGGAAGGGAAGCAATTAAGAAGTAAAAAAAAAGAGGCATGAAAAGCTTTCAAATGATACGCACAGATAGATAGTTACGGTAAACAACAACAGAAGAAATCTGATAGTATGAATGCAACCATAAAAAAAGATTATTTGTTTTGTACTGATTTGATACTCAGTACTCTCACAAGTATATGATTACCTCAGTGAGCTGATAGTTGTGAGGGTATCACGTGTCAATCATCAGTATTACAGAATTAGCTTACTTCAAAGAGGGCAGCGATGATGCAACAGAAGAATGGCTTATTAGACGACAAAGCTTCTCGCCCAGTTGCTTCAATTCAACTCCTGGATCACTTGACACAATCCTCTGAAAGTAGTACGTAGTTATCCATCCAACTGGGTTACACTTTCAAATTATGCCACCAATCTTTAAACGTTCAGCATAACTGCATACCTCTTCCATTTGTCACTAATGCTGAAAGAACTAAAAAAAAAAAAAATATATATATATATATATATATATGTAACATTTCCGCGATTGTGTGTACTCTCAATCAAATTTCTTGGCCTTCAAGATATTTCAATTAAAACACAAAATTCGCTTCATCAAAATTTTTCTTTTTCTAGAAAAAAAAAGCTTTCTTGATATAAGGAAGACGACTAATTTATTTGAAACATTACTGAATAAGGTTAAATGTTACGATACCACTACTTTCGGCAACCGATAATCATCAACGAAGCTCCCCTCTAATTCCGATGAGGACTGTTGATAAATAATCGTAAACTAATGTCAATTCGTTTCCTATATTAAGACTGCTACAGCCATCTCACTGAACGACATGCCAACTGAAAGGAAAGCTAAAGTACCCGAAAAAGCGCCAAATAACAAATAAGCAAATTCGGTACTCTTCTCTTCTCCTCATCTTTCCCTTCACTGAAATCCCTTTTGTCCTGAAGGTTTACTGACGACTGAATCGACCTCGTTTAGACCGATAGTAAATCCGTAATATAGCTTCTCTTTGCATAAAAGTGAATTTGAACGATTTGCAACAAACTCTCAAAAGATGGCAGGCGAAATCTTCACAGAGAAAACTGCTCCCTTTCAGCAACACATTACAATTCGGACATCTTACTTTTACGTCCACTATTCAATGGCGAAAACTTGAGCCTTGCAATAAGCTAACTTTCGTAACAAAATTGCTGACTTTTTCATTCATATATCTCAGGAAAGAAAAGGAAAATTGAGACCTACTCAGCATGATCGTGATAACAATTGAGCAGAAACTGACGACAGGAGGTGGTGTATGCAGATTCACTGGTGAATCACTTAGATATCCATTACAACAATTCAACTACTTTACCTCATATGAATAATCGCAGCAACTAACAATACGTAAGATTTCAATTTCGCTGTTATGGGATGAATTGTAACTACCACAACATGCACCACATCCTATTACTACACGATGGATGGATAGATGGATGTCTAGTTCATTGCGGGTATGATACATGTATCGTCCGCTTAGTGTATGCGTGTATTGTATATATATATATATATATATATATATGTATGGGAGAAGGAAGGAGGAATTTGGTGTTGTTGAGAGGCTGACGGATAGTGAAATTTTGATTGAATCAAAACCATCCAACTGCAACGTGCGGTATAGTGTGGTGAAGGATGATGAGATGATATGAGTGGTCTGTCTGTGCGGGATATTATTGTTTCCGAGTGAATTTGGTATGGGTGATTGTTTGCTTGCGTGACCTGTTGTTTTGAATGGGTGGGTGCTTATGGACTGTTTCTCTGGGGTATGAGGACATTGGCTTATTATGGTTGTTCGTTAACCAGTCACCCCTACCTTTCTGCTGACTTGTATCTGGAATTCTATACGAAATGCTATATGTTCGGCATTCATAACACATTTTCGAGAATGATTGGTTCACACTTCACTCAGAATAACTGTGCTACAGGGAGTCCAGCAGTGTTCCAAGGTGAGAGATTAAATTAATGTCAATAATAAAACTTGTAAATACTACTCACATGCTTACCCATCATGTCAAATGAAAGTCCGTATTCCGAATAACTACTAAAACTTAAAAATGCGAATATTATTTTTTGGAAGATCATATACACTGGAACTTGACAATGCAGTACATTCCCAGTAAAATGATGCGATACAAATATGACACGTATAATATACTATTGAGATTAACTACCATAGTCAGCATGCACATTTGTCCCCAACAAAATTATCGTGTCATGTCTGTCTGTCAAGTTATCATTTTACAAGTTTCGCTGTAGTACTTGAAGAGACTTCAGTAGACAGCCGTGTCTTCCCACCCTATTAAAATTGCAGTCGTAGTGGTATATTTTTTTATGGTTCTCATTCCCGCGTGAATTTGCTTATGGGTTAACCAGTGGATGGTTACTACCTAAGATGATCATTTCATCTATTTTAATTACCAACACTAATTTGAGAAGCAACAGCCGCTAAAAAATACTTCAAAAATTAAAAGTTAATTTGAAAAAAGTGTTAAACAAGCAATGGTAACTTCGGGAAAATATAAAAAAATAGTACTTGGTACCTCCACTCGGTATTTCTCTCAATCCTTTGAAATTCTGAGTGAGGTTAACTTACGAGTCTTAAAGAGATCAAGCTTTAGCCAGTTAACTAAAGGTTAGTTTAACTGATAGCTTTAAATGAATAAAAATATGATAGAGAGTGCAAGAATTGTTAATAAATATTCGAGCAGTATGATTCAAACACAAACAGGTGCATAAATAACGGGTAAAATGTGCTCATCGGTTGAAACATCCATTTTATCTCAACGTTACTATATAGTTTAGAGTGAAGAAAGAAACACTCAATGTTAGCATCCACAGTTTTTATTTTTATGGTTTTATAATGACACACTAATCTTTTTTTTAATACTTTTTTAATTCTTATGAATGGAGATGAATAAGGCAAAATAATAGAAAAATACCTTTCACTCGTGGCAGAACTGGATGTCTACATTGATGCTTTACTCAACTACAAAAGATATTAATAAAAATTCTGGGAAAGAGAGGAACTGCTACAGACAAATAATAATGTTCGACGCATTGGCCCTACCTTAAAATCCGGAATTTATTGCTAATAATCAAGAGAACAAGCATAATAGATCACTATCCTTCCCGACAAAAAGAAATCATGACGAGTCAACACTACTTTGGGAAGATTAATGGATGTAAAAGCAAGCACTAACAAGGTTACGCCTGAAATGATTCTATTTCATTATTTTTCCAAGAATACTAAGTGGGAAGAAATTGCACTCACCTTGGCACTAGCACACGTCCGCTGATCCAAATAAAACTGATGGAGTGAGATCGCTGTTGACCAAATTGTTTTGCACAAAAAGTTAGTGTCACAATAGAAAGCATGCACTTGTACAGCAGAAGATGCAACTGACCGCCTGGATACAGACACTCTAAAAACAGCCCAATCATTCTTAGAAGCAAGCGGATTGTAAACTAATGTCTTCATTTATCTTTATAATTGAAACGTGAATAATGACATACATTCATTGAAATTTAAAAAAGTGAAATTATGTTAAATTACTGCATATTTCGAAATGCAACAAAAGATTCGTTGTTGTTTCCTCAAAACGAAACTTACTGAGTCGTGGGATCTCTCACAGCTTTTGCGAGCTCATCATCTGAATCCAAACAACCCGTACTATCCAAAATACTATTTGCATTGCCGGATGACTGGATAACCCTGAAAATTTCCCATATCGTCAGTAAAAAGAGAGCACTTATTACTTTTAGGGAAAATCTCTAAGACACCTGTACACTGAAAGTAAGAAACAGATGATATATGAATGTAAAACCATACTTCTACAAAGTAAAATAGCAAAAGAAACAATTCTGACGAATGGGAAAAATGGGAGTACGTAAACGTCATATTTCTGATATAGTAGCTTTTCGTTTTAATATATTTCAGGTGGCAACAACTTTTCACTTGACATAGGTTTCGTTGTATCAAACAACTCGAACATTAGAAGCTAGGTTCTCCGCAAGAAAAACCCACAAATAATATAAAATGCATAGAAAGTGAAATAGTTATGTTATGGGAACCAACCGTGTACTCCGTACTTCGATCGAGAATTTCCGATCTCGATAATAGAGATTGTCCAACAGAGACCAGTTGAAAATCTAAACAAAGAGAAAGAGTAATCGAAAAGCCAGGAAGTATCTATCTGTGCAATGATTTTCATCGTGCACGTATATCGTTATGTTTTTTATAAGATTAAATATGCATCATAACAATATGAGCATGTTAGGTACGTACAACCGTTGATTACGTGAAGTATTGACAAAGCGGAAAATATGAGATATGATGTCAACAGTTTTGATGCTAAGAAAGTGAAAATCATCTCTTTGCACATTTCAATAAACAATCAAAAAGAATGATGAATGATTTCAAAACTGAAGTAGTAGAGAATAGTGAAGAAACATCCAACTACGAGTAGTATTAGGCAGGTAAAGAACCTTTTTCGGTTTAGAGATGTCAGCTGGATCATACTGAAATATCCCTTTGTTGCTGATGCCAACAGTCCACGGCTGGCCAGCTTTATCGCGCACTTGATAAAAATGACATCCATGAGTTGAAGATCTTTCCGCAGTTTGTAAAAAGCTGCAAACAACACCGCTTACTCATTCATATCTTTCTGTCAAACCCATGTTTACTTGAAATGCAAATTACAAAAAGGTAGATAAGAAATGATTACTTTAGAATTGCAACTCCTTTGGGTACGCCACTGAGATCCTTGTACAATTCGATCACATTCTTTTCAACATCCTCTAGTGATACATCGTATGTATGTAGCACCCCATTTGGAATTGGTACAAGCTCTGTCAGTGCACATCGTGCCTTTTCATCGCTGAAAATGGAATATTATTAGATCAATTACTTTTACGCAAACTGTCATTTTAATCCAAGAGTTATTTCAAAAAAAACAAATCAAAAAATGAATAATGCCAGCCGCTCACTCGTCACTGACTAAATCCACCTTTATGTCAATAATTCGGGGAGACGAACAAATATGTTCGCTAATTCATCTCTTTCCCCAAATTAGTGACACACAGCACAAAAAAAGCTGTAAAACAATCAGTAATCCACAATCGAAGCAAGACCTTGATAGAATGATGTTTTTTAAAGAAACATCACATCCTCAGCTGAAGTGTGATACTTAAACACTACCTTACATAATTGCCACAATATATTTGTAGGAAGCTAGATGCAATTTTATAGTATTCCAGATCCGTGAATTCCAGTAAACCCTGGAAATACTTTGTAGTATCCCTTGGAAAAAAATTTCAAAACAGAGATAAATTGGTAATAAAGCTACTTTGATTTGTATTTAACAGCTTTAGCTAATCTAATACTCAATATAACAGCTTGATTAGCAAGGAAAATATAAGAGCAACGGTGTGAATATGAATTTACTTTAACTAATCGCTTGGCTGTCTCCAAAAAATAGAGCTCAACAGCTGAAGGATGGCACAGGGTGAGTACTGAATCAACGAAGAACCTAAAAAGGAATAAATGCAACGCCGAAAAAGACAAGAAAAGTATTATTTTTGCTGATTAAATTGTTGTTACATGATAAAAAAAAAAAAAACAACATGATTTCTGGAAGTTCAACTCCTCTCACTTTACGCAATGATTTATCACCAAAATTCTCACTTTATAACGTTATTTAACTTCAAAGCTCCTACTTTACGCTATGGTGTAATTCCAAGACGGCATGTAACTGATGAGATTTTCGTGGAATGTCATATTCCAAGACCCGTCTATCCGTGGGTAACCAGTGATATTGTTCGCTGAAAATATTCCAAAATCCAAACAGTGAGTGCGGTAGCAACATACTCAGCATAATTTATTTCTAATCATTTTCCATGGTGAACCACTATACTCCGTACTTTAATCTATGTGTATGTTGTTCTCAAAGGGCATAGGAATTTCCGTTTCCAAAATTTTCTTTTCAGTTTCACCAATCAAAAATTCGATTTCCCGCATGGATCAGTTGTTTTATGTTATCAATTTCGATTTGACAGCAGCCGTATTTCAACGGTACGCTTGATGCGCTTGTTTTATATTGACTCCGGTTACTTGTCTTTCTACTTCACACATAATTATTTTCTTGCTTTCACCTGTTCATTTTAGTTTACCTTATTAAAATGGAAAATAACTGCTCAACACGATAGTCTGATCACTAATCAGCATAATAAATGGATACCATACCAGATATAGTCCAGCCCTAAATCTTTTGACAGGGACTTACGACACCAGCTGACACAATGGTTTGAAATGGCTGACATTTAATGATATGTAAGTCTTCTCTCGACTTGCATAAAGCATCCGGTAAGTGATCCAATCTAAGCTAACGATTGGTATTGAGGCAGATATCTCGGTGAAGCAGCGGATGTGCTTCTTGAAGGGTAAGGAAAAAGTCGAGGAATACTGACGATTAGAATATTTAAGTTCGGAAAAATGGGACAAAATAAACATCAAACTTACAGATGGTCCACATAAGCTAATCCAAAGTACTGTTTATCAGCATCTTTCAAGGCCACATGGCTGGCAATAATATTCAGCAATTCGTGGACAACTAATCGTGGTTGAATGGTAAGCTCTAGTTGTTGTCCATCCAGTAAATGTATTATGGAACGTTTACCATCGTGCATCTGCAACAAACTTTCCTTTATCATCGCAATGGCAGTAGCAACAACTATTTGTCTCTCTTTACATACTGTTCAGTAATTACAATCAACACACATAAATTTCAATCCGTTCGTGGATCTGACCGGATTTCTAAGATCAGTACTAGTGAGAAACTGAGATAACCACATAGTTATGAGAAAATCATTCAGGCGGTATTTGAAGTTTTATATTTCGGAGTGTCTTTTTAATGCAATAAAATCGGAATCTAATTTGCCTCTCGGTCTACTTTATCCAATATCGTGTCCTCCAAAATATACTGTAAAGATTCATTGCAAAATACAAGAAATCCCAGTTCAATTCTGGAAAGTACTATAAAGTCTATCCTTTACCACTTTCAATAAATGATACAACCCTCCACAAAACAACAACAGAGTTGGCAAAGTGATAACTGTCAACATCGCTTAATTTGTTTATTTGTCTATTGGTCAAGAAAGTATGACACAGAGGAGACACAGCAGGCTGGACCGAAGTGCAACGTGGAAAAAAGAGGACAGAAAAAAGGACAGATCGATACCTCACTTCACAAGGACACAATAAAGAGAAGACGTGAAAACATTATGAGGGGAAGATGAGAGACAGAGAGAGAGAAGGAAGAGGAATAGAAGAGATGGACAATGAGGTGAATACTGCCGTCGGTAACAATTATTGTAGCGTTGACCTTTGTCCATTGTCCTCTTTCGTGTCAACCCCTTCTTCTCAACTCTTTCTCCCGTGTCTTCTTCTTTCTTTACAAACTATTTCCTTCAGGGCTTTATGGTCTCAACAGTGCTAATGACACACATACTTCCTCTCCTCTTTCTCCCTTTCCTACCTATAGATTTCTCTATGACGCGATCCCTTGTTGATGGACTGAAGGAATTAAATCTCGAATGAAGTATTTTGAAAATTGAAGTGTAATACATATTCAAGTTAAAATCCAATCCATAGTGTAATTCCTAGGTTGTTGGCATAACTGTAACTGTGCAGTGATTCGGATGCAAATGACAGGGACTGTCCACTTACATGGAGCTAATTTATTGACTGACCGAAAAGAGTAATAGTAACAGTAATAGACGATGATCAGTTAGCACTCGAGAAAGGGTAGGGGACAGGTCAATCTGTTGAAGTTAACATATTGGAATATTTGCTGAAACATCACTTCAGCGAAGTAACGCAGTATCGCTTCCGAGAAATTTCGGTCATAAGTGGTTGCCTTCTTCCATCTCCTTATCACGATATCTCGGGATTATGCAATTTAACATTTTTCACATGTTGAAATGGCTATTGTATAAAGTAATGGTAATTATATTCATCCAAAAACCTTTAATGTCTGTAGTTAAGAAGAAACAAAAAAATTGTTAATTAATTTAAAGTCTGGAGAAAATTCGTTCTGAATCTGTCTTTACTGAAAGTATTTACTTTGGCAGTAATGTTTCTAATGATAACATCCTTAATTTTTCGAAACTTTCCTCTTGCATCTCATTAAATCAGATAATTGAAATAACCCATGCAATCATTCTATCAGATGATCCAATGAATGAATATCTAAATAATGTAATATTAAAATAAATTCAGAAATTGTTTCCGATTCGGGAAACTGTATTCCCTCTGCAATCATTGTGCATACTAATAATTGAATAACTGAAGTACGAGCTTATAACACAGGCACCGTTAATTAAGTTATAAGAAATTTGTGGAAGATTCTGGTTTGATGCTACAACTGTCAAAGTAAATTGAAAGCCTTTAACTGTTGAATTATCCAGAAATGATGGCTGACCAGCGAATAGCCGCTACTAAATATGGAGAAATGACGATTATCACAGAAATATTTCTCTGATAATGTGCGGAAAGGAAAGATATTACTTGGAAACTGTTCTATGATAAACGATCGCATTTATTTGTAAAGATGCGTCTATCGAACTGAAATGTCGCTATAGACAGGATATGTCGTCACATCTGATCAGCGCGGGAACAAAAGTGGGAAGGAAGACGAAAAGAAAGACTACGTTCATGAAAATGAAACGGTTCAAGGAAAGGCCTTTTCTTTTTCCTTCATTAACTTATTTCTCTTCTCTTGATAATTCGTCGAAGCAAATGCCACTCCACCATATGTTACTAATCGTCTTAAGGCCTCACTTTTCCTCCGTAAAGAATCCACTTATTCATTTTTTTGTAGGTACTTTTGCAAAGTGACTAAAATAGTGTCCTTTTCTTGACAATTACTAAATTTGCTAAATCTCAGATAGAAAACAAGTAAACATGGGCTTGCATACTCAATTTCTGCAATTAAAACTAAAGTTTTTCACGTGAAATTGTTAGATTAATTGCAGATATGAGTATTGTTCAATACACTTATAGATGGAGAATCGATTGGATTTGTGGGTGAAAGTGGTGAAGGCTTAAATCATGCGAAAATTGGACTAGTCTGGAGGTGATATGAAAGAGCCTCCTAAAATCGGTTGTACTTGAATGGACGAGATAAAAGTCAAGTTAAGTAATGAATGCTTTTTAGTCACCTATTTCTGAGACAGAAAGAGAAGGTAGGAATAGATATGCAGTAGGTACAGATAAATGTTTCCGCAAGTCTTATCATGATTCTCAAGACTTCTTTATTATTGGAAAAAAACAGGGAACTTACGGAAAGTCTCTGAAATCGACCCATGGATGACCAATGTAATTCGTACAAAAAAAGCTGTAAACCGTTTGTATGTAGACCAGAAAAAGGATGAGTGCGATATGTTGGAGGTGGAAATCAGTTTCGGGTAATTGATTTCAAGAGGTTGCTGATGTAGAGGTGGAAGGAGGCGATGAAGGGAACGGTGGAAGATTGGGAGAGATGGAAGAGGTGAGGTTGTCCATACACGATAGCTGGTAACAACTACATGTCTACTCTTCAGCAAAATGACAAACTGTCGATGAAAAGAATGAAATGTATTATAATTCAGCGGGTGGAACCACCAACTTCTCCATCATATTACTTGCTTTGTTTTAAAATTGTCTTCCTGATCTGCAGTAACTAACTTCATGCATGCATCCATCACAGTGCATCACAATATAATCCAACGAATCATTTCTACTTCTGTTGCTTACGGCATTGTTAAGTAGGTTACTGTATTGGGCTCATTTCCTTTCCTTGAATAGTACCAAAGAGGAAGTCAATGAAATGAAGGACAGTATAAATCTTATTCTGCTCTACACTTCTCCTCAACAAAAAGGATTGTTGAACAGAAAACTTCCTCTATATTCATTTCTTCTGTAATTTATTGTTCCTCCTGCAAATGATTTCTTGTCTATAGTTGCAGCTGCTTGAGTAGCTCGTTAATGAATTTAAATTCTGGCAAATTTCGGCGCTACTGGAGTTACAATGCGTTTAGGCTGTAATAAGAAAGGAAAGAACGGTAGTGTCAGGCTGTCATGCTACCTTTTCAGTGATACAGGAGTTATCAATGCTACGAGCTTCAAAAGCAGGGGATTTTATTAGAAGCCTGAATCCAGGACATTTTATTTCTTATGGGAAAAGGATTTAGCAGCAGCATTTTACGGCACTCGATTGGAGATACACTGTTCAATTTAAAATTCTTTTCTTGTTCAGAAAAGTGAGGCAATATTAAAAAACTGCTTGAAATTCACTCCACAACTTTCCAATTTAATCACATTTATTCTCGATTGGTGCAAATAATAGATTAATGTCAGTGATCACTAAAATAGAAAATTTTTACAGTTTGTGGTGAAGTGAAATTTAATACAAAACTTTAAACTCCCGAATGGTTTTTCCTAGTGATGGCAAACAAATGTTGCATGATGGAATGATAGGCCTGGAGAAATCGAGTTACGTTTTTGCATCATCTTTATCGAAGGGCAAGTAGTAGCAACCTAACCTTAGAGACGATTGCCAAGATAAATAACGAAATGTTTGGTAGCTTAAGACGTTGAGGCCTGTGACTTACATTAATATAGCTTGCGAAGCTTCTTCATGGTCCTTTGTGAACGTCCTGGCGTTCCCAAGCACTTCCATAAACATATCTCAGTAAAAATTTCCTCCAAGACAGATGGCTTATTTCACTTATCAACAGGGAATTCAAAGCTTCAACAAAAAAAACCGGAGACCGAAAACTTCATAGGTATAAATCCTCATGAAAAAGATAACGGAATCCTGATTTCAACTTTCTGAGAGAGGTACGCACTCTTTTCATCTTCGCTTTTTCTGTCTTTGTCACCCTTAACTTTGGAAAGTTAATGAATTAAAAACTGATGGTCCATCAGAGTAGGCACAGAATAGATGCAGAAACTGCAAAATTCCAGGATTTGAGCTCAGCAAGATAAGATTACATGTCTTACATGTATCCGTCTAACTGTATAATAACCTAGTTTCCCAATGATTTGTGCTGTTGGAGTTCATTTCTCCTAGATGCGGGTAGAATCAGGGTTTCAACTACCTTTTAAAATGAAGATTTCATGATTCCTAACACAGTAGCTTAATCCACCAGCATGGAAATTGTAATCGAGTAATTATTGGATGATGATGGAAGAAGCCAGGGGTTAGGATCACATACTCAATTAATCTCTGGCCTACTCTGGGAAACAGTTAGTTTTCAATTCATTAACTCCCTAAAGTGGTGGGTTTTTTACTTTCCTATCTGTTCGTTTAACAGTGAGTGCATTTGTCTAACTGTTTTTGCTAAACTTCTTACTCTTCTAACCGAGCTTTATTTGGAAGGCTTAGATTTTCTGATTAAGCAACTATATCATAAATTTTCTCAAAAAGAAACTCTGGGAAAAATACCTGTTCTCTGCCATTCTTTTCGGAGTGGAGATACACCGGTACAATATGGATAAAATGGAAAAGTCAGAGGTTACTGATGCCTTCATGTTGGCAGCTCAAGGTACAATGAATTTGTTCCTTACAAACTTGGAATGCCGATGATAAGTGGGCTAAATTCTTGGAGCAGGAGATTTTAGATTGTATATTATGTTATGTAAAGCGATGGGCCGTCCATCGGTCCAAGGAAATGCCATGCGAAGCATTAATAGGGGAGGTTCGCAAAACCGTCGTAATAAGTAAATGTGAGTTAATGAAATTATTTTAGGTGATAAGGCAATTAAATGTCATGTAGTTCTTATCAGATGCGAATGATAACAGTATATGAACAAAAATCCGTTTCAGAATGTCGTAAGCATGGCTTCGTTAAAATAGAAACATTTTTTCCCCTTACGCGTCATTAGTATTTCTCAAGCTTTCAAAATTAAAAACATCTCCCATTAAGACTATTCCTTAATATTACTGCTTTCGGCATTATAGTGACATCAAATTTATCACGTGCCATTACGTAATACACATCACTTTTCATTACCACGTCTACCCGTACATGGTTAACCATATGCCCACTAGTAATTTTCATTATGGCTAACTTTGCGGCATCCATTTTCATTAACAAGCTTACAACATCAATAAAATGTGTAAGCATAATACTGTTTCCTTTTTGACAGTTTTTTGTTGGAAGCCGGAGATGCATAAAAAAGGAGGGAGTAGAATTTATGGTATCTTTTTCCATTAATACTATCTCTCCTTTAATTTGGAACAACAGTAGTCCTTTCACCTTTCATTTCCCCACTTCAGCCTGTCCCCGCAGCAAGTGAATTTGAGAGTTGCTTCATCTCACCTGTGATCATGTGGAGCAACATTCATCCTCACTAAACGATTGCTTTACGCATTGTTGTCAGGAAGAATATGCATGTGGACACAGAACTATAAGGGCTTCTTGAGGGATGCCAACCACAAAGGTAGCTAGCTAAAGCCGTAATGCGATCAGTATCATCAGTCCCTTGGATAACCTTGTGTCACACGTACACACGAGGATGATGGCATCATTCAGACATTCAAACAATAGATTTCTATAAATAAAAGGTCGGCCAACATCCGGAGAGTAGCAGTGGGTCATTCAGTAAATGTCCCGCCAAAAGGGGCTGGACTCCGACTCACCTTGCCATGGTTTAGGCGGGATCGTCCACGGAGCCCTCCAAAGTTTCCTCTCTCCCTCTTTCACTTCTCCCGTTATATCTCCATCCCCATCTATCTTCCACACTTCTCCCACTCTTCCCGGTACTGTCCACTTAATGTGTTGACGGAGGGATGTTTGTCGTAGACCCCTCATTCAACATCCTTACGGCACTATCCCTTATGTTTTGTCGTTGTTGGGTTCATCATCAATTCAGCCAATTCTTGTTTCTGTTTGGAAAGCTAATGTCACTTCACGCCACTTCCTTTTTCGGGAATGAGAATTTTGTCTTGAGAAGAATAAATGTCCATCCAGGCCATCCATCTGGTTAATCCCACTTTTTTACTTACATTCCAAGCATAGTCTCCGAAATTCGCATGGTCTTCCAGAAACAATCAACAAGCTGACGCTGCTGAATCCAACCGTATTTGATTTCCACTAATTTAATAAGTGTTCGTAAAAATAGAACTTTTTGGAAATGTTACCGATAACTAGTCCAAGAAGTTGAAGGTTTTAACCGACATCTTTGCCTTAATTCAAACTTGTAATGAAAAGATGCAATTTTTTGTTACCTGACTGCTTCAACCAAAATACAATTCAGCCGGGTATGACCGATACAGCGCATGCTGTCAATCAAATTTGCAGTCTTTCGGTAATGATATTTCAAAGTTTTCAAGGTTACTTGAGTACCGTTTCAATTCAAATACATGATCTATCCACAGACCAGTCATGTGGAGCCTATCTCTGTGGCACCTGCAATATCGGCTTTCGTTCATCATCCATGAGATGTAACGTAATGACTAATGCCGCTGCCGTATATGTAGTAGTATCACTATCCCACAGCCGCCATCTGCATGAAGTAGGACAAGTGAGATTGATTTTCACTGGTACCTTTGCAGTTTGTAGTTACCATGTTGATCGATCTCCATTGTTCACGTTCGCTTCATTCTTAATAGCTGAATAGCTGGTCCAACGGTCCAACCCTTATAGTTTATCAATCTGTTAGATAAAATATTCCACTGCCACTACTACTACATTGTTAAAATTAAACGTTTAATAAGTTGTTGATGATTTGTTTTTAAGAACTGTACAATGTCTACTTGCAATATTTTGCTCACTAGTGTATAATTATTCTTTAGATGTCCGTACTAGACTAGACGATATCTGAAAGAAAGACAGTTAGTTCCACTATCTTATAAGTAACCTTTTCCGTTGGGTTACCGATTAACGACGAAATACTTCGGGACATGTCTGCAGAAGTTTCACTAAGTCGACAGTGCCGCATGCTTCTGACCGGCAAGGAACGAACACTGTCTATTATTGACAGCGCATGACTGTTTAATGGTTGAGATCCTGAATTTCTTTCTAGAGGTTGTTATACGTCGTATCCGAGAAACGTGATTCGCTTGATGTCGACTTAGTGGAATGTAGGATGGCAAAGTAGGCGCATGAATGGGTGAAAACAACTTATGACAGATGTGCGCCTTATACATTTGTTGTTTCTAGCGCTTTATACTTATTTGTCAGTTTGAAAAACGCTTTCGTTTATTTGGTTGCATGTTAAATCGGAGAGCACAGCGATGGATTTATTTAATTCAGATATAAACAGTCCGTTGTTTATCAAACATCCAATTTCATTTTCATGCTTCTGTTGAATTTCCTCATTTTAAGAAAATGAGCAGTTTTTTGTCTTGAATAGTTGATTAGACACAGAAAGGAATATAAAATATCTCTTTCTGTGTCTAATTTCCCACAAAATCCTAATTTCTGCTAGACTTCTGGCATAGTTTCGGTCCATTAGAAGTCTATGAAATTAGTCAAGGATATCAAAAAAATTGGATATTCCTGAGAAGTCCCTTGCAAGAACACTAGCTTGAAAAAATAGTAGCGTCAAAAAAATTCCAGATAAGTAGCCGGGCATTACCATCCCGCTCGACTAAATCAAACAACATAACCTTGATACATCGCTATCTAGAAGTACTACGATTTTAGCTCTATCCAGTCATCTCGCCACCAACACTTGTGGAGCTGATTACATCAGTGTTGCACAGTGGACTAGTCAAAGTGGTGTAGGGCTGATTGATGTTTCGAATGTCGGAGGTATTTAAGATTTGATTGGTTTGATCATTCTGTTTTCTTTGGTTGGGGTTTTTGTTTTCTCTCGGGATTTCGTGGACTTTTTTTCGGAGTTTTCAGTTCCTTTTCTGAATGAATGAGAAGCTCAATGTGTAGAGTTGGGCTAAAATCCATGCTACATCTTACAGTTGTTAATCGTTACCATCATTTTTGTGAGAGTAAAAGTAATCGGAAACTCCCTAGCACCAACTGAAGAGTTTTTGTAAGAACTAATACGGTCGAAATTATACACGTTGTGATGGATCGGTAGATCTCATAAAATATACATCATATATATTATAATAGGGATTGAAAACACGTGGCAGTTAGAGGAAACAATTTATGGGAATGATGAAGGGTAGTCGTTTGCTGGATGAGCTCATTCGTATCCTCTTAGATATATTGTTATTATTGGCTCTTTCTTCCTTTCAGATGGCTGATATTGGTAAACTTTAGAATTCATCAATATTATTGGTGGATTGTACATAATCGATTTGAAATATCAGTATGTTCAGTAGTTTACGGGTTTCTTTTTGCAGTTTCTTTTTCTTTTCAATTTTGGACTCATAAATTTTGCTTCATCAGAATTGTTTTTTCTACTCACTGTTCATCATCTATACTTAAGTTGGGAATCATCAAATAATATTATCTGCCCACATTTTTATGTATCGGTATGGTTTTTTGTATACATGTTTCACTTAAATAATATGCTTGTTTATTTGTACCGCTTTTCTTGGTAATCTTTCTTCCACTTCGGGTACTATAAAAAAGAAGTTCCTCATTTTCATTCCCTTGGAGCATGTCATTAAATAGCAAAATGTGATCTAATAAAGTTTAACAACATCTTTAATAAAATGTGATCCATAAAGCTGAAAAGTTGCGGTACTATTGACCACATTACATGAAGTTGAGAAAAGTGAGTATCTGGTTTGTGTTGAAATTCTTTTCACTTTAATTTAAATCCACATATAACTTTTATAGCCAATTTTTAAAGTGTTTGATGTTGGGTGCCACGGGAATATTTGTCGCTGCCTGCGTTACAAGTCATTGTTTAAACTGCATAATATGGTGAACAACGCTGAATGTCTAGTTGACACGTAAGTTTGTATCACACATATACCGAAACTTAACATATATAATATGCATAGGTTTTTTATCATGTGTAGATCGTAAGATCCTTTTCCGAGACTGATTTTTATGAGTTTGTTGAGAAGAATGGATCTCCCCGTCAAGTAGAAATTAAAATTTGGACAAACTGGTACATTTTGAACATTTGATTGTATTTCAGACGTGGAAGTGGATTCAGCCTGAAAACAGCATCGGTTATTGGTTTGTTATTTGGGAGTTTTCATTTGTCGCTGATGCGCTCTTCGGATGAGCATCAAAAGTAATTCATCATCTCATCTCTGTTATATTCAGTTAGACAGTGAGGTCTGAATGAAGGAATATATATTGCACAGTTTGGTTTTATTTCATTCGTGGAAGTGACTTCAGTCTAAAAACAATTAATTGGCTTCTCTTTGCTTTTCAAAATGTTTTTAGTGCTGATATTTTATGCAATGAAGGAAGCAAAATGGAAAGGACTTACCAATATTCCGATGCCGCGAAACAGTTTTCAGAAGTGCTAGCAGACCACAAGGAGAGTTATGTAGCACGAGTTTTGAAAACAAGTTACTTTTTTTGAACTTGTTGCATGCCTGTTGTACACTTTATTATATTTAGAAAAATTGCTTTTCAGTAATGTTCGCAGAAATTAGCTTTTTCAGATATAGTTTTTTGATTGCTTATTGGGATCGCTTTCACGTGGAAATCAAATGAAAATTTTTTCAGCGGTGGAGCGATCACTAATATCACTGATAAAGAGTGCTACGGCAAAAGTAAGACTGGCCTTGGGTGATTATAGTAGTAGTTATCAATTATCACACGGAACAGACTACATTGCAGGCCGAATTGTAAGTTTATATTTTTGAAATTACCACTTTCTATCACTGTAAAAGCTGTCGTTTTTGATTGGAAGGAGGTGTTTTCAGTTTTTGAAAATGTAAAGGATGTCATTTCCATTAAGAAATGCTATTACTGCAGGAAGTTGTTGATGAACAAAGAGAAAAGGAGAGAAATATTGCTCTAGATGATTTGGTTAAAAATGCCGATGCACGGATAGAGTTAAATAAAATCATCAGAGTGAGTTAGTTTTCAATTTTGCAATTGTTGGTTACGGAAGTCCATTATTGAACAATGAAGAAAGAACTGCCTCCGTATACGTATTTGGATTTGAGGAACCAGCAGGGATAAGAACTGTTTGTGAATTTAAACAGCACAATTGAAATTAAGAGCGACGGAAACTATGAACTTATACATAAGGCAAGAACGCGTTAGCATATGTCATACACTGGCCTGAAATATTTCTAGATCGTAGTATGGGAGGAATATAACAAATTTTTGATAACTTAAGTGTTTAATGGATCTTTTCGTTGTCATTACAATAATTAATGGGAAGGAAAAAGATGGGTGGGACAGTGAACACTCCTTAGCTAGCTGCTTTATGTCACTTTTGGTTGTAGAACAGAGGTAAAAAGGTCGGAAATGTAGAGCTAGAACTTCATTTATCTTCAATTTGATATATTGTCCACTTTAAGATATGTCACATCCGAGTTCAAAACAGTAAAGTAATGTTCTAGGTCAGGGCCACTTTGTATGGTCACTGTATCGAATTGGTGGTAGTTTGTTTCATGATTCTGCGGTTTTTTTTTTTTTTTTTTTCAGGTAGTCAATACTGGACGTAAAGAAGAAGAAATTCAAGATCATCCATTGCTTATTATTGCTGAATCGACAGCTCATTATTTGATGAGACAAATGGATTACGTTGAAGCTTTGAACTAAGTTCTTTTTTTTTTTTTTTTTTTGTGAGAGGAAAAGTAATTCCTAGTTCCAGGTGGCACTTTTTTTTTTCTCATCAATCATTGTTCTGATTTATTATTGTGTTATGTTATAGGTTATTAGATTATATTATTCTGTATTTTATTTATTCATTTGTTAAATAATGAATGTGTTTTCATTAGTTTATAAAGCTGTGTAACTCGTGATTAAATTTCGAGAAATAAAGTACAGTGCGCTTTTTTTTTTTATCAAATCGTTAAAAACGTCTAATAACGAGTTTTTTTCTTGTGCCAAATAATTGCATTAGCCGTTCATGACCTTCAACTTTGTTTTGTGAAAATTAGAAGCAAGAAATGGAGCTCTTAAACTTTTGTTTATAGAACCATGGATGTCGATAATTTAAGATTCTGGATAGATTTCGTATGAAGTTTTGTGCGATGGTATCAAGGATTTAAGTGGAGTTGGGGAGAGAAATTTCATCAAGAGTGGATGTATTATGGATGATGATTAGTAGTATGGATGACCTTGTGTTATTGGGAAAGTTCCTGTATCTGGCATAACATATCGTGTGATGCTCACTGCAGCTTGATGAAGCATTACCCCTGGAATTCTGTTTATTTTAACGGAGACTTCATTTTGTGTGTTTGATGTGTTTCTGACAGTGTTTGGCATGTTAACTCACGCAAGGAAGCCTTAGAACATTCGTGAAAATTAATTGGGATTAAATAGTTATATATCATAATGCAATATTTTTCAAACTAACGGCGAAATTACTATCGTAGTAGAATAATTCGTGGTAGCGATGCTGCTATCATTCGATAGCGACAGTGACCATTTGATCATAGCTGCATAACTCAATCTCTGCTCATAATTGATCGCATTGATGACGTAAGTTTTGAGTTTTCAACTTGAACTCAAGATAGTCATTTTAGGAGTTTCCTAACAAATTTGTTCTCAATACTGATAAAATACTGTCTCATTCGATGTATCCTCACGCGTACTCGTATATCGATTAAATGGATTACGAAGTTTCCAAGTCGACGGAACGCATTCCATTGTCATCCTGTCGAGTACTAAACCGACTGAATTTAAATTTCGATGGTTTTTTGAATTGCATCGGTTTTATAGTCTCACTCTTATGTGGTTTCATTTTTGGAAAGTAAGTTTCCATGTTTTCCTTCATTACTATTATTGAATCTTGTACTGACAGTGGAGGGCTTAGCTATTTTAGGTATATGCAGGAATTGCATGAGACGAAACTCTGGTTTTCTCATATCGAGCAAGTTGAACAAGAAATATCAATGAGGACTGAAGCTGGTCTTTATTATTCCTATTATAAGTTTGCCGTTCATCCACGTATATCATTTGATAACACGATCTATGCACTGATGCATGATAACAGGTAAGCATAATATCTTATGAATCGTTTAGCTAGGTCTTCGACAATGACGTAAGAAAACAGTGAGCGCTAAAACTTAGATTCAGGACAACCAATGGATAGGTAATTGATTACTTCATTTCAGCACTGAATTCCCTCGTCAGATTAATGTATTAGGGCGGTTCAACATTTACCAAGAGTTGATCCTTGCTGTGTTATACAAATTCTTTGCATCATTCCCATTGCTTCGAGACTACTATTTACCAAAACCAATCCTATTTTATGTTTATTCATGCTTTACCTTTGCTGGATTTGGTGTTACAACATTATTTCTTCTTGCTTGGGCCCTAACCGGAAGGTATATCATTTTCTCTCATTTGCTTCCTTTTTTTTTTTTTCTTTTTTTCCAATCTTCACATGCCTGTAAACGAGATTTCGAAAACATCAAACCAATCCAAGTGAAAAGTTTTTAGTTGGCTATATGGATTGCTTGTTTTCACATGGATGCTCACAAATATCGATGATAGCACTCGAGTTTTCTTCACTGTTAATTTGCGGGAAAATTTTGCATTACCGTTTTTCTGGTTGCAAAACGCGTGCATTGTTGTCGTGTTGCGGCTGTCCAATGTTGCTTGCAAAAAATACCACTTCATCTTTTTCCTCTCTACCTTTCTATTTGCTCTGTTTTGGCAGTTTAATCAGGTAACTTCTTTGTTTTTACATATCTTTTTATCGTTTCTTTTTTTCTGTTCAACAGTCCTGGTAGTTTAATCAGCATACAATGCGCGAAACAATTGTGAAATAAGTGCAGGATGAAGGGGTCTAATAGTCGTTTTCGATATCCGGTTACATTCCGAAATCAGTCCCTAACGTACAACCAATCTTATGTTAATGCTGAAATATGGATAGTGGTTTTAGAGCTACCGCAAGGTTGAGAGGATATAGTAAGGGAGGCCTTCGTGGTATGCCATAAAGCTCAAATTTTGAAGTAAAATCATTTAAAAAAAGAAATTGGAATCAAAGGGATTAGATAGTGGGTCATGTTTAAAACGCTTCGGTTGTTTGATTAAATGCTGAGATGACGTGAGACTTCTTTATCACAAGTCTTAGTGAAAGCTCTCTGGTACACTACATTATAATTGAATAATGGAACGTCTTGAAATTTTGAAGAGACGATATCTTTTTGGTGCCGGTAATATCGCAACAATTGCAGTTCATCTTGGTACTACAATCAATATCTCTGGTTGGAATGAGTCTGATTATACCTTATCTGTCATCCACCATTATTTCGTTTCTCTTCATGCAGTCGCAAGCATTTTTCTTGGTTGTATTAGCGCAGTTTGGTCAGCCAATGAACGTTGCTTCCATTTGCACGGCCTTTAATTTAAGCTCCATTGTGATCCTTCGTTTAACAACTAAAACAGAAAGGTTTGTTACAGGTTATCCAGTAGATACACCCTTTTGCGGGGAATGAAAGTGATCGGTGTATGTTAACGTACTTATTTCCAACACGTTTCCCCTGTCTCGTTGTTATTTCTGCAAATTATTCGTTTTCTTTCCATCTATGATAAAGTTACAGGGGTCGATTAAGTATAATATTGCTGAAGTCAGTTTATATCGTTGCATTAACGTTGTTGCTAAGCTGGTTCATTCGTTTTCTTGTGGGTGCCGAAGCGGACACTCATATATGGACTTTTGTAAAGGCTAAAATTGGCTTAATTCCCAGGTACTTATGTTCTCTTGTGTTTGGTAAGTAATTCTGTTTGCTTTATTCCCGACATGCTATAGACTTAGGCTTGACCTCATATCAAACTTCATTTTATAAAGTGTAATTGTAAAATGAAGAAGTTTAATATGAAGCAGGTAACAAAAATGGCAATTAGCTGAGGCTGGATAGTTGAATAATTCGGCAGTATTGTGTATAAATGCAAAAAAAAAAAGTAATAGTAGTAATTACGGTAACATTATATTAGCTATTCATAGACTTCTTTATGCAGACATTGCTATGCTGTAAGTTTTCTGAGTAGCGATATCTTTGTTTTGAGTGACATTCAGTATCTGTTCTAGTTTTAACACTCAACATTTGTCTCTCATTCCATTGGTATTAATTTTTCTAGAATAATTGATTGATGCCGGATTTATTCTTTGATGTGGGCAAAATAGGAAACTTAGTATATATATATATATGTGAAATTCCAAAGTATTCTGTGGTTGTTATCAAGATGGAATTATTAATATACCTAATGTTGCATTAATTTTGCTGTAGTGCATTTTCCGTTGTGTATATGTATGTTAATAAGTAAGGCTACATCATATATTAAATAATCAATTGTTTTTCCTTCAAGTGCTAGGACAGTTTGCAAGGATTAGAACAGGACAGTATTATTTAATTTTAGGTTGAATACAATAGTAGAGGGAACGTGCAGTTTAAGAGTTGCATGAACTAGAAAGATGGAAGTCTTATAAATGCAAAGAACAAGCGGAGAAGTTTTACACTTTTACTAGCCGCTTTAGCTATATTTAGGTCTTCAGTACCCTTCGAAAGTGCGCTATATTTGTGTCATGGAGCTTTCGCTTATCTCGATAGTGATTTTTTTCGGCGAACATCGCTGAATGGTTGCTTCCCGTTGTTCACAGCAGCAATACTTGTTGTTGCCCTGATGACGATATATTCAGTTATGCTGCAATGTTATGATCAAAGATCTGGTATTGTCTTTATTTGTTTAAATAGGAGAATGCGTTAGTTTGTTGTGTGGTTTGTATACATTCTTGCAGTGCCTGCATTTACCAATCATTTTGGACCGGAAACGATTTTTATCGTCATCCAGGCAATATTATGCGGAATAGTTGCTGTTTTCACTCTCCGAATGAAGTATCTTTGGTTCCCGCAAATTGCCCTTGTTGCCTGCATATTACCTGTGATGTAAGTAAGTCTGCGTTCTGTTATATTTAATTAGGATTTTCCACTGTACATGCATTAACATAAAGTACGTGTTGAGAAGCAATGAAACTTATTTGAAAATGTTTTACTGAATGGTTGTGCACAGCTGTGAGTTGCATAATGAGTTATAGTTATTTGAAGAAATGTCAGAAGTTCGAAGAAAATATTAAATGCTAGGAAAAAGTAGCACACAAACAATAAATGGAAATAGTTGAACAGTTATTTCGTTGGGATCGGGGAAGTGCAGGATGAGATTTATACTTCTTCAGGATTTCGAAGTGCTCGGGACGGTTTGTTGTTCAGGTGGTAATAATAGCTACAATTACGACTCTGCTATACAATCATTATGGTATTTATAAGGAGCAGATGGCGAATGAGCAAGTATAGTTGATGAGCTTTATTTATACATATTTCTTGCAGACATTCTCACTTTACGTAAACTTTGTTTCTGAATGATTTGCATTCAGAAATGAATTGTGCATGCGACGATCAAAAACTTAATACCAATTCAGGAATTTTATGACCCTGATACTGTCGCATTAATGGAATGGATCAAAAGGTCAACGCAACCTTTAACTTCATGGTCAGGAAGTATGCAGCTGATGGCTGGAGTAAAAGCTTGTACAGGAAGATATTTAGCTAATCACCCACACTTTGAAGATAAGTGGCTGCGTGACCGAACATTACAGCTTTACCAGGTTAGTTGCTGTACAAATCTGATATAAAGTTCTGAAAAATTCTGTACTTTGAAGTATTATCTCGGTAAGTTGAGCAGTTTTTCTTCTGTTAATACTGGAAAAATAGTCATGGATGACGAACAAATTGGTTTCTTGTTAAGTACTTAATTTTTGAACCGCTGAAGAATAACTGTTTCATCATTCGTACTTGCAGTAAAATTTTTCTCAGATGTATGGTCGAAAAACGCCCACCGAAATGCATGAAATTTTGACGGCTCATAAGGTAAATTACATCATATTAGAAGACAGTATATGTCTGGCCGCCTCAACAGGATGCTCAACGAAAGATCTGGTGGATGCTGCTAATGGTGATACGCCGGAGTATGATATGTTAAAAAGTGAGATTTGGTTGCGCTTTGGTATAACTAGGTATATGAATTATGAAGAAAATTGTTACACCATTTTGAAAATTTGAATGTATTTTCTAGTAATCCACGCAAACTTGGATGGAGAAGAAAAAAATTCTGGGAAACCATTCAGTCCTTAAATCCTGTCATAGAAGTGAAGAAGTTGATGCATTGTACTATATATTTTTTCTACAAAAAGTTAGGTGGAGCTTATATGAAAAAGATTCATTAACATGATTCACAAATTTGGTTTTCTAAATTATCGAATATTATATTGCAGAAATAGATCCGGAGAAGCTACCGGTTCATTTACGGTTCTGTGATCGAATACGCCACGTTGATGATGAGACAAAACTTTATTTCAAGTTAGTATTTGAAAATCCCACTTTTCGCGTATACCAAGTACTCGGTAATGGCTAACTTTTAGTTTGATTTTTTGTACCTCTTGTACTTAGTGACCCATGTTATATTTCGTCCTCAATAAGTTTGAGAAACGGAGAATTTTTCCGAGTGAAAATTTGTATGAGGTGTGTAAATGTGCATTAAAGGAAAGTTTTGAATGCTGGAAAACATTTCCGCAGAGTTGTTCTGTTAATTTTAAAGATTTCGATGTATAAAATATGATGTACTTTAGAGTTTGTTTCAAATGAATGTTTGAAGTTTAGGCCATTTTTATTTATGCAGTGAAAACGTAAGTATCTCTGGATTGCCAATGAAAGTTTGAAGGTTGAAGAGCTTTGTTTATTTGCACAGTTGTATAACCGAATCTTCAGGAAAGAATGTATGGTGTATAGCTTATAAAATTGCAAAAGATTTCATTAAAATACAAAATTCATCGAAATTGAGTCCTTAGAAGCAGCTACAAATTTGCAGGTTAGAAAAGATTAACTATGAGGCATGTAAATAGAGAATCTTAATATCTATTCACCTATGTTAAACAATTAGCCATTTATGAAAAGAGCATAATTAGTCAAATGGGACCCAAAAATTAGATAAAGTGATCTTCAAGCTACCGTTAACCTTTGTATAGATGGATACCGGATAGTTGCAGTTCGATTGCACTCGGTTTATTGCTTACGCAGTTCGGAAATTATCAGGAGCTGTATGGTTATTAGGTTCGGGAACATGGCGATCCCTCCTACAAATGTTAAAATATCATGATTGTTGATTAGTCGGTGTTCTTTAGATTCACAGATCTATTTACGGTTATGTATCGAAGACTTATGCGATATAAATTGCACTTAGCTCAAGAATTTATTTCAGTTTTGTTTGGAAATCACGTAGGAATAATCCTTCCAATACCTGCTTTTACAGTACCGATTGCTTGAGACAGGACGGATAAGTGTCATTCATGAGCGATGCTTGGCCGTGTCCCAAATGAATCAGCGATGACCGGATATTCCTGCGCATTTCTAATAGCTTATATTTCGGACTATGTTAGCTAGGTTCAGCAAAATCTATGGGAAAGTTAATTTTGTAAATCGAGCCTATAGCCTTGTATGTTTTTAAAGATATATACTTTGCTATGCATCGGTTTCGCATATTTTTCTTGCTTTCTTAGTTTTCTCGATAAATGGAAGAATAAAACCACGGTGGAGATGTTAGTTCGAAGCCAAAAGATATAAAGATGACTACTTTATTACCGGATATAAAGCTAAAGGTTGTCATGTCCCCCAGATTCCCTTGTTATTAAGTTTTGAAACAACAAAACTGGAATATAACAGTTTTCCTGTTCACAACGATTAGCTTGTAAAAGAAATGTTCGAATAGTCATTTTAAAAGTCACAAAAACTGCGGTTATCTTCAGAAGCAGTTTTTTTACTTACTTCAGTCTGCTAGTGCCAGCTAAGTCTAGTACTGATATTCAGTTTTGGTGTGGACAAGCATTTTTGCTTGGAAGATGAAATAAGTGGTACACACACAATCAACTAGATATGTTATCCATTTAAAAGATTAAGAGAATTGTTCAATTAATTCTGCATGATGCTTCTGTTGTGGAATGAAAAGAATAATGTATCAGATGGGGCTCGATATGATGCTCAACTGTTGTATATGCTGTATATTACCGGACTTTTAATGAGCGATAAAGTAAACAGGTGCCCCAAAAGAATTTATGCACTGTTAAACGTTTCTCCTATATCATATTATTCATATACATTCAAGAAAGAAGCTGGAAATTATGGAGATATGATAAAATTTACACAACAAAATTCCACGCATTACGGATTCAAAATGGGTTTGGATTCAGGTGGACGATGAAACAGGAATTATGGTGGACCTTTTGTGGGACAAAAACTGTCATCCTGTTCCTAGTCAATTATTCTTTGGGAAGGCTACATCTAATGTATAAATCATTCTTTAAACACCTTTCGGTATCATGATTTCGACAATTTTTTGGATACTTGGAAGTTATTATTTGTAATGATTCTCTTCAGTTTAATTAATCAGAACATTTTCTTTTTTTTTTTTTTTTTTTTTTTTTTTTTTTTTTTTTTTTTTTGCAATTTTATAACTATATTTTCACAATGAACAAGAAGAATAAGAAAAGCATAGCTTCTTGATGTTAACGTTAAGGACTGTTGTGATGACTACAAAACTACGGAAAGGATTATTACCAACCCGACAAAGCTGGAAAGTTTAAACTTTTTAAATAAACAAATATTTGGAAAGATGGGTTATGGACAGACATAGATTCAAATCTACAGAGAGAAAATTTGGCATCTTAGGAATAATCATTGATAAAATTAACCAGTCAGTCAGTGTGAATCTATCCCATCTTGTCAATAGTATCCCCGTAACATATTGCATCTGTAAGTTTCTGCTTGCTTTTTGCTGAACGCATCTATTAGCTAGAGCAGTATGAATGGACAAGCGAACAGGGTAATAAGAGGTAAGATGTGTCCATCTATTATCCATTCATTCAAGATCCATTATTGTCACAAATTAGGTAGAATATCGCCGTTGTAGTTATCGTTAATAGAGTGAAGGAAGAAAAAGCAACGAAACAACACGACAAAATAAAGACATGAAGGAGGCAATAATGACCCATAAACCCACTTTCATTTTGATATCTCAATGTCATCAAATTGTGAGATGCCCGCGACGCTTCGTTATTAAATTTCTATGTCCATCTTGTACATCTTTTGAGGATGAGATTGAAATCTATCAAAAATCGATGGGATATATCTTTCTCGAGAAGCCTGTTGTAAAGAACTATGCCGATTAAAGTGTTAAGAATGATCAACAGTGAAGATGCCAGAATAAATAGGAGTACATTTCTTCATTTGAACCCGATTCATTTGAATGCTGTTTAGATTAACATGAATGAACTGTTGCATTTCAATTATTTTTTTCAGGAAGACAATGAGTTTCCTAAATTCAAAAAACAAGTACACGGATTCCGAACCCATTAGTAAACCGTCGCCTCTTCACTGTTCCTTGCATGTTGTAAGGTGAGCTAATTCACCAACTCAACTAAATTTGGCGATCTTACCAAGGTACTCAATTCATTTTTGCGAAACAGCGTGGCATGCCTACAATACAGCATGCTTCTGACTTTTACATTCAGGCAACTTTCAGTATCACTGTTTTTAAGTTCCCCCATACTGGATGAATTGTAAGGGACCAAAAATATTATGAGGATTTACGATGTGCAAAAAAAACTGACACTGACATTTAAAGTTATGCTCCACAAACAAGAAAGTTAAAAAGGGTATATAATAATCGACCAGCACATATAAAAAATATACCACAAATACAACTATCATCACCCATTGTTGCTGCTTAAAATTAGCAATTGCCATTCTTAAAATTATCGACTGGAAATAAACTTTTCAATTTTTTTTTTTTTTTTTTTTTTTTTTTTGAATTATTTGAATTGCAGTTCACTATGACGAGCGTAAGGAATTCGAATGTTCTCAGGAAATATTACAAAATTCTCCTCTATTTCAAAATTCAGATATAGTATATATCTAAGAACGGCAGCGGCAGGAATAGGAACAATATCGCATGATCACAGGGGTTGCACATCGAGGTAAGGATACATAGAAATGCGGGGATAACACAATGGTAATGCTGGAAGCAGTCCATTCAGATAAGGATCAAATGGAGGATAAGGCTGAATAGGAGAGCTAACCAATGAAGAGTTACTAGATGAAACTGACAATTTGGAACCAAAATCTAAACATGATGTGTTGTCGGAAAATGTCAGCGAAGAGGAAGAAGAGGCAGATGACGACAATGTACCATAATCGTTATCGTCAACTGCTGAGATTGTACTCGCACTCTCAGAACGGGATTCCTGTGTTAGTGCCTTTTCAGGGTGCAATCCTTCCAGCATGAGTTGCAAAGCCGAATGACGTTTTTCTAATTGGTGCTTCCGTTCCTCCGCACTTTTTACAAGTTTATCCAATTCCTGAAAATGCTCGAGAATATTTAATGAATCTTTTTCCAGCTCCATTTTTTTATATTACACATCGTATCAATTGATGAACCATCTCTGAGTTAACAAAACACAACAGCTGATCAAATACAAACATTTATTGAAACAGGCGTTCTCCGTTTCACGCTACAACAATCCTCACGAAAGCCCACCAAATTCGACTGATTTATGAGGAAGATACAACAACATCACACGATACAGCACATCACCTCCGATATTTACCCACTCTCGAACTGCAAGGCACCGTTCCAGTACTACTGGACGGCCACGTGATATATCCCACAGGACAGTACTTACCAACACATGTTTTACAATTATCGTAACCCGCGTGCAAAACTATCTTTCAAACACTATCATCAAACCTTAACAAGCTATAATGCTTTCTCTATGCAGTTATTACGAATGTACGTATATCTTTACTTCTACAGCCATTATACCACTTCTTTCTCACTTGAGTGAGGATTTATGATCGTTGAAATAAGACTGATTAATAGTGATAATGAAATAATAACTATACTAATAATAACTAATAACAGTAAGATTATAATGACAACAAATATGTGATGTAATAAGTAATGACAATAATAACGAATAATGGATAATAATAATAACCAATATTAATGGTAATGATGATAACAGTAATAATTATTACCAATATTACTACCACCGATAATAATTAATAATAAATGATAATTAGTAATAATAATAATTAATAATAATGATTAGAAATAATAATTAGTAATAATAATAATAATAATAATAATAATAATAATAATAATAATAATAATAATAATAATAATAATAATACCACATCTCCTGTGGTCTTGGAATCCGTTCGGACTGCAGATGCGGAAGAGAATGGAGAGGCTACAAGAAACTAGTGTAACCAGCGAAATGGAGCACGGGTGAAAGGACATCTCTAAAACGATGGTTTGCAGCGACGAACCACACCGCAAAAATAGCCTAATTCATTTGTTCATCTAAAGAGGTTGCCACAATCGTTACTTTACATCGTACAACAATGAGAGGGGAATGAATAACTGACCAAAATATAATCTCTAGCACGAGTTAATAAAGAGAGGGTTGTATTGCGGGCATTGTCGGAACTAGAAGGAACGATATCCTTCAGGTTATCCAAATATCCACGAAGATTAGCACGACGTGTCTTTTCCAATTCATTGTGAGCGGCTCTGCAATTCAAAATGCAATCAAGTGTGCTGAACATACCATCATCAACCGTTTCATTGAAAACCGAGCTATCTTTAGACAGATGAAGACACTGAAGTATTGCTTTCATCAGATGTGTCGGTAAAAAATCACCTCACGAAGCTGAACATTTAGTATAAAGCCTTCTTTAGCACAGATTTAATGTCATATAGAAGTGAGGAATCGAGTATTAATCCTGGATCATTCATAAACAAGAATGACTTGATAACTAGAATCGGAAGTTTCTCCCATCGGCCATTTCCCGTGTATGGCTGTGCCATCGCAGAATTATACACAAGTGAAAAAGAAAGGCAAGTTCCTAATGGCAATTATCTTGTATGCCATCGACATCTAATCTCTTACATATATTTCCCAGTTGATCGTGCAATGCGCTAACTACACTGCACGTTATGTTGCAACGTTCATTCATAGGCCTAATTAGAGGTTGCTAACCGTCAAACCCATCCATTTAATCCAGTTGCTCTTGACCGATCTGCAGTATTTGTACAATCTTAGCACTACGGATACCAACATATCGCCAAAATTTCTATTCAACATAACATGAAATCACTCCGATCTGTTCGATCTTCGACTTTGATACTTCATCATTTTATCATTATTATCATGCTACTGGTTGCATACTTATTTCAGTCTATACTGTTGTAAGAAATTCAGCAGTGACAGATTATTTCCAGATCTCTTATCAGATAACTTTGAATAAATCGATGACGGAGAATTAGGCAAGACTAGTCAAATTTGTCTGGGTAACTACTGCATCGTGAGTTTATTTTTTTTTTTTTTTGTAAGTACTTTGTGTCACAGCTACCTAATTACCTACCTCTCTAGATAATTAAGTATATACAACCTCCGATATCCAATTTGTTCGAATCAAAATGCGATTAATAACCCTTAAAAAAGCCGCTGCATATAGATGTGTTACCACAGCAAAATGGGAAGCAGGAAGTTCTATTAGACCCTTCAGTAAATTATTGGATTGAGAAGGAATTACTTTTCGGAATGTCTATGGGAAATACATTTACCTTTCCACACCATTCTGTGATCTCTGTTATTTAAATAAAGGAACTCCTGAATATGCAAAGCCTGAGTGCAAAAAAAAAAAAAAAAAAAAAAAAAAAAACCCAGGAATAAGTAAAAGACAAATTGGGAGAAGCTGTCCAATTATTCAGAAACTGTAGTCAAGCAATTCCTCAGAATTAACTTATCCGCCAGTAAAACTTCTGAGAATGGATGAATTAATATCTTCTGAACACACAACTTGTGTTCAGATAGATATATGTATGTAGATATATGTGTGTGTGTGCACATATGTATGTATGGTAATGTGAATACATAATGTGTGTAATGTTTTGCAGGGAAGAAGGGGGACCGGTTTGCACACGTGCTATCAGTAGCAATAGGCGTGCAATGAAGCACGTGCAATGCAGCTGATAGGACTGGACGAGAAGGCAAAGCCAAAAACAGTTGTATGGTGAGCAGTGTTTTGCAGATTTCAGACAGCAGTAAATAAAGGTAGTATTTTTGCAAAAGGATGTTGAGGAAAGCAGATTTTGCCCCGGCTTACCGTGGTGATATCGGTCCTTCGAGAAATGAGAAAGGAGTAAAATATTGAATGGGTTTAGGCCACATATTCTTGCTTGAGCTGTATTTTTTTAAGGAAAGAATATTTTAAGGCATGCAATAGATCCAACGTCATTTTCTCAAGCATACATTTAGCAATGTGATGACATCAAGAAGAGAAGTATTATATGTGAATGCAGGTCATGGTATGCAGCAAATATGCATGCTGTGCCTTCTAATGCTGCACTTTCTTCTGAACATGGTAAAACTAACCTGCTATGACGTGCACTGCTTACAGAAGGATATGGCCGATGTCTCCTGCTATATTCTGGTGGAGGTGTTTGGAAATGTCGTGGTGATGGGATTGATGAGCTTCGATCCGACAAACATCCCAACGACGACGTGGAAGCAATGGAACATGTCGTACTTTGTCCTAATATTCCTTTAGTCACGAATGAATCGCCACTGCTTTCATCGCTAACTGGAAAAGAAAGTACGAATTTGAAACTGTGTTCCAGATTCTTTGTATACAGTTCTTCCCGTTAGTTCCGCAATTAATCATCCCGGAAACATAGTGTGATATGCTCCGGATGCAACAAGTAGATGGGGAGGAGGTGGAAGTGGTGGATGGTACACTATCTCTAACTTGATCATAAAGGTGGAATCATAATCGTATCTTCTGTTTCGGCATAACTTTTATAAGCTCACCTCTTTACTTCGGAAAATAATGACGAAAAAGGGAAAGACATACTGAGGCAGGTATCCGGAACATTCCGTGCTTTCTCGATATACTGCGCGGCGGATATAAGCTGTGAGAAACAGAAAGGCGAATGCCTTCGATCCATAAAAGAAATCACCCGATGCTATAACAGAATATCATCCATTAATAAGAAAGATGATTAATAATGCAATGCATTTATGAATCACACACAATATCAATATCTAACTACCAACAACCAACACTATTCGAGAGGACTAATGGATATCAATGATACCCTGCTCATAACCACATTGGAAAACTTGACACAATCAACGAATTAACTCCTTCTTTATGATTCCTGAGAAAGAGTACTGTGTTTACAAGCCAGTAGTCAATCAACTGGGTTTCAATGCCACCCTGACTGCCCAATTAAGGATGGCGATCGGTGAAAAATGGTGACAGATACATGTACATATATACATATAGGGGTGAGGTAGGATGTGTGATGCGATGGAATGGATAGACTTTGCTTCTTGTGCCTCCTATAGCAACTGCAACTGCAACTGCAATTGCAGTGCTATCAGCAGGAGCACTACTCGCAGATTGCTCCTAATCCTTCATACGAGTGATATATAAAAGTCGAGTAGTTCTTATATCTAGGCATGCTTGTTGGACATTTCGAGTTGTGATGATGGTTGGCCGATTGACTCACTGACTGACTGCTGGGAGAGAATTGCAAGTGCTGCTCAGGTTTACACGCCTTTTCACATTTCAGTAGACTCGGACGATGACCCTATGTATGTGTCTGTTTGTGTCTGTGTCTGTCTCTGTATGTATGTAATGTATGTACGTATGTATGTATGTATGTTGTTGTGGCACAAGTTGGGTAACCACTGCTGGTTCCAATCATTACCTCCACTGATCACCTCAATATACATAATCGCTATTTGCAGGGAAATCGTGAAGTTGCACTGATTGCAAGGAAGAGGGCGAAGATGGTGAGGTCAGATGATTATTGTGATGATAATAGCTTTAGTAGTAATAATAATAATAATAATGAAGGGAAGAAAGAATGATAAGAGATTAGAGTGATAGTGAGAGATGTGCTCAGTACATTAACATAAACATCGGAATAGGGAAGTAGTGTGTAAGCTGTTCATGCTACCAACATTTTTATTACCTAAGCAAACGGGACGAGTAGATGGTAGTAAATGACATTTTGATCATAGATAGGGTATAAGTAGATGCCAGGCCTTTCATCTTCCAGATTAATGGGAACTAGTACCTATCCTCTCAAAAAAAAAGCCATTCAATGACACTCAACCTTCAAGGGAAGATATTATGTAAGACTATCGAGATGACACAGTCACATATATTATGAGAGTGAAAGAAATTGATAAAATTGAACTAGTTAAAAATGTCGAAAAAAGGAGGAAGATGAGGCATGAGTGGTAGAAAATGTCTGCCCGCTATAAACAGTTGGCTTCTGCAAGGACAGATTACACACAAATAGGTGAAATGGATTGAAATGAAGTGAAGTGAAGTGAAATGGGAAGTATCTCTTCTCTTCAGGAGCCATACCATTCATTTCTCAAATCTTCTCTCATCTGTACAGCAAATACATTTATTTGTTTTGTTTTGAGTGTGAATTGTCATATGTACCGCAGCGATAGTTCGTTTAAAATTTAAATTTCTGAGGGATGTTGAAGTAGTGAATGATTTGAATTAATTTAAGCTAACTGAAGGGATTCAATGAATACGAATGGGAAATATGATGACATATGCCATTTGGAACATATGCCATTCAGTGTACATGTCATCGTCCCTTTCATCGTATTGAAGGAAGCCACGTGGAACGACTAATAGTAGCTGAGCTTGTAACTTAAGAATATATGATGCTTCTAACCTTTACTTCATTAAATAGTTTAAACTTAAGTAGTTCAACTGTTAGTGCGGCAAGAAGAATTCTGTATGATCAAGCCAAGCTTCGACTGGTGGCACTGTTGTCATTTATTACGATTTTGTTTTGTTGCCTACACCTTAGTAAATGAAGTTGGAAGGTTTATTGACTAGGAAGAACATTGTAAACCATGCACATTTTTCGTGAGTGCAGGAACTGCTTAATCAATTAACAGTTTGCAAAAGAAAGTTCAAAGAGTGAGAGAAAGAGAAAGTTTGGAGTTAAAAGGATGAAAGTCGAGTTGTTAGTAGATTGGAAGGGTGAAAGGGAGCAGAGAGGGACTTTGAGGTGCAACGTGGGCTCAAACTCGCTATTTTCAGCGATAGCAATTACAGCAAAAACATTATTTCCTTCATTCGTATTAGTTGTAACGTTAACCTGACAGGTGTTGTTATTACATCCTGAGGGAACGAGACTTCGATGACAAAGATGACGACTTGCAAAATGGGGACATTCAAACAGATTGTCGCAAGTTTGCACCCCTCAGCTTCACACAGATACTACTTATACGGGGCAAAAGCATATGTTTATATATATATCAAATAATCGACCTAAATTCCCTCCACTTTATTTGGAAAAGATGGCAGTCTGACGTTTTGTGGGTTTTGGAAACATCCGTACTGGCTTCCGAAATAATGAACAAGTTTTGCAGAATGTTTTCGGTTTCTCTAGCTGTCATTTGCAGTGCATGTGCAGTCATTGTTTTCATTTTGGTTTCAGAGGAGCATGGGACTTTAGCTTTAACTATGAAAGCTGATAACTTCCTTTAAAAAAGTGATAAATTTGCGACTACCGGTCCTACGGAAAAGTTATTTATACGTCTCCCAATATTTTTCTAGTTTCTCTGGTTATTGGATATATGTGTAGCGGTTGTTTTCCGGCTATTTAGCATCAGAACAATTACTTGAAGCTGTATGGGATCCGATTTCCTTCTTATATTTACCTGAACACCCTAGAATCACGTGTTCATTCATCTTCTATCTAATGTTGCCACTTTTATGTTTTGAAAGAAATCCACATGCAGAGATATACAATAAAACACACATTTGAAGTTGATTTGCAAAACATCTGCGTACGTCATCTCTCAAGAAGTAACACTAACAACAATGCATAGTAAAATATTTCAGAAATTCTAGGAAATTGCAGTGAACCGAGTTAATCATGTAGTTGTACTTGGAGACGAGACCCATGTAAAAAGCCAAATTGCAAGGACATGTTAAATTATTATTCAAAAAAGAACCCATTACATTTGGAAGTTTTCGGATATGAAAATGAAACCAGCGAACATTGCAAAAACAAGAGAACAGCAGGAATGTGGTACGATGGTGGTTCTGAAATAAAATATCAAAGATTGCACTCATTCACTCACAAAAACTACGAGCAACCATCGATAATTTTGGATAGCGACAATGTCGATGGATCTCTTGTCTTCTGTCTCTACTTAGTGACAATATCTAGAAATGTTGTGTCCCGAAAAAACACTCACATACACTCACATACATACATACATACATACATACATACAAATATACATACAAACAAACATACATACATACATACATATATACA
The DNA here is from genome assembly GCA_013365325.1 of Dipetalonema caudispina. NCBI lineage: Eukaryota > Metazoa > Nematoda > Chromadorea > Rhabditida > Onchocercidae > Dipetalonema > Dipetalonema caudispina. Next base: position 40,962 of record JABVXV010000209.1, on the reverse strand, counting down.
TACATATATATATATATATATATACATATGTAATGTATCTATCTAAACACAACACATAACATACATATGCAGCAGACAACAATTCGATGCTTTTGCTTCCTTCAGACGATGAGATTTAAATGGGAAGTTAAGAGCGAGCACTGTGATGTATCATCATCAATACGTAGCACAAGAAGTAACTTGGTAACCATTGGCATCTTTTATATATGCCTGAAGCATTCCATAGCATAAAATAATTTTGTACAATATAATACACCATCCTAGGCTTCTGTTTGTTGACTAATTTCTTCTCTTTCTTGGTTACGAATCTATAAGCTGCCCTACATCATAAGAGAATTATTGCCCAGTATTCTTCTCCTTTTTTATAACATAATTCAACCTATTTCCACCAACTCTCCTCACTATCACGATGAAAGAATCCAACTTTTCTTACACGCCTTTGGGATATCTCACTGACATGTGAATGGCTCGTAATGTTCCCATTCCCCCCCCCCCCCCCCTCCTACCCTAGGCAAAACCCTTCTCCAGGCAGCTGCATAGTTGAGATTTACCGACCTTCTTAAATTCTGATCAAACAATTATGCAGAAGAAAGAGCAGTCCTCACATTTAAAGAGAAGAATAAAAGACACTGAGATCAAGAAATCTTGGAAAGTGTTGCGACATTTTCAGTTTCTAACTAATATAGTCTGTTCGTGCTCCAATCGTTGGCTAACGGTGATATTGCCTTACCACACACGACATATCAAAATTCTAACGACCCTAAATTGCAGTAATACAATGAGTAAGGAAATACAGAAGAGATATGATTAGCAGTTAGACTCTTGTTGGTACAGCAGCTAACTATTTGGTGCAGCTACCGCCAGTGCTGTTCAGGTATGATTCTGCCGTTTGATAGTCGTTGTGTATACGGTGATGTGTATACGTTGTTATACTGGGAGAGGGCGGGGGAGAGAAGAGGCGGGAGGGATTGCAGTTAAACGGGTTCCCGAGATGCACGTGAAATGCATGTTAGCCAATATTAATTATTTCCTCTTTTCTTTAGCAAGTCAAATTCTTCAACCCTTTTTCCCTACCTTTTCTTGATTTCTTCCTTTCTGTTATTTTTTCCATTGACTGATTCTTATGAATAGCTAATTGATTCATGAACCTGCCGGATGGATGACAAACTAGCTGACCAACTGATTGGTCGATTGACTGACTGACTAAACTGCTGATCGATCAGCTCACTACTGATTATTGGTTTTTGTGAATCTAACAGTTTTCGCAAAAATTCTTAGCTATTTCTTCTGTTTTTCTGACCATCTCTCTTAATTCATTTCAACGAGAACTGTCAAAAAGAGAACTTTTATTACATTGTACTTTGCTTTTTTCTTTCTCTGGTATGGAGGACAGCTTTACACACATGTACTAATCAACCCAATAATCGAAGAGCGCAGTTATCAAAGAACAAAAGAATGGAACGGAACAGGAAATCGCCGAAGCGGCGGAAGCATTCAGAGGATTTTCGATTTTCTGGACTACTACTATTATTACTGTTTACTTCATTTTATGCTATATATTATTCTGTTGCAGTGCACATTCGTGGTATGACAATGCGTATGAACGATGACAAAGTTGAAATGCTCAGGCTTGTATTGAAGGCTTAAGTAGATGGAGGAGATAACGTTGCCAACAGCCAATATTTATAACGGCCTCTGAGAGGCCTGACTTCACGAACAGAAATGGCGTCATCCATTGCTGCTTACCATGAGAAATCGCAAGGGCCTTACAAATGATTGTTCGTGTCATTTTGATATTGAAAACTGCGTCGAGAAAATGTGTTACTTCAATATAAACTGGAGCTTATATCGCAAACCTGCCAGCGATAACTTACAAATGAAGTACGTGATGTACTGCACCTTTCACTTCTTTACAAGAAGTCTTCACATCTGTTCACGTTCCACAACAGCAAGAGCAGTGAGATATTCTTTCTCTAAAAGATTCAAATATCCAAATTTACCTATTCCTGTCGTGAATCCGAAAACTTTTATCATAAGTATTTTTAAATAAAATTAGCTTTTGTTGTGGAATTATTCTCATTTGAGTGATTGTCATATAAATTGATAATTGAGGAAGGTCACAGTGTCCAACATAAATCATTTTGTTTACAGTCATTTTTACCTGAGAACGGTAAAACATCCGCCTTGTTATTCACATTACCAAAGTAATAAATCACATTTAGATTAATCCTAATCATATTTGCGAAAGGATTGATACACAATAACCCTTGTTCCTTATGCTTAATAAAGTATTGTAATACAATGTTCTTTGGAGTGTCACTCCTACCGCACCCATATATATATAGTTACACCAAAATAATGAGTTCAGTGTTATTCATTTAGAGATTGTGCTTCAGCTATAGTTTCTTTTGTGTTGTATTATTTAGCTTCATTCTTCGACAGCAGTTTTAATTTCCTTCTTCTACTATACTTAGCAATAAAAATTTTCTACGATATTATTCTACATTACTCACATCTACATCCCATTGACGATCAACTTCATTATTGACGGGCGACTTAAGATTATCCTGTAACGCCTAAGAAGAACCTCTCCTAAGGAAGAAAACAACTCTCACCAAATATTCGAGAGTTTCTAAAGCAAGTCTTTCCCAAATCAACAAACATAAAAGAAAATTCACGACAATTCCTACCAATGTTTTGCGAGAGACGGACGAACACTGCACTAATATGATAAGATAACGCTACCAATATTACCGATCAGCAGAACCTTTCACTGTGGTCAGAGAAGCGTATTGATACTCTCGACAACAAAAATGCTCCCTGCAAAAGTGGTAGTTTTCTAGAGTATAGTTCAAGGATAAAGTAGAGGGAAATATACCGATTATAGCCTGGTTACTGTCAGCTGTACATCAATGAGGTATACCGTTTATCATTGTCGGCTGTTTGCTGCAATATGTTTCAAAGAATTTACGGCACCAAGCTGTTAACCCTCAAAAGCATATAGATTTATCCGATAGTGCCAAGGAGCACTTGCTTTTCAGGAAAGTGTCCCGGCAAATGAAAACAAAGTTCAAATCTCTAGTTTCAAATAAGAACGTTGCATATGTTGCAAATCCCATGAATTTGAGTTACTCGAATGACCCCCCAACTTTTGGTCAATTTCATCACTTGTTCGAATTTGGATGTAACCCAAATATTACATCAAGCTCTTTTGATTAATTAATTAGTATATCTTGCGTAATATTCCTTTTAATTCACTTCATTCTGCAAGTTCTTGGTGATACATGCACTTTGCAAAAGCATCCGCTATTGTTAAAGTGGTTAAAAGCACATTATACAGAGCGAATTTCTCTCACTTCAATATGATTGTTTCGATTCCACTTGTTAGCTTAAGAAGCTACCGGTGAATTAGACCAATCTAATGACGATGACCGAATATAACAAAGTTAATTTTTGATTACTTAAACGGTCAACATGCAGTTCAATGGGTTGTATAAAATGGGATAACAATTAATAGACAACTGCTTTAGCGAATGCAAAACGTCTATTCTGTTTACATTATGTAGAAAGCATGCAGAACAGGATGAATAAGAAGAACATGGGAAATGAATAAATCATTAGGGAAAGTAAGTTTCTCCATTGGGAATTGTATTACTTCTAAGCCATCTCATAACTGAAATCAACACTTCAGCCAAAAAGTAATACCAACCACTCTTCATCTGAGTTATTTTGCTTTTACGAATAAACTATTAATATTTTGTAAGATCCAACCTTGAGGTCATCTTTGTTTGTTACTCACATTCCAAAAATTCATGTAGATCCAGCAATTTTATAATGACCATAAAAAGATACTGTTATTGAAATTTAGGGGAAACTGAAACGCAGTTTAGGATGATCCGACTGGTAATCTACAAAAGATTTGGACGTCATTTGTGGTTCGATTTTCGGACATATCTATTGCTGTTGGTTTTGAATTGATTTTGTTGAGTGGTGGCGCAGTTCACCCGGTAATGCAGGAATGCATTTAAATGGCCGATGAGAAATGAAGATGAGAATTGTAACGAGCAAAAAACAGAAAAAGGTCAACTCCATCTCTGTTAACATGATGCCTCTCACGTGAGCCAACGAAGTGAAACTTGAAGCGATCAAAAACCGAATTCGTCATCGGCACATTTATTTATCGCATCACAGCTCTGTTTGTCATTAATCTTTGTTTCTGCGATCCTTTGTTTCTTCGTCGTTCATCAAGGCGTTCAGAGACACTCACTGTGTGTAGTTTCAAATAAGTTATGAGGCATTTTTATCCGGAGTAAAACATACATGTTATTAATAACCCGATTTCCGGATGACACTCAACTTTAGCCTGTGGCAGGAAGACAAGGGAAGGTTTTAATACCCCTGACCATTTTGAACTTGACTTTAATAACCATCGGATCTTTAGAATAAAACTTAAGAGAAGTTTTCGCACTTAACCGTCCGATATTTCTGTCCATAGTTACATAATGGTCTACTTTACGTAATATCGAAGAGTAGTTCAACAACAGATGAGACAGTTCCTTGCACATCTGAAATAATAGTTAAGGCTCGTGAAGGCAACAAATGATGAAAGATACGCGAGAAAGTTACGGAAGAGGACAAGGGAACCAAATGCGCTGGTCTACTTACTGCAGCACGTAAACATCACTAATGAGAATCTATTTGAAATTCCCCGATAATTCCATGACAACAGCAACAAAACATGCAAGTGAATTCTGCAGCATCAAAGCATCGCGATAATACATACCGTTACTTGTTGATCTATTAGTGGTAGTTCCCTGTGCAATTTTTCAGTAGGATATGTGCAGGCAATAAAGCATGCATATACATACTTGGAAATAGATAAAAATGACAGGTGATAGGGGTAAGCATAATAATTCATCCAGGGATAGAAAACAAGCAGCTATCTCCAGGAAAGTTAAGCTAGCTTCAGATTATTAGAGGCAGATATACTGTTATTCATGTTTAAGCTAACAACCGATGATTAAGCTTAGGATTTATTATGGTGCTTTCGTGCGCAATTTTTGTATACATTCTTTAAATCATTTCATTTCAGATACACAATGATGCGCAGCATTCAAGCAACGACGCTCACCGTCGAAATAGAGTTGAGATGGCTATTCATCAAAATTTTATTTCGGACATCCGATGGATTCCTGGCAATCTTCCCATATCAGGTTGGAAAAAAACACCATACTGGAACTATGCAACTATGCCTCTATAGATAATTTCAAATTTTAAAAACGAGAAAAAGAAAAAAAAATGCAAGAAAAAGTGCACTTGACATTTCCTTAAGTCTTTTACCTATTCAAGAAAGGAAACGTATATTTTGTGATGCACAGAAGTTCCTTTCAATTAAGATGTCTTTGTATAATTAAGATAACAAATTACAATTCATTAGCCGACACATATTCCATCTACAAACCGTGTGCTCATACTATTCCACTCTTTCTCTTTGGTCAGTATCTTGACTTGATCTGTGATGTCATCGTACACAATGCAACGGACAATTCCAAAGATAATTTGTTATTTCCCAGCCAACACAATGGTTTTGATTGTCGTGTTGTTCTGAAATCAGCTATCAAGTTGATAGCACCATTATCGGTCTAAAACAGCAATGGCAATATAAGTAAAACAAAACCGAACATATATTAAAAGCACAAGTACTATTCTATAAGTTAAGCACATCAATGATACTTGTGTTACTTCAACCTTTGAAACACGATTAGTACTATATCAAAATGATTATATACGTGTTACAATCCCATTGGATATGGGGATGAACATGTAAACAAGGTCACATTGTATTACAATTGTAAATATCGTAAACAAAGGCGAAGATACCCTTGACCTTGTGACATTCATTAAAAACAATTTATAAAATTAATTAATCCAATGGGGTATATAACACAAATTACTATAATTATTTGGACATGAATGAACTGAATCACTTCAATTTTCCGCGACATTTATTTGAATTTCACGACAAATGCTAGCTTCATCTCGATGGATGGAACCAAAAAAAGAGAGACTAATCAGCAAACGGCATTTCATATCAGAATTGTTGGCAATACCACTTTTAAAATGACTTAGATAGAAAACTGTTTTAATGTCACAAAACGAATGAAATTTAAACTGAATTTGAAAGAGCTTTTGCTATTTGTTGAAACGAACTTAAATAGGTCCATCTGAGCAAATGCCTGGAGAAGTGAAAAAATTGCTACAGCAGTACATTTCATTTCAGATCTTCTTCAATCAGATCAATGCTGACAGCTCCAGAAGTTCCGAAATCTTCGCTTGTGTAGTAAGCAGCTCATAGCGAAAGATGAAAATATTTTTATGTCAAAAGAACTATTCAAATTGATTATTTTGAAGCAAAGACGGCATAAACAGATATTTTTACTAAATAGTGACACCGAGATGTGTGATCATTTAATACGTATAGTTATCAAAGTATCACTTTGATTATCTACCATGCTGATTTCATTGCCATAATTCCTTATTTTCTGATAAACTACGATAAGCAGCTGTTAGATAGAAATACTGATCATAGGTGAGACAATTAATTTTAAAAGATGAAGTTATTTCTGTTGAAAAGGACAAAAAAATAGAAAAAAACGAATCCACCATAAATGCCATTAGTACCTTCAAAATTCATTCTTTTCCTAACAATTTTTTCCCGCACCGAAACATCGTATATCATGTTAGCACCGTTCACACTCTGAATGCTGCAATGTGATTCAGAAATTTATTTGGCAGTTGTGAATTATTCGACATTCATCAGATGACTCGTCGTTACAAGCCATCTGATCACAAAAACTACATTTTCTCCCTGTCTTTGATGGCAGCTAGAATGCAAACAAATTCAGAAGAAAATGCAACAACTTCGAAACATATTAAATGTAAAAGCAGCTCAAATGTTGGAAAGTGGTCCTGCATAAACCGAAATTGACCAATCTCTGATTGGACGGAATCGAAAGTAATCTCGGCTTATGCACTAATTAGTTCTAAATGTGGGCTGATACAAATCCGCAGAAATATCCAACACGGTGAATGCAAAATAAAATTTTGGGTCATAATCGGGCTTTGAGATCTTCTTCTACGAAAACCTTCGTATAGCTAATTTCAATGATCGCCATAAAAATATTACGGAAAAACATGACAAACTAATATAATGTGACGGGTCAAATTTCATATAAATAAAATTTGTTATGCCACCTTAAAAATTTACGTGGCCAAAATCAAATTTTTTTTTAATCTGAATTTATGTGAAATTTTTTGACGAACAATAACAAATAAACTAATTTAACTGATAAAGATTGAACCGGTAAAAATCAATCTGGAGAAATAAGTGCCGAACTGTGTTACCCTCATTAGTACCACAGGCCTTCATTTGAAGATGAGCCGATCCACACATTTTTACAACCAATGCTTTGTAGTAATCCTCCTAATAAAGCTGGATGTCTCGTCAGCTCCTGAGTTGGATATTTCAATTTTAGCGAAACGAGGAGACATTCTTAGTCCGAAATCACGCAATTACAATCTTCATAAAATCTACACTGCTGTTAGAATTTCTTAAAACTCCTCTAAATATCAGGCGAAGTTTATCAACGTATCCCAATTTAATACTTTAATGTTCCGATTTGGATTGCTCTAAGTGTTGCTGTCAGACCTTTTAAATTACCTCTCTTTTATTTGTAAAGCGAAGTGAAGCTTATAGGGGAACATATAATGCTCAAAATTTAATGACAGAACACAATAATATTCATGTTTCCGCTTTCCTCAACCAAAATTATTTCATCCTACATGGAAATTTCCTTCGTGTCATATCACGTTTCTATTGGAAGTGATAAACTGGTCCAGGTGCTACATTTCGCATATGTTATAATGCGATATTTGAGCGGTCATTTTTACACAAATCTTTGTTGGCTTCTTCATTTTTTATTGTAATCGGCAGAAGAAAAGATTTTCACTCTTCACTCACACTGCTAATTTCCGCAGTGATAATATCTGTATGCTTTTTTCTTATATAGCTTCAGAATAACTGCGCAAAAAAATTTCTCGACAAAAAGGAAATCAAATTAAAACAGGCAATGTTACACTAACCTTTAAATATGGTTGAATGATCATAATTCTTTTTTTAGATGTTGCTGACGTTACGACGAGAGAAAATACGGGTGGAAAAGAAAAGTGATAACTTACATGGCAATTCTGTATCGGTTCGAGAAATATAAAGAAAATGGACACAGACATTGACCGTCAGCTTCAATGTCACTGTACTTTATAAATTCAAATGAATTATGCAACTGAAACATTGGTTTACGGATAAAAAAAAAGCAATGGCGGCAAAAAGCACTTATTTCAGAAGCTTCTTTGTTGTTTCTAATTGTGAACAGATATCACATTTAAAACAATGAAATGATTACTATGTGGCATGGATATTTTATATGTTTATATGAATGAGTTCATAGTTCTCCTTTATGTGATTTCAATTCGTCCTACAAAAAGTTATATCGCACCAATGGAAATGGCGGAAGCCATATCATTTGAAACAAACAATTTTTTAATCGCAATAATTTCATGCTCCTTATTGATAGCTGTCTAATATGCGGGAAAGGAATCATTATCCTTCCATCGATTCACAACCCTCATTGAAGAAGATCCGCTCAGCCATAAGCAAATCTTCATTGCGGAATGTGAAACACACCGGAACCACACCGATTTTGAAATCTTGTTCCAAACTGTTGTCATTGTCAGTTAGCAAATACAAATCTCTCGCTGACCAAATTGCCATTCTCGTCTGCAGCTGTGTGTCGCTGTCACTCATAACGATTACATAAATCCTTTCACCAATAACCAATAACTTGACCAGTATCTGCCGACTCATCTTCTACATAGTTGAGAACAAGTTCAACAATAACCGTTTGTCTCCTCAGAATTTTCGCTTGATTGAAAGAGCCGGAAATGACTCTTCGTATTAGTATTTTTTTTGATTGGTCATTTTATTATGTTTTGTGTTTTGGATATTGGATTTTTATTTTCTTTTTTTTCTTTATTGTTAGTTATTCCTGTTGAATTGTTTTTTGCTTTTTTGCAGAGTTATATTTTTTTGACTTTGGTTTGTATGTTCTTGTTAAATATGATTTAGTATGTTACAGTAGTTTAATTTTAGAATTGTGTTTTGATGGGACACTGGTTATTTATAATTTTTTTTTTTTTTTTTTTTTTTTTAGCTTTTTAGTATTATTTTAGGTATATTTGTTTTTCAAACAAATGGTTTTTGAGCTTTGCAGAATTATTTGTTTCGTATTCCTAGTAGTTGTTATGTTTTTTGTTGTTATTATATTCATAATTGTTATTCTCATATTACTTTTTTGGGATTTTTTGTCATGTTTTTGGTTAGTTTTAAGATATTTTTTGGCGGTAACTCTTTTAAGTTTAATTTGAAGCGTAGGGACAGTCGTATGATTGAATTGGTTTTGCAGGTTTTAATTGTTAATTTTTTGGTTTTGATGGCTGGTCCTGGTTTTTGGCTGATTCAGTATCAAGGTCAATCTGAGTTGTCTGTAAAGGTTGTTGGTCATCAGTGGTATTGAAGTTATGAGTATGGGGATAGAGCTGGTTTGTGTTTTGATTCTTTTATGAACTCTTTGGATGATTTAAGTTTGGAAGAGTTTCGTTTGATAATGGTTGTGTTTTACCAGCAGGTATTAATGTTGGTATTTATTGTACTTCTGGTGATGTTATTCATTCTTTTGCTGTTCCTAAGTGTTTTGTTAAGATGGATGCTTTGAATGGATTGTTAATTAAGATTACTTCGAATTTTCTTGTTCTGGATTGTTTTATGGTTAGTGTTCTGTGATTTGTGGTTCTAATCATAATTTTATACCTATTGTTTTGGAGTTGGCTACTTTGGAGTGTTGGAAGGGTTGGTCTCTTGGTTTTTTAGGATTTTTAGTTTATATGTAAAATATTTAGTCGTGGTCTAAAAGAAAAATGGGTTTTAATTTTTTTTTTTATTTTTTGGTATTGCATATCAGTCGAATTTTTTGTCATTGTTTTATGAATAATAGAAGAAAAATGTTAAGGTTGGATTTGCTTTTTTTTTACGAAATTAATAATATTTTTGGCCTAGTATTAATTTAACGTATTTTTATTTCTGTCTTTTTTTTTAATTATTGTTATGTTATACGATTTTTTTTTGGTTTTGATGTTTTTTGTTTTTTTTTAATGTTTTGTTTTTCACTTATATTTTTTTTGTTTTTGTGGTTAAATTTTTAACTATTTTTTATTTTTTGCTTTAGTAGATTTTTTTTTTATTTTGTATATTTTTTTAATATCATTTTTGAACTGTATTTGTTGTTAAATGTTTATTAAAAACCTAAGTTTTTTTTTTTTTTTAAAGTTGTCGTCCGCTCCATGATTTTTTTTAAATAGCAGCCTTAGCGTGACAGCATAAAAGAAGCGTAAGTGGTTAGTTTTTTTATTGGTTTCAAGTATGAATGAAGTTTTTAGCAGTTTTTTTGCTTTTGTTTTATTTGAATTATTTTTTTGATTAGAAATACTTGATTGTAGCATTACAAAGATAAGTCTTCGGAAATTTTGTTTTGATTTTACTGATTTTTTTCTCGTTTTTTAATATATTTTTGGGGACAGATTTTAGGAAATTCCTTGTTCTATTTTTACTTTTTTAAATTACTCTAAAGTTAACGGGGTTGTAGACATGTAAATAGTTTTGTATATTAAAATGCTGCGCTACATCGATGTTGTATATTTTTTGTTTTGAGTGAGAGAGTTTTTTTTTTTTTTTTTTTTCTGAGACTGTCCTTGTATAAAAATTGAACTTGATATTAGTTTAGTTCGTCGTGAGACAGAGCGGTTTATCTTTTATATATATATATATATATATATATATATATATATATATTTTTTTTTTTGTCAGAATTTGTACGAAAGGAAAGTTGTAGAAGTTAATATTTGTGACTTTTTTATTTTTATGGATTGATATCTTTTTTCTTTAATTTTGTTGTTTTGTTTTTTTTTTCTGTTTTTGTTTCTATTTTTCAATTTTTATTTTTTTCTATTGTTTTAATTTTTGTTTTTTTGAATTACAGGTTGTGTTTTTTATTGTTTTAGTTTATTGTGATTTTTATGGTTTGGAGTGATATTATGGTAAGTTGGCTTGGTTTTGTTGGCTTTTTAGTATATATTGAGTATTTTTGATTGCATATCATTTCGTTGTTGGCCTTGGTTAATTTTTTATTAGTTTTGAAAACTTTTTTTGACTTTGGTCTGTTAACTTTTCTGCTGGATTAGTTTAAGTTTTAAAATTGGATGTTTGGGGCATTTAGATTTTTTTTTTGGGTTGTTAAAAGATTTAGTATATTTAAGTATTTCTCATTGTCTGTGGGAGGGTTTTTTGTCTTTTGACCTTTTAGCTTATTTAGAATTTTTTTGAAAGTAGATGAAATATGCTGAATACTATATTACATATCTTTCTGTAAACCCACTGCTTCATCAACCATACGCTCAGTGACCGTACTACAGATCAACTACTCTTTCATGCAACGGCATCAGAGTGACTCGCCTTGACTAATCGAATCAGGTAGCTGTAACTGTGAAATAGAACGACTGTTCAAACATAATCACATGATAAACTGGTTTATATACCAATTGACGTTGTTATTATATCTACTTTTATTTGATTTTCACTCAAATACTCACCTCATCTTGTCACAATGCTCCACAGCTCATTCCTGTTCTGTCAGCATATCAGCTTCTCGTAACTATCCCGATCCCGATAACGGTATTTAGAATAAGAGAGGAATTTCAAACAGCCACAACTAGTTTCAAATTCAATTTGTTGCATTATATTTCTCACAAAGAGTTTCATTTAATTGCTATTAAACTATAGGATTTATCAGTGTTCTCCTTCCTTCTGCTTCAATAATCGTGGATGTTCTGATTTGATGGATACGTGTGTAGTATTTCTTGTATGCACAGTTCACTCATTTTTAAGCACCGTATTTTCTTTCAATTGCATAGTTTATCGTCATTTCATATTTAATTTTGTCCAAATTACTATCCACGGTGCTCCTTTGCCACTGAACACCTCCAGCTGACCACTGACAGAGAAACCACTTTTCAAACTTCCAGCGTCACAAGCCTTATGATGATTGATCTCATTTTGCTACTCCCCCTCACCTATATATCTACCTTGAAAATTGCAGTTCAATTTTAAAACAACGAATTATGACTTGTCGATCTCGCTTATTATTGAACTTGAAGCATTGGCTACTTTTTTTTTCTTCATCCTCATGTCACAAAATCTGAAATTATCATTTTCGCAATGTTTGGCTACACAACAAATTGCACTTTATTCCACCACTCTTTTTCCAGCTCTGGAAATCGATACATGGTTTTGTCGCCTCTCTTAACCTTATCTGTAAGTCTCACCTCATTCGCCTGCAACTTTATTATTAACTTAACTAAACGATTTTGTCTGCTAAATATGAAATTCCGAGTCAGGCGAAGCTCAACAAACAGAGTCCCACTTGTTGACGGTAAAATCGCTCATATAGCACCTTTGTAGTCTACCTCCGAGTAAGGTCTCTCTCTTTAACCTTTGTATCCTCCTGTCGTGAATTTCTTTTATGTTTGTTGATTTGGGAAAGCCTTGCTTTAGAAACTCTCGAATATTTGGTGAGAGTTATTTCCTTCCTTAGGAGAAGTTCTTAAACGTTACAGGATAATCTTGAATCGCTCATCAATAATGAAGTTGATCGTCAATGGGATGTAGATGTGAGTAATGTAGAATAATACCGTAGAAAATCTTTATTGGTAAATCTAGTAGCAGATGAAAGATGAAACTGTTGTCGAAGAATGAAGCAAACAAAGACAAACATAAAAAAACCATAGCTGAAACAGAATCTCTGAAGGAATAACACTGAACTCATTATTTTGGTGTAACTATATATATATGGGTGCGGTAGGAGTGACACTCCAAAGAACATTGTATTACAATACTTTATTAAGCATAAGGAACAAGGGTTATTGTGTATCAATCCTTTCGCAAATATGATTAGGATTAATCTAAATATGATTTATTACTTTGGTAATGTGAATAACAAGGCGGATTGTTTTACCGTATCTCAGGTAAAAATGACTATAAACAAAATGATTTATGTTAGACATTGTGACCTTTCTCAATCATCAATTTATATGACAATCACTCAAATGAGAATAATTCCACAACAAAAGCTAATTTTATTTAGAAATACTTATGACAAAAAATTTTCGGATTCACGACACCTCCATTCCAATCAACGATCACTACTATTTCCCAAGCTTTCATAACCAGTGTGGTTTGCCATCATACAGTATCTTCGTATGCAAAGAATTCGACCATTCCAATGTTCGATTTAAACACTTCTCTAAATTCCTTAAGACTATAAAGTACACATATCTGTCACTGTTCCCTATCATCAAATCATTGAAGCTATGTTCGGCCAAGAAAAAGAAAGAAACGGTCGTTCCACTTTACCTTTACAGACACATATATCTAAAATGACGACTACCTTGACTAATGAATTACTTTTTATGCAAGGATTTCCGATTATCGTAGATCGATCAGTCGGTCCATTTTCAAACTATCCAGATAACCTCAACTCATCATTGTCACTCAAGCGTTATGGGAATATTTTACCAAGAAGTATTAATTTCTATTCCAAATAATGCTGTTTAATCAAGTTCCTGCAGTGCCTGTGCTTGGCACTTTTTTTTCAATCTTAGTGCGCCTGATATTATAAACGGAAGCTGTTTCCATACTGATTTCAACATTGGCAGCTCGAATTCTCGGTACTGATTCATCCAAGCAATTTCAATATTCCTACAACACTATTCCTTCCTTCCTTCTATCCGTACTTTTTACTTTGGTTTGGTAATAGAATGAATTAATGCAAGAGAGCACTTTTCGAAAGCCGATTTTATTGAAAGGATTACGAAAATGTTACAAAATAAGTGAACGTAACATGAACGAACAACAAGTGTTGGAGATTTGTTGATATTGTGCCATTTATCGATTGCCATTTATCGATCACAAAAATCATTTCTCATGAAATTTCAGAATAGAATCAAGCAGGGCAGAATACTCTTTTTAATTGTTATTCGTCGAATTATAGGTTTTTTGCCTGAATAAGAAAAAGGAATCTCGGATACGCTACTCCAAAAGGTTTCCCATTTCTATCAATTGTATTCACAATAATTCTTGCAAAAGCTACTCATAATGCTGCTTACTAGTAAAAATATAAACTTCATTGAATCAAATAAATCTTCTTCGGCCAAACGACTACCTTAGAGAGTAATTTTCGCAGAGTGAATCAAAAACATTGCAAAATGTCTTTTATTTTCAAAAGTGCCATGTGTAACCAAAGATTGAAAATTAAAGTATCGGTATCGCTAAGCAGGGAGAGAGAGAAAGAAAGAGCGAAAATAAAAACTTATTAGTTATTAACAACCAATCATTGATTGGTGTATTTTTAAGAAAGAAAGTAAAGAATCAAAAATTTCCTTTCATATTCAAAAATCGACTCACTCGAGAATCAAAAACACTACAGAGTTTCTTTTTGATATGAATTACTCCCACTAATTATTGCTTAGTAACTATTTAAAACAAACATGTGAAAAATGATAATAATTGAAACTTGGAATGAATAATTCATCTTGGCACAAGTTAAAGTCTGACGGAGCGTATCTCTAAAAACTTCAAAGAAATTTTGGATTGGTATGAACCATTCGGTTCGAAAGGAATTTTTTTTCCGATATGCATCACTATATTGTGCCAAAGTATTGAGGAAGAGACATAGTTCTTATTAAATATGAAAATCGTTATTTTATTAGTTGCAAAAAGATTTCAGATCTGACTACTCACTTCCTCCGTATCTTAAATGTAGGAATGATTTCTTCTACAAATTACTGGCAAAAGTACGATTTCAATTACTTGGACTTAAATGATAGTGCTATTTTTTCCTCAATGCATTTCAGCACCACTACACTTCTGCGCTGAGCGCCAAGTGATTGAACATGGATAATCTTGTCCACCGGTAATAAGAAAGAGGTGAGGGATGTCGCAAATGGTTGGAGAAAACGAACTATTCAGAGATGAATCATTGTTGAGAATAACTATGAATATTTGCTGAAAAATAAGGTTCAAAAAGTACGAAGTGAAACTGGCGGTAATTCGATCATTTCAGCGCTTTTTGCATATTTTTGACTGTAAATCTTCCAGAAACATCCTTCATAAGTTTCGTATGTAATGGCACAACATTTCACATTTCGCTTAAATTACTTAAAGGATTCTATCCTGCCGCTTTATATCAGTAGAAAATATGCTTCTGAAAGCAAGTTCCAATAAAAAATTATTACTTATCCTAGCTATCAAGTGATTTTATTTTAAAATCAATTTGAAGTTGAACTGAAAAAACATTGCATCTTTCTACAATTTTGATGATGAGAAGAATTTGAAAAATGCTAAGTAGGGTAAAGCTGTTTGACGACATTTTTACGAATATCCACTGTTTACTACACAAAAGTTAATTACTTCAGCTACGTGGAAACATTTTATTAATAGTTCGAAACGTTTCAGATTGTTTATCCGATCAGTTTTGGTATTTATTCCTTTAAACGGGACAATTTTTGATATCATTTAAGGCCTTTTCTTCAGATGATTATTTCGCTCACCATATATATTCACTTCACCAGATTAATTGTCAAGTATATCAAAAGATTAAGACAATGTACTGTAAGTAGAATGAAGGTGCAGAGTATGAAAAAATAGAATCCATGCACCTCAAACATCCTAAGGTGTGGATTCCATGATTATTATCTTTTTATAAATAACACAATAATTCGTCATGAATTACTTTATATTATCTGAAGAAAAAAATGAAACACAACGTAAATAAAGGAAAGAAATCAAACAGTAGTAAGTGAAAAGATGTCAATTATCTCTTATCACTATTCAAACTTTTCTTATTAGAGAAGCTTTTGGTTTGTAACCAACAGAAAGCTAACCATTGCTGGGATCAAAGTGAATGTTTCATTTCTGATCATGTTTAGTATCACAGCTTACCACAACACAAAGAACGTCGTGTGGACCCAATATTCGAGTGGGCCCAATACTGTTGATATATCGAGTGGAAACTATGGGAGTAGATCCTGGATGAGTGTAAACGATTAAAATAGAAAAACTTTAAATTAATACAGTTGTTGAGCCTGAGCACATGAAAGGAACATAACCGCCTCATCTGCTTACAAATATTGATGGGTCGCACATGTTTCTACAAAAACACAATAATTGCTGTGTAATGTAAAATTAGGAAAATTCTAAATTTAAGGTTATTAGCACAACAGCATAGGTAAGGTAAGGTTCGAGAGTGGAGACCATGAGTGAGGTGATAAATGAAAGTATTAAGTAACAATTCCACGATCTAAGGTATGTGAACATCGCCGTAAACAAAATTGTACAATACGAGTGCAAGCTTCACGAGTGTCGTGCTCGCTGTAGGTGAGTACCAGACGAAACCAACCAGCACAACGAAAGACGCAGCCTGGAAGACAGATGACATTTTCTTCTACAAGTAAGTCACGAACGAAAGTTTCGTCTCTTCCATATATCTGTTCGTCGATGCCCACCATCATGTACATCGCCCCATTAGGCGTAAGAGGTTGCAAGCCTGGTACTTCTCTTAAACTTTCACATACAATGCTTGCATTGCGGTGAATAGCACAGTTCACCTGCTGAAAAAAACTAGCAGTGGTTGACTTTAAGATACGTGGCAGAGCACCTTGGATCAATACGCAAGGACCCACGATTTTCTGAGCTAGTGCTATCAAGCCGTCTCGAATAGATCGCAATGCGGAATATCGGTCGTGGATAATTATCCAACCAAGTCGCCATCCTGGTAAAAGATACCGCTTGGCAATACCATCGCAAGTAAGTACTGGTACTTTTGGTTTTAAGGTTGCTATCGGATAAAATTCAGCTCCATTATAGGTCATCGTGCCATAAACTTCATCAGCAATTATAGGAATTCGTTTTTCGCAAGCTATTTGTAATATTGATTCCAGCTGATTTTTGCTGATAACTATACCAGTCGGATTTGGTGGATTATTGACGATTATGGCACGAGTTCTGTTATCAATCAAAGATTTCAGTTGAACTAGATCCAATCGGGAGTCATTCAAAACATCGAAATTGTAATAACGACTCTGAAATGTGAATATCTTGAATCAAATAATGATCTATTCATTTATTTCATTTATTACTTCCAGAAAACTCTAATGATAATTCTCCCTGCCATTTAGCTTTCTAATCGTGTCAGATCCTAATCTTAAAACTTCCAAACAAACACACTTCAACGTTTGAAGATTTAATAAGAGTTGAATATAAGGGGAAGCCAGGTGCTGGTACAAGTATATTATCGCCTGGATTTGCTAATGCTTCGATGGCCATTTCAATGGCATGTGAGCAACCGCTGGTTAACAGAACCGAATCCGCGGTAATTGGTGCTTCAGGATGCGTGAAGTGTCGGGCTATCGCCTCTCGTGCTTCCAGAATTCCTAAAAATGAAAAAAAATAGACCTCCGCCTGAGTTTACTTTAATGAAGTGTTGAAATTTGATTTAAATAGCGTTAGAGCAAGCTTTCAATAAGAGATGCCAACTGCCATTGTTCGAAGAAATAAATCTTAAGAATTAAATAAATAACATTTGTAAAATTTCAAAAGTTGTTTTTCCATTCCAATTTATGCATTAACTTAAAGGAGCAAAATGGCGTAATTTAGGTCATTGATCATAAATTATAATGGTAAATTACCAACGGCAGGTCCATAACCTTCGTATTTACGACTAATCAGTGCTTCACTGATAGCTTGGATCGCAGTGGAACATACAGGTAGTGCGCCAGAAACAGTCGGATCTCCAAGGTTTAATTTAAGTGGTGGTTTTTTCGTATTAGATGCCACGAACAAAGAGTCACAGATTTGTCGAATTGGATTTACGGTGCTTTTGGCAATTTCTGATGCAGATAGCTCCCAGGTATTGTCACTAATAAGCGTTTTCTCTTCAATTTCATTCTGAAAAGTAACTTTCTTAACTGTTCGGCTATGTATGTTGTGTGCTGTGAGCACACGACAAAATGTGAAATGTGACGGTAGACGTAATTGTTTTATTTGGAAGTTTCAAAGCTAAAAGATTTTGAATCGAATAAATGTTTTGAAGATTGTAAAGTAGAAATTCACTATTAATCCACAATTACGAAAATACCGTCACTTGTTTGTCATCATCATTAATATTTCTGTCACTGATCATATCAACATTCTGATCCATTTTCCGGTGATGCAAATTGTGCGTATGAGATCGTTGCAGCTTGACACCACTTCTATCCAACATTAGCAATCATCACTAAAAAAGAAATTGCAATGAAATTCACAGATTAGCAGGAAGACTGTCCTCATATACCCACAAGCATATGTTTCTTACAACGGAACATATAATCTTGCTAGATCATTCAGTCCTGAATCAAATTTGTCAAGACTTGGAATTAACACAGAATGTTTCAGTAATTCCATTCCTTTTGAAAACACAACTCTCGCTCTCTCTCTCTCTCTCTCTCTCTTTGCTTGGCTGATGCAATAAATTCGAAATCGATGGAGAGTGAAGGTTTACACTTCACACGTAATGGAGTTGTAAAAGAATTTTTGTGTGATAATGATGTATTAAGCAAAATGATGCATGCAAGCAGGTCATAGACATGCAATGTACAAGAAGCAATCAAATTTGCAATGCTGCAAGCTGTGTGATGTTCATTGAAGGAACTTGTTTCAGCATCATTTAGAAAAGAAAGTTGCCTCGCAATACAATTTATCTAATAGTTTTATCGTGAAAGCATTTCAGCTTCAGCTAGTTCGAGTAGTAGGAACTCAAAAAAATTATCGTACATATCTATCTGTATGAATGCATCTTTTAGCCTCTTCACTTTACGGAGAGTACTACTAAATAAATACTAATTAAGTCATGTGCAGTTTTTTTTTACACTAAATGCTTCGAGAGATGGTAATGTCCCGGAATTCCTTAAACTAGTGATATTTGATAAGTGAAGAGCAGTAAAGCTAGGTATAAACGGAGGTAGCAGAGGAGATAAAAAAATTTTAGAATGTAGGGAGCAGTAGAAAGAGATGTTAGAGGAGAGGTTATTAGGCAGTGCTGATATGGGAGAATTCTTCAGGGGGGTAACCCCGCGCGATAGTAAACAAGCGGTAGCAATAGGACATCAGTCTTAAATCAAAGGAATGATAAACATAGGTGTACTAGGAAGTGAGAAGAAATATAAACTGGTTCTGCTGCTCGAAGGAGCATTCACAAGACTGTTTAATATTTCCATTTTAATTTACAAATCAATCAAAATTTTAATTAGGTGATGAAACAATACTAGAGAGAAATATTCGTGTGGATACAAATGAGGTAGCACTAATCATAAAGATTCTTCTAGTAACAGATCAATTGGAGCTAATTCGATCAGCACCATAAATTATCAAGACATCAAAAGTTCGCAGACACAATTTCCGACGACCGTCAAAAAGAAAGGAAGACGATAGGGATGATAGACTGAGGAAGTTGTCGGAACAGACCGGAAAGACAGTCACCAAATTTGTTGTATTGCTACTTGCACATCATTTGTCATTTCTTTTTTCATTTTTTTCTTTCCTTTCATCCATTTTCCTCCGTAAAAACCTTCTCAAAGGTCACATTGTTATATTCTGAAATGTGATTTCCATAACCAAAGCTATGAAAAGTTTCCTTGTTCCTTCCAGAAAGATTGACCCTATAGATATAAAATGAAATTCGGATGAAT
Source organism: Dipetalonema caudispina (assembly GCA_013365325.1). Taxonomy (NCBI): domain Eukaryota; kingdom Metazoa; phylum Nematoda; class Chromadorea; order Rhabditida; family Onchocercidae; genus Dipetalonema; species Dipetalonema caudispina. The sequence goes on along the minus strand of JABVXV010000209.1, from coordinate 21,015 downwards.
GCACATCCCTGCATTTCGCTTCAGTCATATTCATCCCATTTACAGGTATATTCATCATCTAAATTTTGGATTTGCGAAGTTCTCCTAAATTCTCAGTGCAGCAGAATAATCAAGCAGCCAAACTTACCACTTACGACATTGTTTACTGTTTATTAAATATTTATTAATAATACAAGGAAATACAATTTAAGTAAACTACTATAACAATAAGGATATCTAATAACATTCTTGTACTTTACAAAACAGAACGTATAGGTTATTATTATTTAGTGAAAACCTTTGCTTTTAATTAAGTTACATAGACCAAAAAAATTCACTTTAAACTACGAGAATCACAAAAACAAAGATTTTTTAATACCCGCTTTGTTGAAAAGACGAACAATCCACCAGTTGCAGAACCGAGATTTGCAGATACGGAAGTATAAGACTTTTATACAACGTCAATGATGTCTTCTTCAACTACTTCATAAAAATACCTCTTCCATGATTTGTATCAAAGCTTAATAAATTGTCCTTTCATTAATTCTTGTTTTTCTTAGATTGAAAAGTCTCAAATAAGTTATGGAAATAACATGGACATGTAGAACTGAGAAAAGTACATACTTTCAAAAAAGCGAAATTCATATAAAAGTCTTGAGAAAAAAGTTTTAAAATGACAAGTAGAAAATGCAATAAATCATAAAAATTGGCCTAAAATTTTCATCAATGACATGATAATGTTGCGTATGCAAGCAATAAATTGTTATTGTCAAAAATCATTTAGTAAGCTTAAATTTCAAAAGTTAATATACTTTCTTCTTTTTGGCTACCTTTTTGTCTGTAGTCGCTCTGTCAATGATCGCAGCAAGCAGTATTTCATTCTATACCGAAAGCTCTCGACTTGTTAAGTTATTTTTAGCTGATAACACGCTTGGCAGAAGCAACACAAAAATATGAGAATACATGAAGCTTAACCATGGATATCTGAGCTTAAAAATACTGAATATGCATTATTTTGGAACAGAATTAAAGGTAGAAAAGAGCTGAAATCTATTAGATCAGGTTATCATTCATTTTAACATTGGCATTCTTCATAGTAGAAAAATACTTTTTGAAGTACACTTCTTCTATTATTTTCAGCCAGGTAGGAAAGAGTGGGACGAGATGAAATCCAATGGTTTGTTTCTTTGACATCTATAATTTGGATTATTGGTGAAAAGGTTATGCTTTGAATCGGTGGAACATTCTATATGATTTGATGTTCAACTTCACTGCTACGAGGAAGATATATGAACTAAAGAAAATACTGCAGAATCTCCGATTTTTGCATGGAATTTTTTTCGTCATGGTCGTTTTTGACAATTATATCTGATGTCTTTTCATCACACGACTCTGCCTCACTACATTATAAAGGATATCGTAATTTTGTATGATGAGAGTGAGCTGCTCAGGCTGCAATTTTTATTGTAGCTGTTTTTGTTTATTTCTTATTTTTACTTGTTTTTGACAAATTCTGATAATATATTGAAAGCAGGGACCAACTTTACTGTAATTTGGATATTACTTATAGATGGTTTTTAAAGTGATATATTTTGATCAGTCCTTCTTCTGTCAAAATTGTTCACATAGGGAACTGTAAGCAAATGAACAAAGACGTTACCACCTATACCAGAACATCGTTTATTGCAAGCAAACTGCTATGAGGATTGCTTTGTGCACGACTTCGTTCATCATTTCAAAGAATGATATCAAATGACCAAATTCTTTGCAGTATTTTTCATATAGAATTGGTCGAAGAAGTTACAATATTTCAATGAACTTCATAGATTTTATAAAGTGAAAAGAAGTAGGAAGCCATTAGATAAGATCAAAGGTTTGGCATGGATCAACTCTGTCTTAGCAAATGTTTGAATCAAGACAGAATTGACTCTGAGCTATCACTTAAATAAATAACATACGATAATCTTATGATAATTATAGTATATTAGTCTGCTGAAAAAGATTAGTTGAAAGGGTGAAAATAATAGAAGAAGTGTATATCAAAAAGTATTTTTTTACTATGAAGAATGCCAATGTTAAAATGAATGATAACCTGATCTAATAGATTTCAGCTCTTTCCTACCTTTAATTCTGTTCCAAAATGTTGTATGTTCAGTATTTTTAAGCCCAGATATCCGTGGTTAAGCTTCATGTATTGTCATATTTTTGTATTGCTAAGCAACTTGACAAGTCGAAAGCTTTCGATATAAAATGAAGTTATGTGTCATTCTAGATTGCAAATAACTTTTGAAATTGCGCATTTCTACAATAATTTATTTGTATCTTCTAAGATAAAAAAGTGTAGGAGTGTAATTAGCTTCGAGAAACTATACGAACAGCCGGTAATGTACTAGATTTCTGGCATCTTATTGGTTTTTCTTTAATTGTGTGGATTTGCCTTTGACAGATTCAAAATAAGAAGTAGCTGCCGCAAAAATTTATTTGAATTTGAGGATAATATTTTTTCAATATCTTCCCTGTACTTATTTTAAATACAAGGATTAATATAAAATAAATATGTTTATGATGTGAAAATCCATTTCAGATAACTAACTTCACAGGTTAGATCAATCAAGTGAGTCTTGCTGTCGTTTGAAACGATGCTGCAAATGGATTCACTGCTCCAAATGGTGCAAAACCTATAAATTTCAGGTTTCAATTAAATCAGAAAACTAGTGCCAAATAATTTTAATGAGGGATTGTTTCAACTAATAAATGTAGCACCCAATTTCTCAAATCGTTGAGTGTAACTAAGTTAAGAAATCTTATCAAAATAATGTCGATTTGGAAAAATGATAAGACCAAAAAAGAGACTCACAAACCATATTTTTCCAGTCATCTTGCCTACCTCTTTATCCATCTTAAATTATAATAAGATTTTACTTGGTTAAAAATTTTAAAAACTTGCTATTCTGCTATGAAAAAATCGTCATTAAATGACATGCTTACAAAAAGAAAGGAAGATCCTACGGGAACGTTGTTGTAACTTGGTGACTGGTGACAACGTCCTTTTACCAAAAGATTGTGCGAAGCAATATTTATCGGATATGTTCATTTTATATAGCTTGTTATTAGCGTGAAATAATTCAAAAATTAAAAAATCCCACTTGTTGGAGCATTGAGAAATTGTGCAGCTGGTGAGGCACTAACAGATGCCGAATAAGTTCCCTGATATACTGCTGAAGATAAGGAATGAGGTACCGCGCTACCGCTATAGCTTGATAGTGCTCGTGGTGACAGATTGTGAGATCGTGTGTAGTCTGCAAGCATCACGAATAACTCATCATTTCGCCAAAGCTCAGGAATTTCTACAATGAAGTAGCTTTTGCCGGAAAAAAGCAGGAAGGACAATAATTTAGCAAGTTAGATTTTTCCCGATGTGATTTTATATGACCCTGGCTGATCTAAATGACATGACATTTCCACAGGAAATTCAGTTACCTAATTTGAGGGTCATTTGCTTCCATCTTCTCATCTTTTTTTCTATGTCTAACAAATTTTACATAAATTCGAATCATTTCCATGAAATTGCATAATTTAAGTTATCCATACAATCTCGTGTAGCAAACACTGTTAAATGTGCCATCCTTCAGTGTCGCATGTTTCTTCTTTTGGTGATTTGGCTTCATGGACCGCATGATAGAGTCATATTATGAAATTATTCAAAGATGTTCCACCAACCAAAACATTCCTTTCATTTATATCGAATGAATATTGATAAATAGAACAAACTGAGCAGTGAGGACAAAGGAAGGAGTAGGAGATGAGAACTTCTTGATCTGTTAGTTTAGGTTATGAGACGGAGCTGTATTCTACACTCCTTTAATTTGATTTTGGTTCCGATCTCTTGTTATATTTGCATTTTTCACACTGACCTAACAAAAGATCTTGCAATTGTGGTAAATTTCTCCCCGAATGTATTTTGCATCACAAGATAGATTAAAATTCCGCATTTTGAAGTTCTTAACAACTAAAAATTTACTTCTTCCTTTCCGAAAAGATGATTGCGGATGAAAAATCTCGTATCACCTTAAGAATTGCATAAAATTTGCTGGATATTTAAAAACTTGCCATTGTTAGTATCAAATTGAGCGGTATATGCGGAAGCATAATGAGATAATGGATCAACGGGGGTTCGTGGTGGTGGCAAAGTAAACTGTTGGCTAAAATTTATAAAATATTAATATTTGACAAATAAATCGGAACTTAAATCAGAATCAAGTGAAAACGAAGTGGTTTAAGAAAAATAAGGCATTACCTGTTATAAAGTGCTTCTGCTAACTCCGCAGCCCTTTTTAATATTAGCTCTTTGGGTAACCTTTCTGGATCACCTGGATACTTTGGCAACAATTTTTGTAGTCTTTGAAATCCAAAATCTATGCTCGGCTCCGAAAGCGCTAAAAGTTTTTCCTGCACCAAGTTTTTGTTTGAATGCTATTCAAATAATTTAAATAAGTTTATAAATATATTACATAAAATGAAACGGCCGAGAAAAGTTTTTTTTGTGACGTTGTTTCTGTCAACTTTTTGATTTCGAGTTTAATTCTGAGAAAAAGATGAACTTACAGACATATACAAATCTTCCAGGATTCCCTTGATTAAGTTGCTTAGATTTGTAAGTCAATGTTACTTCAACAACGCCGGGCATATGACGAGGTGGTGTTGTCACACGCATCGCATGCGGTGTTATGATTTGCACCGACTGTAAGAGAAAGCAGAAGTAAACAAATAATTCTTCACCAAAAAAGAGCTCATTTTTAGCCTTATTTTTGAGGAAAACATCTCAATCAGTTGTCCTAGGATATTTGCATTCAAAATCCTCTGGGAATAATAAATTCTGTTATATAAGACCGCGTAATATTAGATTGCAACGTAAATATATCCTCTGCATCAAATTATTCTTTGAATATTCACTAACTGGATTATTAATTGATTGGTTATTATGCCTATCATTGGATTGTACAGAAGCATCTTAAAGAGACTCACAAGTCTGTTAATAGCAGAAATGGACTTCAGATATCTTACAAGTAGCAATTCTTGAAGTTTCAAGAATATTTCTTTTCTTAGTATGTCTATCCATCCGACCATTCCCAAATCTGCTTCTAAGAGAGGTTTCGAGTCGGATTTTGTAAGATCTTTTTTAATGACAGGTGTATATAGTACATAATTATTTCCAACAAAGTATCATGAACTGTTCCATAGACTGCATATATTAATTAAATAACTAAATGTGATTTTGAACCACAAGAAATAGGGCAATCACATCCTCGAAGTTCTTTTTCAAGTAAAGAAAGGAATCGGACTCAATCGAATGGACTATTTAATGTTTCGTAGAAGAAGGATAGAATGAATGTAATATTTGCAAGGAGTGCTATGTAATGAAGTTTCTTGCAAGCGTTGTTTGTTAATTCATTTAAAATTCAAGGAAGAGAAGATTCACAAACTTCGCTCCAAACAGTAGTAGGTCCGAATGCAACTTGCAGGCCTTCGAAGAAGTTCTCACCAATGATAATAACTGATGTACCACCTTGCGTCCAGCCTTCACTGGGACATATAGCTTTAATTATTGGATTCGACGTTACTGCAACATCCGAGGAGTCTGATATATCTGCAATGTAATTGCTGCATCGGTGCTGCTTAGTCGTAATGAAGTCTGAAAAATCAGCTTTCCACAAGGCTCGCAACATTTTGGAAGCTTCCTCGCAATAAAGACCAACTGTTCTAATAGAACATGAACTGATGCATAAAATAAATGCTCAATTTTCAGTTTACGAAGACTTAGAACTTCATTTTAAATTTCATCTTTTAATGAAAACCAGAAAAGCCCTAAGCCCAACAGTTGTAGATTTTGAAAGTGAATGGGAAACAACCCTTAATACACTTAATTTTCGTGGAGCTTTAATGCCAAAGATGATGGCGATCCATATGGTGGTGGTTCGTTAAGGCGATAACAAATTGAAAGCTGACAACGATTACGGTAGCAGACTTTCATGAAAGTAATGGAAGGGAAATCGATAGAATGAGCTATCCAACTGATAGCTTTTTACCGCATTGCTTTAGTGACAACTTTAAAAAAATACATGTATTCGATAGCAAACTGTTATCATAGTCTTTGGACATTTATTTGTTAATGTTTTTTAAGCGATTTGCTGATGGAAATAATTGAGGACAGACAGACAGGTGGATTACCGAAGTGAGTATCAGTAAGTGGGATTCGATTTAAAAAGCATTTCGAATCGAAACATTTTAACTGCAAAGCATAATTCACTTCACAGTGCTGTCAGTGCAATGAGAAATACATTGATAGAGATTTTCTACTTAGATAAAGTTCCCCTGAAGCGAAATTTTATGCACATTTTATGGGTGAAGCCTTGCCTAAATGAGGTCTGACAATCAATCCAACATCCATGTCTCTTCTCCCACAACATATATAAATATAACATTTCATGGTCGTCACATTTTTGGTAAAGGAGCATAAAATAGGGCACTATAGGGTGAACCTTAGATATAGATCACAAAACCTCATCCCTCACTTTCTTTAACTATTCTCTTCTCATTTACATATTTTAAATAGCCTAGCTTGGAGCTTGGATGATCGAATTGTTCAACCAGTTTCCCACATACATACATACATCCCTATATATATATATATATATATATATATATATCATTGCAATAATTGTGGCCACACGTCTTTGAGGAGACTGATGAATGAATTTTTCTACTTGTACAGCTTTAATCCTATTTGATCATCAGTTCGTCGTAGCTGGTTCGAAATTTTTATTCGTCGAGGAAAAATTTCGACTTGAAGTTCTACATACGATTCTACGTTACACCGTTCTGATTCATAGAGAAATCACATTTAAAGACAAGAATGTTAGCTTTTAGCTGTTAAAGTGTTGCTCGATTTAGAGATAATATTTTTCTCAAGTCATTAATAAAAACCAATAGATTTGTTTGTATGTAGAAGCCAAGTTTATATATTCTGACGATCCCTTTCGACCAAGATCCTCACCCAACAATCCATCAATTTTTGCATGTGAATTATGCTAAACATGGATAGTACTTGGGATGGTAAATTAAATTTAAAGTCATAATAGGATAAGGAAAGAAATGACAGCAGCTGTCACCCAAAGAAAGGCATTCAAAAAAGTAACAGCTATCATTATAACAATATTAATGACTTCCTCATTTGTATAGCTCTCATTTAACATTTTGACAAAAGTAACTAAAATGGTGTTTATATTGAATATCACTTCATAAGATTTTGTATCTGATTAAATTGGATGAATTCAAACGGAAATTGCAATGGAAACTTAACAAAGTAAATGAATGTTTCCTTCTCTCAATTTCTAACGATTTTGTTAATGGTAACAAGATCAATTTCTTATTACATCCCCTAACCAAATATCTGTAGTTTATTTTATCATACTGATTCAGTTAATTTCAGTAACGAATTTAAGAAGGATACTATTTATAGTGTTTCCAAATTACTAGTAATTCAGAAGAGGTAAATACCTCAAAGTCATCATCCAAGGAGCAGCAGATCTCAATAGCATAATTATGTGCTTCCGACCACTAATTAAATTGGGTATCCCCGCGTGTCCCAATGAGTTACACAAGCCTGTCATCGATGAACACACTTCGTACCCTTTATTTCCCTTCCATCCACCCTTAACCGTCCTCTTCTAATTGCTTTATCATTTACTATTGCTTACGATTAGTTATGTCAAATACACAACAACATTACATCTTCAAGTAAAAGTTAGTTTTTATAATGAAAGAATTAGGATTTGGAATTCATTAAAGTTTGTGAAATTTCGCACAGACTTTGTAATAACATTGAAGATAATTAACCTTCAGATGGATCGACACGTTTCGCTCTCCTTCCGTGCTTTGAGTTATTGTGAACGAACATATTATCTGATATGGCTAATAAAGGACCATCCACGCGTGCCGTTGTACCCAGTACGACCTAGCAAAAAAAAAAGGCTTATTTAAATCATTTCTGGAAGTTATTTCAAGCTTCTCATAAACAGTGAAGTATTAAATAATCTATTCCACATAAATTTTCAATTTTACATCCCCAAAATACATTGTCAGCATGCAGAACAATTATAAATTTACCCATCATAATAAAAACGAAATTCTAAATCATAATTTATTCCTGAACTTCAGAAAAGATCATTTCGAATTTTAATTCTCGAGTGAATGTCAAAAGCACAATTTTCAAATTTTCAAGTAAAATCGCGAATATCACTGACAGATGCAGAAAGTGAAGAAATGATGATATGCACGACTGGAAAGGGTGAGAGGTCATCTGCGAAGAAATTTGATTGATTGTGTCGTTTTAATGTGACAGTGCGCAAGCACATGCCGCTTACCCTAATTCAATACACCAAGCAAACTGACCGTTCCATCTTTATGCAAATTATCGCTAATAAACCACCTGTTTTACTAGCTTACTCCATTCTACGTTTCATATATTAGCACTACGTTAATTTCACTTTCTATGATACTCCAAATAAATACTTCTAAGATTTCCCGAAATAATATCCACTTTCTCAATATTTCCATGCATGCCATTGAAATCTGAATAGTTTTTCGATTGTTCTATTTAATTTAGCTTTTTTAAATTAATTCAGTTTGACTTCATTTACGCGGTAATGTTCTTTATTTCTTACTGTCTCAATTAAAATGAGCATGTACCTGGAACCTTCTCATGTCGCGAGGATTGCCAGCATTCTTCAAACAATTCTGATTACATTTGAGAAAGAATTTCAGGAAGAACCTGAAAATTTCAAAAACTGCCTTCCATGAATTAAAAAGTCAAGTTCATCCCTGCATAGTAATTTAAGGTGAATATAGGAAAAAACTATATCAGCGACGTCTAACAATTCGTGACCCTGCTACTGTATTTTAAGTATGGAAGTATGGTCCACATATCATCTTCCATTACAAAGAGCAGGGGTTATTCACAGAGATAATTTGCAATTTCAAAAATCAAATTTTTTTGTAGGCAGTGATTCCTATCTAAAATTATTGTTCGAAATAATTATGATTTAAAATAGCAGATTCACTCTGTCTGCAACTGCAAGTTGTTTTAAAGCATGGCTGCAGATTTAAAGCTGTTTGAAAAAAAATGGAATCTTCATTCTATCATTCTTTTTCAATTGTGTTTATTTCCTGATTAACTTCATTAAATAGAATTAAGGCTCAAACTGTGGTGCAGATTGCATTGCAATCTTAAAAATATTACTGACAAATAACTGTGCACAATCAATTCTTTAATGATCTTAGAATTTTGTCGAGCACTAGAGAAGATTAGATGAAGAAACAATATTAAGGGAGGCGTTATACTGGGCTATATTTCGATTTGTCTCACTCAAACCCATAAATATCTACTCCAGGATGGCAAAATCTAATTTAGCTCAGTGGGTTTCTCCTCTGGTCAACGAGTACTTATACACTTTTATGTCACCAAACTCCTGGTCATAAAAGCTTGAGAATTTTTATCTCCATTTACAACCTTTTGATAATCCTAAATTCTGTTAAACAAAAACAGAAAAAATCGAAGCTCCTATTAAATGCTTAGTTGTCTTTCACATACATATATATATATATATATATGCGGTTGCGTCCTTAATATTTGATTCTTTTCGAAATTGACGTAAGCAAAACAAGCGTTAAAATGAGAATTAATCGTATTTTAATTAATTACCAGTAAATACAGTCATTCAAAGTGGAAGCATCAGAGGAATGAAAATAAAATTACAGTAGGATGGATAATGGTTTGGCAAGTAGAGCTATTAATTGCTGCTGGAGATGCTGTGTTAAATACAAACAAAATTCATACCTGTCAATAATAACTGGATCAGAGGGTGTCTCATTACGATTACCACAACTTTTCTTCTCACAGCAACGACTACAAATATTAAGCATTTCATTAACATTTCGAACACTTAAATTATCAGTCATGACAGCAGAAATTAACTGATAAGAAGTACCTGCACATGACTTCATGAGTTAGCAATACACGACACATTTCAGGATTCTTATCTTGACCCTCATAAGCTATCGCCTATAAAATGAGTAAGAATAGCTGGAAAACAGTGCTAAATGAGTTTTAAGTACATATTATGATAAAATAAACGAGTTTTGATATGGGCAATATATGATTGCTTACCAAAAAAGCATATGAAAACGAGAATCACATCATGCATACAGTTTATAAACTATCAGTACGGAATTTACGAAAATTATGGAATAAATCTACCGAAGAAATCTTCCAACTTCGAATCGATATATTATAAAGTTAGATAAAAGATTAGGGAGAAAATAGTTGAGAAATTAGCATACAAGGAATGCTTCGAATGCCTTTTAGATTTTGTACAATAGTTAGAATGGCAATGAGCTTTAAGCACTCAGGAAAATTAGAAGTTTAAAATCATCAAGTATTGCAACTGTTTCAGTTTCGGTATAGATCGATCTTTGCTTCGAATTTCAATGTTTTTTCTATATCTCACTCACAGTTATGGAAATCATGATAAATTTCGCAGGTCCAATCAATAAAATTCCTCGAAAATTGAAAAGTTTTGAAGTTTGAATTGGTGATAACATTAAGCCACGATGCAGGGGTAAGAGAAAAACTGATCTTGTCCAAGATCACTTATTATTTATGAAAGTGTTAAAATATTAAAACCGTCAACTTCTTGTTAAAATGTCAGAGATAAATAACAAAATAGTGGGAATTATCTCGCAGTTACAGTTAGTGGTATATGTCACATTTCTTACCATTGAGAAGCTATACATCAGTAATTAAATTGTTTTTGTGTTGTCAAAAGAGACTGGAATTGCTACACCACCTGTTAACATATGCTTCCCACACAAATATATAAATATGGAATTGCGGTTATTTCAAAATGTAAACGCACCAATAAGCCTTTGAATTCATTTCAAAAATTTGAATTTAATTTTTGAAATCAATATGGTTCATACCTGCTTAGAAACGCTGTCGACAAGACGAACATACAAGTCTTGCTCTGTGCGTAATCCTGAAAATGTTCAACAGTTTGATAGTTAAGTTACAATTAGCATGAAAATCTTGGTAGTTATGAACGGGAGAGAAGTTGAATAGTTGGATAAACTGTTTATTAAACGACTAACCGTTAGCATATGCAAGCCACAACCGGTAATGGATACCATTCCGAGTATCCTGCCCATCCACTTCACGTTCTTTTTCCACAAAATCTGCAAACTGTGTCCTTTCGATTTCCACCGGTTGTCCAGCTCGATCATATAATGCTATGACGAAGTGAAAGAAATTGCTTTTGCGCAAATTATTAGGTGGGTGCTTCTCAAAATGAGCTCGTGCTAATTGGGCACTGAAACGTAGTTTTATATAAATTTATAAGTGAATATAAACAAGGCTGCTTATCCTATTTCGGATTATTCCAGTTAAAAATGGTTCTAAAATCCTGTTTCGATATTCAGATGACTGCTATCATTTACAATTTCCCACTGTGACAATCAAGTAAGTAATCAATGAAGCCTAGTTTTAATGATAAAATAAAATACAGGAATGGAACTAATAAGAGTTTATGTGTTAGAGAGGGATAATTCGATAATCACAATATGGGGGGAGGTGAGGAAGTTCGATATGGATAATTGGTGGAGTATAGGAATTGTAATAGGGCGGAGGAAGAAAAAAGTACTTGGAAATACGAGTCCCGCTGGTATTGTAATGTTTGAGTATTGAGATGTGATAGTACAGAAAAGGGAAAAAAGGGCGAGGAGAGGAGGAAGGAAACAGATAAGAGAATTTCAGGTTCTTAAGCTAATCCATTGGAAATAATCGTGCCAAAGTAGTACGGGGTAGAAATCCAACGGGGAATTATTGTTAGGACAAGAAATTAAAATTAGTTGTGGAGGAGATGTGTTTTGTTGTGGAAGAGAGTTACTGGCGACATGGAGGTCCCTTCGCAGGGACACTGGGACTGCGTTGACTGTTGCCAGCAGCATCATTCACCCTCAATTATCCACCAGGCTCAATTCCAGTCTTAAAGTTTGATATGCGTTGATACAGACGCCTATTTATATGACCGCTCACCTTACCGGCGAACTGTCCACTACCGTCGCTGCTGCCGCTGCTGCTGCTGCTGCCGGATTCCATTGGGTACGTAGTGCAGCCCCAAGTGGTTCGTCTTTCATCTGTCTTAGTAAGGTTGCATCTTGGAAACCAAACATCATATTGGCGTTCGATACAGAACATTTACTGCCCCGTTGAAATCCTCTCCTGTTAACGGTACCAATCTGACGTTACTGCTGCCTGTTGCTTAGAAAACGTGAAAAGCCGCTTAAACATTCAACCAGAAAAACTCCCCTCTCTATTGCTTGATTCCTGGATATTCTGTGCATATATTTGCGTCTGTCTATGTCTGTGCGTGTATGTATCTATCTGCCAAGTCTGTGGATTGTTTGCCTATCTATTGGTTGATGTTGACAAAAAAAACCACGCCTCTCGGGATCAACTAATTCGTCAATTTCATCCAAATTTTGTGCAAGAAGAAAACCGACGTTGGAAAAGAATTGCAACAGGAAGTATTCGAACTGGATAAGAGAGGTTCCGTGTTGTGCTGCTGGGAGAAGAATCGAATCACTGGGGAAATCAAAAGCTGATATGAAATCAGGCTTTCGGATTCCAAGCTATTACTCTCCAAGATGCCCCACCTACCACCATCGCCAATCCACAACACTCCTTCATTTCACGCCCTATAAACATTCTCATACTGTAATAGTAGCAGTATTGCAACCTCTCTTCATTCATTCTCGTCGAACCGATCCTTTTGAACTCATCCGGAATTCTCCACCTCTTATCCCTCCCGTCCTCCTCTTTCCTTCCGCTACCCTCTCCTTCTTCTTCATCCACACCCACTTCTCGTTCCGTTTGTTTACCAATAAATTGTTGCGGTAAAGAGTGAACTAGTGGCCATTCTATGGTACTATTTGTGCTTATTTAGCTCTCCTAGCCAATTCCGCAAAACAGAAAAATAAAGACGGAAGACGGATTGTTTCAGTCAAATTTGAATTGCTGCCATCCTAAAATTACTTGAAGCAATTGACTTCTCTTTTATTTACTTTAGCAACAAATGACAAATTTCTTTAAAGGCAGAACTTTTCTTTAATTCCTTACATTGCTCATTAACGTTCTAAATATTGTTTGTCGAGCAATTAGTAATTATGTTGCACTTACAATAACATTCTACTGCTATTATCCTTTCTTGATCATGCAAATTTTACTGCGTCAGATGACCTGTAGTTATTAGTTCTGATGTTTTGCTTCATGATAACCACATTTATTCCATAAGAGTGAATTCTGAAGATACGAACTATAAATCGTAGAAACTCAAAGACTTAATGCTAATAAAACGAATCTTGTGCAACTGTTCTTCAGTAAGCTTCCTTGTTTTCGATTTGCTCTATAGCATTGTTCCGATGATAATATGTTTTACTTTTTTAGGAGAAATTTAATGCTACAAAGGTATATGCAATGACCTGAAAATACTATAACACCACTACATATCTTTATTGCTTACTATTCGGCGTCTTCCATTTCTTTCTATTTTCTGTCCAGACTGATGATCATTAATTTTCTAACGAATGAAACTTTTGTGCAATGAATAGTACTTACTAGTGGCTTAATTAATGTATTGTTAGATGGGTATTTTGAGATATATAGGATTTAAAGGCCTTCATTTCAAATCTGAATCAAAAATTGAACTCAGCTTCACTACCAAAAGAAATTGATGTGACGTGTCTTTATGTGACCCATTGCGAATTTAATTTCTTGGAATTGGTTTTGTGGAGAATTCGATAGTCTGCCAATTTGAAATACCAAATTACACAGATTGAAGTGCTCAAATTAGACCGCTAGTGAAAAGAGAAAGTAACGACGTCAGGAAAATGTAGACAGATAGGTTAGGAATATTGTTTGGGAGTTAAGTTAAAAAGAATAGCTAAGAATGGAGGTGAAATGAAAGAAATGCATCGAATGACTCATATGGGAATTGAACCATATCGAACTCGTTATTCATTGACACTTGACAAAGTATTCAGATATATTCTCAAGCTTCTCTTCAAAGCTAATATTAATCAAAGCCAAAAACTTCTGCAGCGTTTACATGCAAGTAATTGATTGAATTTTAGGTTTTTTATGGTACTTAAGGGAGAACATCAAGAGAATTCTTATAGCTTTCAAATGGTATCTTAATACCATAGATATCAGAGAGAAGATCCTTTTATTCTGTTTCAAATAGAAAAATTGATGCAAAATGATTTCTATAACAATCGCTTAAACAAGCTCTTTCCATCAGCGAATTAAACATTTTGAGGAATAAAGTCATATGCTGTGTGGAATCGATCTAAAAAGGGTCTGAAAAAAAATGAATAAGAGATAAATGATTTGTTTAAAAGTGGTTTGATTAAACGAAATTCAACAGGTTACTGTCAACTCATTCATTTCATGTGGGCAATTTTGCACTCTATTTCAAATCAAATTGCTATAGGATTGTATTGCATTTTGAAATAGCGGGTCACGAGGAATTTTTTTGATTTAGTCAATGTGATACATATCGGGATGGGAACGACTAACATTCTTTGAGTGGAACTTAATTTTTTAAATCTCTTCATTTCTGCTAAACCTTTATTTTTTTTCAGAATACAATGAGTAATGAATTACTGTAAATTTAAGACACACTATGCCACTCCGGTCCTAATGTAAAACAAATTCGAGTTAGGAAGAAAGTTCGCAATAGCGGGTCATCAGTTTTCCAATGTAATGAATATTTTAAAAAACCGGTAAAATGGGAAGTCACATTTTCCTTTGTATTACTATCCACCAGAGATTTTTAGATTGATTGTAGGATTTGTTTAGGATTACTTATCCAATTTAGCATACAAATTCGAAATTTAAGACGCATTTTACTGCTTATATATATTTGACATTGTGAATAACACTTAACGATATTCTTTAAGCCGATATCACTTCCCTTTCATTTTATAATACTTGCTGCAATAATTGAATTTGATGAACTCTCCAAGGAAATGCTTAAAACATTATTGGAAACATTCAGCATGAAGCACAAGTCTCTGTATTTTCCAAAATGCTTTTAATAGTAGTCAGCAGACAGAAGAAAATGATTAGCAGTTAAATCGGTAGCGAACCTATTTGTTGATCAGCTGCATATTTCAAAAAGTAATGACTGGAAGCAGTTCCTGTTCCGGAGGCGAAAACTTTGTCCGTCGTCATCTCTCGAAAGACATATTGTTTCCTGATCACAGACCTGTTATCACCGTAATTTTTATTCTTTCCATTCAAAATTGCAATATTTGAGCATTATTGGCATTCTGTTCCAGAAATCCTGATAAACACTTCCAATCTAAACTAGTGTGTTATTCTCGCACTCTTATTTCTAGGTCCACAAACTATGGATCGGTTGAAAAGTTTGTCAGAGTTATTTACCGTAACTGAAAGCAAACTGTCATAAGTGTGTTTCCCTTGTAAATTGACGTGAAAGCAGGGTGATAAGAACTCACGACAAGATTTTCTCAGAATGAACAATAACATGCGGCGAAATGCTGTTCGAAATTTTTTATCGAACACTGTGTAAACCATTGGATTTAGTGATGAATTGAAACAATAAATTGCAAATGAGAAGCAAAAAAAAAGTGAACATGCATCATGCATCGTGCATGTGCATGTGCAATCAAACGAAAAAATCAAACTTTTTCTCCATTGTTTTTTCAAGCTACCAAAAAGAGATTTCTGTTTAGTTTTTCTCTCAAAATTGGGATCTTAGAATATTTTATGAAGTTGGGATCAAACTTAGACTTAGTAGCCGAACCAGTTGTTAGGAAAAGTGTATCAAAATGAATACATTCAACGGATACTTGCAATATACACATAGTGATGGTAAAATGTAATGTGAGAAATGGCAGCCATCAAAACAGGAATGACCGGAATTCTATTTCATTGAAGCATTTTCTACGCTACAATTATCAAACCAAAACAATAAAAACATTCACTATAGCTTAAAATCCTCCGAAACCAAGTACTTCCACTCATATTTTAATTTCCGGAGCGCTTCCTTGATGATCTGCCTCTGTGACTGCTTTCGGTGTAACCATTTTCTAGTTTTTAATAATTCCACCACATTTTGTCCGTTTGTTAAGCTGCCAATCGTTGTGTTGCTGTTTACTAATTCCTAAGCAGATTTTAAATTTAAAATCTTAAGAATGTAATATTTGGAGAAATATCATACACTCCTCTTCCAAATATGAAACTAATACAAATAAAACTTGAAGTTATGGCTGAAATTACGTATTAACTAAAACAACCTTGCAATCTGAGTCAATTATTTCAAGTAATATGAGATCAATTTGTCCTAACATTTCAATTTTTCCTAAAACTTCCTCGCAAAACTAATACTTTGGTAGTGACTTCGAAATTTTCCTTGGCTCCACTTTTAGGTAATAACAGATGAAGAAGGTTACATCTATAGTATTGATTCACAGGAACATGTCTGAATTTAATTCAAAAAACTTAAGATAATGCATGTGAAACAGTTTTCTTAATCAAATCAAACTAAGCTGTTACTTATTGCAAGCTCTAGGAGAAGTGACCACGTGCTGCTTATCGTAAGATGAGAAACAACATTTTCTTTCCTGTAATGTTGCATCTGCTTTGATCTCTTCCGAAGTATTCTGCTGACTATCACTCCAATACTGATTATACGGTGATTGCTGTTGATCACAGGAGCTGTCGATATGAGATAAGAAGTCACCAAGATGTTCACCAAATCATCTGGAATATAGTTTTGATGAGTGAGTGAATTGAATTTAAACAAAATTTAAAAACTACTCACTGAGAGCGTAAGCTCGTTCGGAGCTAATTGATAACTTGAATTTAGGAAATAAATAAAAATGAAATAAAGATGACCTTCTATATATGATGGTTAAATGTTCTTCTCAATAACAAAATGCCAGCAAGATTAGGTTATTTTCCCCTCACAGAGTTATTTCAAAAATGAAGGTACAAAAGGTAAAGGTATACGAAATTTTCAAGAAAAAAGCCAACAGTATTTCTGGTTTCATTTCAGTTCCATATTTTGCAGCCCTCATTTTTGCAATGCTTGACATTTCCCTTTAATATGGTACGTTCTCAAATGTGAAAGTAATCCTGAAGACACCTGGAATTGATAATCAGGTGGTGAAAATAATATTGAAGGCACCTGAAATTATGATATTATTCATTACGATATGCGTGCTATTAGCACTGATTTCTTTTCTCTCTGCTCTTTTCAGAGAAAAATTTCATTAAAGTTAGGATCTGTTTCATTGTTGTTAATGAAGAAAGCTTACGGCTGACATTATGACACTTTATGGTTACCGTTAAATTTCCCACTTTCTCACACACTAATGCCAATAAAAATGGAATGATGAGTTTGTGATCAGCCAAAACAGCCAACCAATGGTCCCTCTGAGTTGTCCTTTCAGAAACCAAATTTGGACCTTTGTGAATAATGTGATCAAATCTTTGGAAACTGCCTCTTCTTCATTCCTGCAAAATGTAATTTATTTTTGCAAAATAAATTTGGTGACAGGTAAGTCTATATGAATACCACTGCCAAGCTCCTATGTTGCAATTATCTTATTGAAATTTTTTAATCAAGAGAATCTAAATGAATATTCACCTTACCTAATAGTTTTTTAGAATTTTTTTCCAGAATTTCAGATCATCCGAATTTCCGGACCTCCTAAAACCTAATTTCGTCCTTCTTTCCTGTTATAAAATTCTTTTTTTGGATATAAATAAAGTGATATGGGACTTGTACGGACGAAAGACCTGAATACTGATGCTGATTCGAGGTATAATTGATCCGAATTAAAATGTTTCTCATGCTGTTAAGCCAAATGAGCGTTTCCTGCAAAATTTAGAGTGTTATTCGGTACAATATGAAGCATCTGAAGTTCGGGAAATTGAGGTGACAAGAGGTCAATATACTTCCGGAAGATATTGGGCGAATGGAGGCGTTAGAATCTCGCAAAACAAATGATCGATATCCAGTTAATATGCATTACAAATATCGCTTCGAACTGTTGACAATTCTCGTACTGCCATCGTTTGCCTTTTTGCCATTAGCGTAATCAACAAGGTATTACGGTATAAAGTATTACAATTGCTGTACATGGTAGAAAGATGATAATAGTGGTGTATGATTACGAAGAAAGCATTTGTGAATTCACACTGCTACAATCACATACGTGTTTTTTTTTTTTTTTTTTAAAGTTATTCCAAAAAAAAAAAACTCATTCTAAAAAAATGCCCTCTATCAGCATATAACTTAGATAAAACTTAATATCATTACTGAAACGTTATCTAGTCCCACTTTTTGGGTATTTAAGTTAACCAATATCGCATTGCAATATCAAATACTAAGAGTACAGTACCCTCAGAATTCCCTAACAATATAACTTCACTTCAACAACCACTATATCAAAAAAGTTTAGGGGATATCAGCAAACTAACATTATCAGTGTGACTGTTTACTTCTAATAATAAGCAAACCGACAGTGCAGGAAGTGATTCAAACAGTGGAAATCATCATTTCCGATCTTTTCCAACTGGTACCAGGTTCTGTATCAAGGAGTGCCGTGTTACTGCGGTATATTTGTAATTTACTATATGCAACGCTATTGATATATCCCTTTGATAAGTTGATAGGAATTGCAATTTTTAAATATCTGTCAATGAAGTAACAAGAATGTTGAGTATGGAAGCCGTTGAAAACACAACATCAGTAGCCATATATAAATTACAGAGAAATGGTCCAAGATGCCAAATATATGAATTGACTTGGAAACTTAGGAAACTAGAAGTCAAGTGATATCAAATCATATTTAAAGGGCTTGTATATTTACTAAACTCTTCATTAAATACATAAGTAGTAAACCAGTTATAGGATATGCCAAAATGTAATCTAAAAATAACTGTTGATATAGCATTATTGCAGTTGTTGGGATAACAAACAGTTTTTCAGATTTTGTTCAGGAAGATTTCAAATACCCAAAATTATTCCAAAATGTCATTAAAAAAGAATGGGACGAAAGTAAAATAAAATGCTTTTCTATGTTGTAAGATAAAAATGTCACAACTGGACCGGAAGCTTGTGATATTTTCTATAATATTTTATGCTTTCCACAGAATGACGAAGTTCTTACAGCAGTGAATCAATTACGACTTACCTATCGATTCAGTGCTGCAAGAACTTCTTTCTCAAACGTTCAGGTTATTTCCAGTTTGCATGAAAATCTTTTTTATAGGATATCAAATTTTTGAAGTGTAAGTGCGGAAAATTGAGATGAATATTTGTTGCAGTTAAATTAAACGTGTGAACAAGATGAAGCACCAAGCATAAAGGAGGAACGAACTACCAATTTTGTTATTTACCCGCTACAGTCCTTCAACAAACAGAAAAGTCTGCTCAGCAGGCACATCTGCATGATTGAGAAAGCAGTATGGAGGTGAAAATAGGATCATACGGTTATATTTTAATAATATCTCTTTTAAAATATTTAAAAAAAAGTAAGATTTCGAGATAAAATGGGGCATAAGGAAACTTACAGAAATAATTGATAGCTGCTTCTCAGGACGAATCCTAGAGAGGAAGAAACGTTGTCCTGAAGATGAAAAAAGAGCGCGCATCGAAGTCCTTCCAAACATGCATGATTGCTTCAATTATTTCGCTTTCGTTTCAATATGAACAAAGAAAACATACTTCAAAATGTGTGGCAAGTGACGTGACACATAACGCTATCCAAAGTATTTGTAAATATTATATTACTTCAGCAGTAGCAAACCAACACTGTCTACGCCAGCTAGGATCAACACCGATGTTTTCTTTCACTTTCAATGTTTCCCACTGTTGATGTCCAGGGATGGCTAAACATTTCCATCGGGAATCTGCTAAAATGAAAAAATCATGGAAATCATTAATAATTAGGAGGTGGAAATGTGATCAAAAGGACAATTACCCCAGGAACACAGGTAAGTGTTCCGCAATACATGACTATCTACAGAGCTTAGCTTAGATTTGAAATCTCTGAGAATCATTTAAGTCTCACGAAAAAGTCAGCAGATGCCAATGATGTAAGAAAATGACCGGTAATGTCATGTAAAGTGTGTTCATGAAGTACTGAAACAATAACCAATGTATTATTGAATGCAGTGGTAAATGGAATTAGAACAAATATAAATGCAATGAATCACTAAAAACTTCAAAATACCTTTCTGTTTCGATCATTTTCCATAATTCATTTGCTTTTTTACACAAATTCTGAAAAAAAAAAAAAAAAAAAAAAAAAACAGATCATCCAATATTTTACTTATAAGCCTCTTCCTTCTTTCGTCCACACAACTCTTAATGCCCCGAAAATCAGTGATTCTGTGGCGAAAGCGATCATCTACATTGTTTTACCTCATTGATAAGAGAATAAGAAGGAATCCGTGGTTTATCAGAGTAAGCGAAATAGAAGTATATGTCATCTTGTATGTCTGAATGAAGATACCACTTAGTGTCGTCCTTCGAATACAACTGTGGCAGGTGCCTAACACCTGGTCCAAAAAATAGTTGCTTGCTTTTATTGAATCGGACTTTGATGACGATGGCATCTGAAACCATCTGTACAATATATATGTGTATGTGCACTGTGTGTGTGTGTGTGTATGTGTGTGTGTGTGTGTTTGTGTGTGCTTGTGTGTGTTTGTGTGTATATGTGTGTGTAAGTGTACATTTACGTTTGAATTAACCTTAGCGAAATGTTAATGCTGAAAAGGAAGATTCATTTGGAAGATGACAATATTTATTTCAATTTTATGTTAATTGCAGTTATACAAATAATACTCATCATCAGATGTGATGACGAATTGATATGGCTAAT
>JABVXV010000208.1:0-113021 GCA_013365325.1 Dipetalonema caudispina | reverse complement strand
TACAAACATCGCATATCCAATAATGAGAAATATAAAAAGTGGACGATATTGTTGCATCCATTCTATCGACAACTGCGCATCATAATCCAATCGATTTCCGCCCATATTTTAATTATTATGAATGAAAAGCAGGTGGTGTAATGTTTATTGGAATGGAAAGAACGAATTGCGCCGATTTTCACGCCTTCAATAATTATAATCTTCTGCTGGCCGGTTAATTTAAATACATGCAAATTGCAATATCATATTGCAATCGGTCAAAAAGATCGGTAAATGTAGACGCAAAATATTACAAATTTCTTGCTAGCAGAAACTTTTCTGCCAACATCTTTTGGAACTTTGATGAACCATATTCGGATCTTCAGGAACTTTAATGAACAGTGATTGGATCAACTCGCGTCAAGAGCAATACTAGCGGAAGTAAAGGATATTACTTAAATTGTTACCCAAATAAATTTTTGTAGGTTTTGTTCCTTGGCGACAAAAGAATTTTCGATTCTATAATATTGTCGCATAATCTATTACCCAGAAATGATGTAACGATCGAGTCGGAGGAAAAGCGTTTGACAAGTGCTACTATAATCTGGAAACTACGATAACTTTCTTATGCGAATGCTCAGAAATTAATGTCATTTTATAATGGGATGCAATGAACAGTTCAATTTATCTATGTACTACTTTGACTGATAAAAGAAATGGGAACAATTAAAAGTTCAAAACAATTAGCTGCTGCATCATAAGGATCAGCATAATACATTGAAGCAATAAACAAGAACGAAACTTGCATGTTGAATGTAATTATATGCAGAAAATCAATATTCAATAGCAAGAGGACATTTTATAAAGTCCACTTGATTAACCTTTAGGACGTCGACCTTCTAAAAATATCCATTGGAGTAAACAATAGAAGAAGGCAAAATATGCATTTCGTACATAGTTTGTATGATAATATCAAACCGAATATTGAATGTATAAGTGATCAGAGGAACGCTTAAACAAGTTATCTTTCGTCTTCCCTCTTCAATTTCCTTTCCAATCTAAATTCTTGCCGTTGTAAACCTCGCCGCGGATCTGTGAGCTGGTGGTTAGCAGCATCTTCGCTTATCGGTGCTTTTATGACATATCTGTAATATGAACAATATCCAGTTTATCTTGTAATTAAGGTGCTGAAGTTTTGTTGATTCATTACTTCCTTAGTTTTGACTCGGAATTATTGAAGAAATGCCAATAACGAACACAATATCTCCAGCTTCGAGAGTAATATCAAGCGATGGATTAATAATTACGTAGGAGATTGTGCCCAACTTCTCATCATATTCTGCAAAATTTACAACATTTACAACTTAATGAAATTACAAACTAACAAATCATTTGATCTGGAATGAATATCGCCCGAAAATTCCTGTGGACACCTTTCTTTTAAGACACAAGACTGTGATGACCGTATTGAGCAAATCCAATCTTCTTCAAAAGAAAACTTAACTGTAGTCTTCATTGGGTATGCCCAATTTTTGCATCTTACTGTGTACCAGATCGGAGATACTCATTTTGTTGATCTTTCTGGACCCTTTCATATCATCTTTTCGAACTTTCAATTTCATCTAAACGATAGCTGTAATTATTCAAATTCGTCAAAAATCTGCTGACGAATAAAAAGAATTTGGTTGCTATTTTTAAATAAATATCAGTTCATGATGAATGTTATTAGCTTGGAATAAAGGAAGAAATTGCACTTCAGCATCCATTATCATCGTCCGATATATTCCAATCGGTATATCAGCTACAGATGCACAAAGCTTTTGATAAAGTCGACCATATGTTCCTATCCAAAGATCATCCGATGTTATTTTGAACTGGAAATCTTTAAAATCAAACATTTGTATGAAGAGAACTAGAAAAGAAAGTACAATAATGTTCGGATAAAAAATTAAAATAAGTACTCTAAGAAAGCAAACTAAAATTGCACATTCAACGAAATTTGAATGAGAAGCTGACACTAGTCAGATATCCGGAGCCTTTAGATTGGTCAATGCCAAGCAATAACCGAATAAAATCCACCACATAATTTTTGACATGTGCTTGATATAGCAGACGATCGAGCATATTTGCGGAGAAAACACCACCTTGCGCAAATGGCAATCGAAACATGTATGGCATTGAGGATCCACGTTTGCGTTCCTTCTAAAAGTAATAGAATTCAAGTTTAAAAGTGAAGTGAAATGTCCTCGTACCGTACAGAAATAGAAAGATCTACAAATGTCGCGCTATTATCAATCACATAAATATCGATTTTTAATAAAGAAAAACGAGAAATAAAAGCTGATTACATCTAAGAATCAGAACCGCCGTTAGAACTAATGTGTTCAGCAACGTTCGGATAGCGCGGGAGCATTTTACCGAGAGAAACTGATGTGGCAGTGGCTAATTTAATAAGCCATCGATACAAGAAATGAGGGCCTATCTGTCATAAGCAAAGTGATAGCTGAAATCTGCGGTTTATAAGTAAATAAAAACATTCGAGTAACATTTCATGAAACTAATATCAAAATTCACCTTCTCAAACTTAGACTGCTGAAGAGCATACTGATCGTCGGCATCAAATTGCATGAAACGCATATTGCTAACGTGAGTAAGCTCCGTGATGATACGTAGTCTTGGAAACATCCTAAAACGATCGAACCTCTCATTTGCAGCTAAAGAGAATATGATACTATTCTTAGTGAAAAATAAATTTATTGGCTGAACAATTTGCAAATGAAGGGTTGAAATTTGTCACTTAGGAAGGCGAAAAATTTTTGCATCAAGCAGCCATTCTCAATTGACTTCCTATTATTCTCAGATGCTTCCGCACTAAATGTGTTACAAACAGAATCATCACAAATAAAAAAAAAAAAAAAAAAAACAACTAACCTGTGTATTTTCTGCACTGTTATAATTGTGGTGCAATCGGCCAAGTGCTCTTCGACCGTTGTTGCACCTTCCTTCACGACAACTACATTGTCTGCTAGACAAACGCCCGCTTTCAAAAGATTGTCCAAACTGAAATGAGTAAAGAATTTCTATTCCAAATTGCATTCTTGTAATAGAATTAGTTTTATGTACAGATAATCTTTAGGCTATTATCTTTCGTAATATGTGTCACTAAGAGGATGAATGATGCTTTGAATAAGCCCAATATGGATAGATTGGCCTAATCACGGAAGAATTAGTCTCTATCCGAAGCAATAAAATAAATTCTCTTCGGACAGTATAATACTATTTCAAATATCATTGGCTACTTTTTTCTGAAGCCTTCGGTCGCGACAATATGTTTACCTACCTTGATATTTTGCCTTGCATCCAGTAGACAAGGGGAAACCATGCAATCACATCTAAAAACGATGGATTCGGCCTGAAAAATGACCCAAATGCTAAATGATGTCTAACAGCAGTTACAGTTACAATTTCCTTCAAATGAAAAAATTATTCTTCTCAAACAAATGGCGATAACTACTGCAATGTTCCCACTTCTGATTTAGTTTGTGTGGTAGCTACGTCCCTGGCCAGGATAACTTTCAGACTTTTTAAGATGATGTGAGTAAAAATGTAATTGCCTTTCAATTT
Source organism: Dipetalonema caudispina (assembly GCA_013365325.1). Classification (NCBI taxonomy): domain Eukaryota; kingdom Metazoa; phylum Nematoda; class Chromadorea; order Rhabditida; family Onchocercidae; genus Dipetalonema; species Dipetalonema caudispina. The sequence continues at coordinate 109,418 of JABVXV010000208.1, read as the reverse complement.
CTTGCAATTCAAGCAGAAATATAATGGGTTGAAGTTCATGTACAGGACGATAATAGGCACGCAGAGGTATAATCAAATTATACAGGCCGGAACATGTCTGATCAGCGGCCACAATCACTGCTGGATTATTCCAGTGATATTCATTCGCTGTCCGAAAGCAGCAGTGCTGACAAGCCTAAACCAACAACGCTTTTCAAGATATTCTACAAAATATGATCATTAAAATTTTTTATATTTCTATTCAAGTGAGAGGAATTATTATTTCATAAGATTTTGAGATGATATTAAGTGGGAAATTGCTTACAGAAGCAATTTCCAGACAACAAGTTAGTCTTTTCTCTTTCAGTATATGGCATATAGTGAATCCAGTACCGATGTATGAGGCCAACGGTGGATAAGTCTTCTTTGTCCTGCAACTTCATTTTTACTTTTATCAATCACATTGAAGATAATGCTCGCTTACATCTGGTTTATCTCGGCTTTGTTCATTTTGATAAGCTCTTTCATAGATGGTGCACTAAGATATAGTCTCGTAAGAGTTATTTCAAAAAATTAAAGTGCAAAATTGATAGTAAGACAACCATTTGTATCTTAAAAGAAATTATCCCACTCAAATTTGTTCAACAATTCTTTCATTCCCAACTACTACTGCTATCCTTGAAGGATTCGCTCTATTCAGCAATTCTCAAAAAAACATAATTTTTTAATTAACAAACTTCCTGGCAATACATTCCTCGTGAGAAGCACAGATTGTGCAAAACTGAGATTCCACGTCAGATTCATCCGATTCAATGGTTGTTTCCAAAACCTCACCAATATTCGATTTCCCATCAAGTAATTGACTTGCCCTTTGCAACTGCTGAAATAAATATATTAGAAGTGAAGAGATTAAAATTATAAAAGAGTGAAATTAGAATTAACAGTACAACTAACTAAAAGTTCCGACGTCTCATCGACATCATTTCTTTTAACATGTAAAAGTCGTTCCCGTTTTTTTCGCGTTTTAAAGTCATTCTCTTCTATTTCGCGTAGATCAAGCGTCATGTTTCCTAAATTGAAATATTTATCTATAAGATTTTCTTGCGGCGAAATTTCAGCAATGTACATAAGACAGGAAAAGAGTTCAAAAACCTAGCGTGAATAATAATAGAAATTGACCCCATTTTTCTGGAATAACACGAAAAGCTTTCATCGGCAGATCACGTGACACTGCAGATTTTTGAGTTAAGAAAATCATGCAAAAGCAGGAAGCCTTATTACAGCGACCAGAAAGTCGAGGAAAAATATTTTCAGACGAACAAACGTTTAAGGAAGAAGCGGTACGCTTTTAAAAACTAAGATTCTAAATAAAGTTAGATAATGACAAAAAATATATGCTTCTCTCTTACCTCTCTTAAGTCAAAAAAATGTGGACAATATTTTCAGAAATGTATAATCAAAAATCAATTTTTTGTGATCAAAATTCCAGATTTCATCATTTATATTGTATTGCTACATAGGTTATCATGGAAAATGCATCTGTATGGATATTGTAAGGCAAAATCAGCAAACGAGTACTCGGAAAGCCGATAATCAAATAAAACCCTCATGGCTAAAACTACTCATGCATTATTAAAAGTTTGCAGATTCAAACTTTTCTTGAATTAGGCCAAGAATTTTGTCTTTCATTTCAGTGAGTGAAGGAGTAAGTCAGTCATTTTATTTCGTCTTTCCAGCTTCTCTAAAATTCTTCTAAAGTATTCTACTTCTACCAATATCTTATATAAAGTGCAGAATGTGCATAAACCCACGAAATCTCGACGAGCGGGCGAAAGATCTTCTATTGGCTACATTTTTTTTTTTTTTTTTTACTTTCTTTCAGTAATCGTAATTGATTACGGAAAAGCAGCGTTATTCTGCATCTTTTAAAAATGACTTTCACATTTTCCTTATCTGCTCTACTTCTTAGTTTAATTTAAAATCCATCTAAAACTTCTACTCATAAATTCTGGAAAGCTACGAAATGGAAACGGCAGCTACCAAAACTAACACTTTTGGGGCACAGCTGACTCTTGTCAGTCATGTATCGAATTAACTAGGCATTGTGCACAAATCGAGAAATTTACCAATATTCGCGATCGCTGCAGCCAAATTGGCCTTTTGCCGTTGTGCATTTAAGCCTCTCCGGAAATCATATAATGATTCTTCATTGGTTAGTGCCATGTAATATGCAGTGTCAGTAGGATTCAAATAGTAGTACTGACCCGGATTGAGACGGATTTTCTCAAATAGCCCCTCTGATTTGATTGCAATTAGACCAACTCCATACCTTCAATACTCAGGCTTAATCAGACCTTCTACGGCATCTTTCAGAACGTAAAGTAGCAACTGATATGTCATATAAGATGTGAATATGCAGAAGAAAGTGTTGGATGCATATTTAATTAGACTTTAATATGATACTGCATTGACCGTACTTGCGGGCTTCTAAAACTGTTATTCAACCATCTAATAGCGAAATATTTTACTTTTAAAGAATTCTGGCTGTTAACTTACGTTTGATAAGCATGAAAAGATGCGTAAATGAATGATTTCCCAACAAATTCACTAAAAAATTGGCTATCAGCAATTTTAACGTCATAAATTTCATTGCCAGAATGAAATCCATAAACTTTGTGCCAAGCTTCTGTCGATTTCTGACCTTCTCTGCAAGAAATTAGCCAAAACTATGCCAGTTTTTGAGCAGCATTCAAAGCCGTCTCATACTCAGTATTACTGAAGAACTTACTCTCCGCGAGAGGTATGCATCAGAAGTGTGATAAATGTTGAAATACCCGGACAAATGCAGTTGTTTGCAAGAAGAGAATATTTGAATTCGTCTTCGCAAACCACAAACTCTGAAAGGGACAAGAGACAATCAGGTCGCATAAGGTAGATTGCTTGCTTATCAGCTTGACGACATTTCTATTTTCCTGAACAAAATCTTGTAACCAACCAGCATGTTCTATGTGCATCTTTGTTTCCGGACGGAAAATCTGTACATATTGAGGAACATTTGGAGCAAAATCTTTCACCGCCCATGACCGTAAAACTGTGTGTTCATCCTGAAACATATTAACATTAAATACCGTTGAACGCAATACTTAATTAGCTTGTTAAAATTGTAAAACTATTCGTGTTCGAGGCAGCGAATCTCAGGATGCTGATACGACTGCATTGGAAAAACATAACTCATCATGAAAACGGAAATTTCTGCTTGAAATTCTGGTTCTTAAATTAATACGCTTCCGAATAAATTCTTTTATCTCTTTAAGATTTCGGTATGATAAAATATGAATCTAAGCATTACCGTTTTCGTTTTCTGATAGATATGCCTTGCTGATAAAATGAAGCATGCCTTTGCATTGGCCATTTTTGCTCTTTCTAGGTCGTCATCCTTTAGTGCAGAGCCTCGGATATATAGTACCCTGGTTGACCACATGGGTATTTTGAGAAGCATTCGCATTCGGTCATTCATTTCACACGGTGAAAGTAAGATCACCAAATAATTCTGTGGATCAATTGATTTAACAAAAGACTTCAATCTATCAACTGAATCCTTGCAAACTTGAAAGTACTATTTATATGAGTTCTTTATATTTTGAAGTGTATGTATTACTTTCTGTTCTAAGTTCGTAGAATCCATTTTCAGGCATATGATAATACAGAGGCGCTTTTGTCCATTAATTTAAGAAAATAAATAAATATTTATCGGAGGAGATGGAAAGTCTGGAAACAATAAGCAAAACTTATAAAAACACGGCGTTGTATTTTCTCAAGAAGTTTACCTGATGTTCAGGGTAGGCATAGAATTCACTGAGGAAATCCCGGATAAACTGAGCCTCCAAATGTGTTACCGTTACTACCACATGCTTCTCATTACTTGCCCAACTTTCGGTATACTCACCACCTGCTTTTTGTCTTTCCACATACGTCTGACCAAGTGCTTCAATCTTAAATTCTTTTCGGTATTTTTATTTCGAAAAAATCGCCTTTATATTTCTCCAATTTTGTCCCTTACACTTTAAATAATCATTAAAGTGGTTAATTTTTGATCGAAGAAAGCACTTGTGGTTAATTACCATTCAATTAACGATACCTGTTTGGGAAGTATAGCAAACGCAATGCATATAAGAATAACAACAAAAAGTCTGGACATCCATGTGTCCGGGTACCAATCACCGTAACCTACAAATGATGAAGAAGTAAATCACCTTACTCTATAGTAGTACCCTGCGGTATTGAAAAAGCCCACTTATATCGATCCATCTCCACGATTCGGTTTGTTCAAATGGTGAAATAACAAATTTTCGCCTTATCTTACCATAAGTCAAGCTTGTGTCAGAATCTTAAAATCCATTAAAATTAGGAAACTATAAGTGTAAAAACCATACACTAACCTACAGTGGAGAAAGTTACCATAACGAAGTAAAACGAAGTAAAAAGGTTAAAGCGTCGTTCACCAGCTCTCTGTAAATGTTCAATGCCGCATGTGCCCGTAAATACCAAACACAATAAGGTGGAAAATAAAATGACCATTTGACGAACCAAAGCTGACCGTCCGACTGAAGTGGAAATCCGATCTGAATCATGCTGAAAAAACTGCATATTTGGATTTTTATTTTCTGATTCGTATATTAAACAAATCTGTGATTAAGAATCACAAACTTACTTTCCGGAAATCATTACTGTAAGGTCACTGAAACCAAGACGCTTTGTCGATATGCATGGAATTGTCCTGCAGATGAATCCGAGAAGTTGCTAATAGACAGCTATTTGAGCTTAAGAAGGAAGATGATTCCAGACTGTACGAAACTGTGCTATGTTATGCATGTAGACGAATGCAAGTGACGATCGTTGAAGGTGTTGAAGTAGAAAGGTGTATTCATTTAGCAGTGAAAGGGTTATTTACAAGATTAGAACTTTAAAATTATCGAAGGAAACAGAGTATTTTCTATACAGCTTCAGCAAACATCTCAAAATTTGGATTACTCTGGTAGACAGTACGTGAACGACTTACCACAATCGCTTGCAGAGCACTTTTAGCAAGCCAGCAATTCAGAAATATTGGCACGTAAAGTTTGCGTCCGAGTGGTACCAATATCTGAGAGTATATTTCTTAGTGCATTCGATATGATGAGGAATTGTAGCAATCTTATTCAAATGTTAAAACTCATTGTTGATTAAAATGATTACGAATCCCAGAAATGAAAAAAAAAGAAATCGTGATGCTCACCGTGGCTATCAATGGCATGCTGGTTATTAACTCCAGTAGAAAATGCAATTTTAAAACAACTCGAAATGTACTGCCCTGAAAGAAAAGCTATGAAAAAAAAAAAAAAAGAAAATTCATTCGTTAGACTTTTGTCCTAAAGCACTACTTTACTACTGCGCAAACTGTGCCATAAAAGAGCAATTCTCACTAGCAGTAACATGCAAATTTACTTTGTAACTCAGGAAAAATATGATGACCGTTTGCAGTAAGCTTAAAAATGCAACGACCACTTGACAGATCCAAATCGAAAATTTCCGATCAACCCATATTAGATACTGGCTGAAATAAAGCCGATACAATATAATCAATCGACAATTTCATTCATTCTGCAATTTAATACTCGTTGCTCGTACTGTCTACAATGTATCTGCAAACCGTATGCAAGACTGGTATGCTCATTTGCAGCAGCATTTGAATTGCAACACAAAAATTTGACTGATTATAAAATTATATGCATTAAAAAAGGACAAAGCTGAAATAGCATTAAATACGACATGATTAATTATTATGGACAGTTTTAATGCACGAAAAAGTATTATTCGTTCTGGACATGAAATTAAAATCTAAGTATAGGGAATCTTCCAGGAAATCTTACTCTAATATTACCTTATATAGATGAATTATAGATTCTCTATTAAATTGAATGATAAAGGGATTTCGGTTAACGTAAAGCATCTCATCATGAATGTTAATATCTAGGCTCAAAAAGCGGCTTTTGAAGATTTTCAGGTCTCAATAATCCCGAATATTTTGCTGATAACTTCCTGCTGTTATGCAGAGTGATTTGAAAGTTACACTGATATGAAATTAAATTTTTCCAGTCTGCTCATTTATAATAAAGTTAAAATCAACCATTAACTTTGCAACTCAAAAAGCACATAATTTTTCTTTTACGCTTTTGCTATATCTTTTTGACTTCAATCATAACAAAAAAACTTTTTAAATTCATAGCAGGAAAACCTAAATGCATTAACGCAAGTCAACAACAGAAAAAAAGTGTCGTGAAGTCTATCCCTTTGCACGCTTCAATTTTTACATGTTTTTACTCTAAGCTAGATAGTTAATAAAATATTAAACAAAGATTTCGTTTCAGGTAATGCGATCGCAACTACAATAAAAAATATCTCACAATTGTTCAACACATAACAGCCTTCAAACAATGAAACATTTCGATATTTGCCATCAGAGTGAAGCCCACTGTTATATGAAAAGATTCAGTGATACCATCCATATATGGATGGTCGCCAAAAATTAAAATTCTTCTCAAAGTTATGATAAAAGTGAAGATGAATTAATTGAAATGTAATTAATATCTATAATTTTGAACTGATCATCGTTTATTTAAATTTACTGAAAGACACTTACTACTTAATTTCATCGGGAGCATAATAATTCGGCTTGATGTAACGGGGAAGGTTCCCGTTATCATTAACGACCCGCACGCAATACAAAACGCACGAAAGTACTTTGATAAATAAATTGAAAAGTCGAATCCAAAAGCCTAAAAGAGACCAAAAAGTTTCGAATGAAAGGGAAAATAAGAGTGGAAGCTAATCCAAATGCATAGATGGCTGCTTCTTACAAGAAACATTGAGTGAATTCGGCATCTGAATCCGATTCAGCGGTAACTGCGCTGCTCAACATATGCTTTTGCTCTAGAATCTCACCTCGGATGTCCAGTAAGTTGCTTCCTGTTATCTGATCATCAACTTTGCTGATGTTTTTCCCACTTCTTTGATCTCGCATTAACACTCTCATCATCACTGGGACAACCACCTTTCTTTTTTATAACAGTTGAGCTTCATCTTTTAAGATCTGACATTTCGTAGTCTTTTCATGTTGACTTTCTTCAACTGAGTTATCGCTTGTATGAGAATATCAAGTAATTCGTCTTCAATTATCGTGATATTGAAGAATATGAGCCTATCCATATTTGTAATCTTTGATGATTTTCTACAACTGTCCTTCTTCGTAAATTCTAAAATTTTATTGACCGAAGTTCATTGATTTCATCTGGTCCTGGACTGCTTACTGCTTACCTTTCTTGGCTCTTTTTGATTAACCAATAGATGTGTTTTTTAAACTTTGTTCCTGTAAATTAGATCCAACTAGTAAGTTAACTCTGCAGCTTATGCTCCCCTTAAAGTTCGCTATATTTCGTTTTCTCGTTGTTTACGCTACTCAGGGCTTTGTGAAATAGCTGCTAATTATTTGCTTATCGACTTTATAGCTAAGATGTCGTCCTTTTTTACTATCATCAGCAAATATTTCTCTCTTCTTCTTCTCATAAATTGTTTACTGCGACTATTTTCCATTGCTCTTTTACCCTTAAGCTTGTCAAATGACCACGGTCATCCTTTTGGAGCATAAAAAATTTGAATGCAATGCTTAATGCATTTCCAATCGTTCTTTTCGGTTCACTAATAATATTCATTCCTTTTTGAATATTCTATAATGATTTTATTGTCCCTATCTTATGACATTTACTTCTTCAGCATTCTGTCCAGTAACTCATTATGTGCTAAATCTTTCTCTTTTGAATAAAGTCGTCTCATTAGAAATTATGTATCATCCGCAAACGTAGCAAATCTCACATCCATCTTGCTGGTAAGAATTCTTTGAAATGACTGCTACTTGTCTCGCCAGATTTCTTCCGGGATTCCATGTTTCATTTATCAAAAGAGCCACCAGCTACGAGAACTATAGTTGTCCATGATAAGTGACGTTTAGTTCCCCTCTGACCCTTTAATCAGATTAGCATAAAAAGAATCGTTCATTATGTTATTACTCGTTACAAAAACCAACTTGTCTTGATGTTCTCCAAATAGTATTGCTGCAATCGAGCCTTCAGATTCTGCTTCCTTCCGTATTGCATACGTGAACTGAAACAGTACTTAATTTACCTCACTTTTCTCATTTGATCTTTAACTTATATGAGTAAGTTTAATTGCAAGTAGTTCATGAATTCATCAGATGTTCTGCAAAACTGTTTGTTTCAGTTAAATAAATATCAACAAATATAATTAATATAAAAACGAAACATAAATGTAATTAATATGAAGGAAATCAATAGAAATATAAAAGATTTAATTTTGATGTCCAAGACGAACAGTAACTGACAGTTTACTAAGAAATACATTTGCTTATGAGAACTTCTTTCGGGAAGTCTGCGAGCAAACTCAGATTAAATTATTTAAATAAGTGAAAGATGTAGTGGATGTTTAGTAACATCTAAACTAACTGGGAAGTAGGTTATCCTGAAATGAATACATTTGTTAACCACTATACAGTAAGTTGAAGTAACCCAATTCTCAACAAATAGCCCTATTGGCCACTTAACTTTACTGACCCGCAACAAAGGCATTTTATTAGAGCCAACAAAAGAATACAGTGATATTTCACGAGTCTGTAAAATTTCACATTTTATAAATTGACGCTTCACTTTCCATGAAAATTATTTCAAAATTATACCTACCAATACTTAATGCTATGCCACGTAAAACTTACATTCCACGATTGTAGCTTACCGCTTCATTTGGTGATCCAATCATCTTAGGATGCGACTTACTTGAATTAAAGTTCAGTTCGATGAAACACTGTGTGGCCAAGCCAACAAAGTTATATAGAACGATCGATTGGTCTTTAGAAACAGAGCCGAACCAAACCCACCCAAATGAGGCTTGTTTTCATTAGGATTGTGTATCGCGTAGCATCACTTATTTTTTCCGCCTTCTCAGCTTTCAATTCATTATTCTCCCTACATTTCCTTTTCTCTATCCTTCTTTCCTGAATGTTTGCTTTGGCACTGTTGATGAATGGCCTATGTCCCTAAGTGAAACTAACCAACTTTATTGTTGTTATGTTTGATGCATTTTGGCACTTCAAACTTTTGTCTTGCAAACATTTCCTCAATTTTCCAATTCCTTTTAGATTTCAGTTTTCTAAATTCAGTCCCACCACGGAAATATTAATTAGTGCGGATGGCATTAAAAGTTGTCGCTGAGCTTGAAATGACCGCAAGAAAATGAATAATAATTAAAAGAGATAATTTCGTAACTAATTTCACTTTTTCCTAACGCTAACTTTCTAAAAATCGGAATAGATTCAATTCCTTAAATTACCATTAAAAAATGAAATTTTTCATCCGTACGACTTCTATATGATAAATTTAAATGCATTGACTTGGGGAGCAATACCTGTGAAGTCATAAGAAACATTGCCTTCTGAGAGGTCTAATTGTATGTTAAGCATAAAGGTGGCCAGAATGATGCATTGTTTTGAGTGCTGAATTCAACAGAATATAGTTTCAGGAATGCTAACTGATTGATTTTCTGTTTGTTCACATCAATTTTTTGCTTCTTATTGGGATAAATTTCATTTTGTACTCGAATTTGAATGTAAATACAGAATAAAATTCGTATTTCGTTTGATGGATCTGCTGCGATAGGACAAGTGAATCGATGTAGATGTATCATGAAATGGTGAAGATAGAATTGCATGTAGGATAAAAAGTTGTTTAGACAGAAATTATATTCTTGCATGAGTCAAATAGCTGCTTTCAAGAAGAATCATTAGGATTGATTATTCTGATTGGAGTAAGTATCACAGAAATCGAACATTTTCTGTGGATGTTTTGGTAACTATCATTCAGAGTACTAATACAAAAAGTAAACAACTAAATTCAGCTTACGGGCTAAAGGTTAAAGTGGTTGCGGTTTTGCATGGATTCAGTGAAGAGTTTCCCTTACTTTGCTAGTTGGTTAGACTCATTTTTCGAAATTCTCATTTAATAACTACTATAAGTATTATCGATTGATACGTATCATTTTATTTAAGAAATTTTCATTGCATTTTTACAGCGACATTTATAACGACTGAAGTCACCACCGCATATCAGTTGAAATTTTTGGCATTAATTATCCATCAGGACAATTAGAGTTGACATATGAAATCTTGAAGAATATGAAAAGTTTGAGAGATGTATACATCTCACACTATTAGCTTAGTGTCTGCCAAGTTTGTTCTAGTAGTAAATTCCGAATTCCTTTTCGGATAAATTGTCATATGATCTGGTCCTATTATAAGGTATGGTATGGAAATGATAACGACTGCAATTCAGAGAATAAGGGCCAAAAGTTCGCGTATTTATGGTTTTGACTTTATTCGATAATTTTCATAAACAGATGCATTTCACAAAATCACTAGTCAGTCGTTTTTCCCATTTATTTTTGAAAATATGGAAGTGAATAATTTTCGAGAGAACACAAAGACTCGTCAAGGGGACACAGATATTTACATAAACCTGAAAATCAATAACAGTTCCCGGTGACAGAGAAAGGGATAGGACACTTTTAGTCTGCCGAATATCTGTCCAAAGAAAAAAATTTTGGAAATTTTGTTTTAAAATTATACGAATTTTTATGTTTGAAATAAATCGTACAGGAGATAACTATAGACTGTTATCACTGTGATCAGATTTGATAGCTACTTCGGAAGGATATTTAAAGAGGAGGATAGAAAGTTAGAATTTAATAGCTTTAGAAATCATTTTTGAGAAGGTATCGAAAAAACATATTGACAAAAGGAAGAAGTAGTGAAAGACGTTCATATTATTACCACATTATTTTTACATGGAAAGTTGAAGAGAAAGATAATAACTGCAATTCATTGAGTTTGTCAGTCATTTAACCCTGAAGTTTGTTTAATGCATATGCTTCATTCAGTAGTGGTCAGTGGTCATCGATGTTGTTTTTCATCTATGAACTGTGTACGATCAGCTCCGTCACTACTTTTCCATTTTAATGTCCCAAAACAACTAAATCTTTCCTGTATGAGTTTGCAGAAATTCCACTTGCTAAAAAGAAGGACAGTATCCCGCAACAATAACCGCTGTAAATATTCACAAAAAAAGTATATTACGTATTCTGCGTGTTGTACGGCACTAGAGAAGCAAATGATCCTGCTAGCGGTGTCACGAAACCAGCATCGATATCTGTTTCGGTATTTGCTGCGAAGATGTATTTTTCGTTACTCGAATCCGATTCTGCTGTGAAGCTTTCTAACATTATAAGTTCGGCCCTTTGCTCCAATTATTTAGCACAAAAATTCGACAAATTCTTAGCCTGAAATTCTTTTGGATTCATATTTCTTTCAGAACTACATTTCACAGTTCTGCAAACAAACTTGAATAAATAAGAGGAATGAATTGTCGCATAACGATTTATCTATGTACAATTTAATTCATTCTCCATGTGAGTAGTTGATCGTCGCAGCAATAATGGCCTAATCAGCGAGCTGATCGAAATATTCCAAGCCAAGATATTTGAAACCTAATATTTTACAAACACATGAAGAGAGGAGAAAAAATAATGGTTGTGCAATTTTTTAGTACAAAGAAGTTATGAACAATTTTTTTAGCTTCTTTGATTTTTTTTATTTCGGATACTTGCCGAATTGAATGATCTTATTATGACTACCTAGCTGTTCTCCACAAACTTCATCCGGAAAAACTCGAAATCTGAATATCTGAAACGACATATTCTCAGTTAATGATTCCTATCTTTGCCAGATGTGCGCTTATGTATTGTTTTTACAACTGTTCAGTATCTGGCCATACTGTCACTGAGACTACTGAAAATCTGAAAAATGGCAATTGAAATCCGATCTTTTTCATCAGAGTCTCGTCTAAACACAAACAAATTATTAATAAGGTACCTCCAAAAGATGCTTTCAGAAATAGCTAAGTAATTCTAATATATTCAATTATAAATGTAATTTATGCATGAATCACATCAGCATAATCGGCCAGGGTTTTTGTCAGTCTGCAATAAAAATGTGAAGGCCTAAAGAAGGTGGAATCAAATAAGAACTGAGTCTGTCAGCTATTGCGCTATTTCGGTACATTATTCATACGCCTTTTAAAACCGTACAATCTTTTCCACAGAACTGAGAGCCTTCGCAAGGTTTAAAGAGGAAGAATTCCGACGATCCTTTTAGCAGCAATAGCTACCCGGAGTAGTGCTCAAAATTCATTAGTGGAAACAAATTAAAATCATCATTGATCGATAATGATTTTAATTGCTTTGCCTTTTGTGAGAATAAAAAGGACTCCATGGGAACATTCTTATTCATCAATTTCATCCTTTCAAATCAAATAATTAATTGTAATGATCAATCCGCTAATCCATTGATCCTATCAAATATGTTCCATCATATAACGTAAAGAATCAAAAAATCTATTTCTCCCCTTCAATCATTAAAATTAATAAATCAAAATGAATGAATGAAAAAAAAAGGATTAATATAACATATATGAACCCATCACCGGCATTTTTCACTTGGCTGTTGCTTTGAGAATATGCAAAAATCGATCTGAAGGCAAAGAATTTTTAATATTCTTTCACTTTTTTTAAAAGTTGTCTAAATTGACTGACTCATAGTATCGGGTAGAAAATGATGCTACCTTCCCTCTAATTATTGCATGCAGTAATTTTGGGAGTAGTGAGCGAATTCAGAGGAGCATCACTTAATAGATTCAATAATCTTGAAACTGATCTGGAATGGTTAAAATGGATTGGATTAAACAAAATTAAATAGAAACCAAAACCAAATATTTTTTAAAATCTTCCCAAAGTCTAAATGGTAAAAGAGAGATAAAGAACGGGGAATTAATAGAGAAAACGTATTAGTACACGGAAAAATCACTAAAGCCTCATTTAAAAAATCAATTAATTTTGATCATTTCGTAATGGATATCTTCTACTACAAGAAAAATTTTGGAAAATTATAAATCTTTCCATCAGTTTCTCAATTGTGAGCTACTGATGAGAAGTTAAGAACCAATCGTCTCATATTACACTCATTTGAAAGAAAGCAAACTCAGAAATATCAAAAGTTCCTTTAAATCGAGAACAGAACAAAAAACAACGTTCAAAAAAACTAACACCTCGATGAACAACACACCCTTTTAACTGTCTCAATCACGATGACAATTGCCTACGATATAGTAAATGGCGTAGAAGTATCAAGCAGAGCTCTGTACAATGCCTTTATTTCAACGAAAAGCAAAGCAGCGATTTGAATAATTAAACGTGAGTGTCAACATTCACTTATTCATTGAAGTAAATTTGATTGATTAACTTTTGCTGTGATTTATTTTGGTGCTAATGGTAGTATGTGCAAACAATCAATTCATTGAACACAGAATTTTGAGATGAAGAAAGGAAAAAAGTTTTAGTGTACTTATTGTGAGATCAGAGAAACTGAAATTGCTCCATTCTGTTGCTTATATATTTCTTTCGACAATTTTGAGAAGGAAAACAGAAAATTCACTTGAAGTGTAGAGATTTGAATTTCAAAGAAAAAATCAAAATTTAATTAAGATGTAACTTTAGATCATAGCTTTATTCTTTCTCTGTAAACACCGGACATTTCTTAATCGTTCTGGTATTCCCTCCTTTTTACAGTTGAAAAATCATTTCCGGTCAACACAGAAACGTTAAAGTATTCAACATAAGCAATCTCAAAACTTCACAATTCTTTATTGTTTCGCAATAGTGCTCTTGCTCGATTTATCCCATCCCAACAACAACGATATTCAGTAATTCATTTCCTTTTTCAATTATCATACTTCATGTCAGACTTCGATACTATTTTCGCACTTTCTATAACGGTTATTTGTCGGCTTATATATATGTCTGAGGAATGCAAGCAGTTCATAAAATTCCTTATTTCATGGAATTTTATAAAAATACTCAACTTTTAAAGGAAATCGAGAATCACAGATTGAAAATAGCAAACTTTCATGAATTGTTCTTTGCCAGATAACGAGATGTAATAGTCATGGAGCCTAGTAAACAACTTCTTTCCAATTTATACTTTTTCTGTTCATTTCATTTCTCTCCACTAAGGATTTCAAACTAATAACTTATTTTTCTCAAAATCAATATGATGAACAGTGTACTCGAATCTTATTTCGAGATGGATGGCAAATGGATTTTCGTCAAAATGGATTCAGCCTTAAAGAAGAAATGAAATAAGGCACAACTTTTCGACTGAAAATACGCAAATCTTTCCACAACTTTTAAAATCCGAAAAATGATATATTTGGCTGATTACTTTGGATATTTGTTAGAAAAATAAGCTGAGAACTGACTACCAAAGTTTCTCTTTTCTAACAATGTGTTTCGTTAGGATATCCCAAAATTGTGAAGAAAGTGGTTTAATTACGTGGAAATTCAATTCAACAGATGAGTGCAAGTAGACAGAGATGGAGAAAACAAAACAAAATTGACCTGAAGTGGAGTCGAAATGAAATACATTCGGATGAATCGTTGGTTTCAATGCTGAATCATTTGAAAAGCATTTGTCTATTCAAACATCGACAGTATAGAATGAATCACTGTGTTACTGAACCTATTTTACGTGTTCATTTTCGCAGGTTTTCAGTTAACTTTATGGTAGGTAAGTTAGGAGGATCAAAGATAGCATTCATCGACATTTTCCCTACTGCCACACAATTCTACTACACGATCTATATTTACCTGTTTGTTTCACTTGCCAAAGTTCCCTATTTCATGTACCAATGTTCGTACTTTTTATTTTCATTATTTTCTTAATACCTATACAAAATACCTTTATATGATATCTGTACATTAATGCTGTCCTCACACAAACTATGTTAATAGCGACAAGATATTGCGGAAAATCCGAAAAGACTATGAAGCATAATGCAATCATTGGTTGTGACCTGTGATGCTGGTAAGCTTGCTAAGCGGACTGGTAATAATAATTAGAAGGCGAGATATAGTGAATTGAGGGCCTCATCTTATTCCATCACTTATCACTCCTCATCAACTTTACATATGTCATAATAAAAACGTATCACAAAAATCAAAATACCCATTTAAATGTCGATAGAAGTAGAAAGTAAGAAAAATAGCAAAAAGCCCTGACAATAAAAAAAAGAAAGTGGAGCATTTGATTACTAAAAGATAAAATGTAAACTAATTTTCTCTCCAATCTTTTTTGAAATATTGTAGTTCCTGACAGGTTTTCTAACAAGAGACTTTAGAAATATGATTTCTACAACTTAACCTAACTTCTACATCTTCCTTTCTCTTCCCACTTCTCTTCAATTCAAATTTCTCCAGTGCATTTCAACTATTCTCGACATTACTGTGTCATTGTGTCATATTATTATGTGAACAGTGGAATAAGAAAAAGAAAGTGCTAACCTTCCCCGCTATCAGGAAATGACATCACATGTTAAGAAATGGAAGAACTCACTCCGCCACCAGCTTTTACATTTCCTGATATAATAATCAGCTCAAACTACGAAAGAATCTGTAAGCTGTTCATATGCTATGCAAAATTTCAATTCCCATTTATAACAATTTAGTTTAGTTAAGCATTCGTCCGTGCAATAATTCTAATTTTATTCTCTAACTAATGAGCGCACTTGCAGTAGGTATGGTAATCAATGCAGTAAAATCTTAGAAAACTGGTTGAAAACCTTTTATAGCGTTGAAATCTTGAAATATTTTTCATGACGAAGGCTTGAAAGTCTCATCAGTTTGTATGAGAAGTCAATTATTTTTGTTTCTCACTCGTTTTGCGCTTCCGTCTCTTTAATTCTTCTGGCAATTTTTATGAATTTTCCGAATCCTTTTCCATTCAAGCTTCCTTTTTATATATACTTGCATGGAGCATGTTCTGACTTACTGATAATAAATCTGAGAGTTCTTGGTGGAAAGAAGTCCTCTGATCTCTTTCACTCATTCATTCTATTAATAACGTCGGACAGTACAAATTGGACACCACATAGTGTGTTAAAAGCAGTAGTGGTTCAAAGGACAAAAATTCATTGTTGTATTCTCGTATGAATCTGCTGGACAGATGTTGATCAGTAGTATGTAATATATTGCAGACAGTTCAATTAGATTCTAATTAGTTAATGGAATTTGAATTGCGGAATTATTTCTTGCACTACTCAACTGATCGTTTACCGATATGATTTCATACTTTTTGTGTGGTCGGTCGAAACGTTACTTACTTATTTCATTTATATGATTTCATTGCATCAATAATGATAAAGGGTGATAGAGTAGATGAATCAAGCACATGGATCGATCGTAAATAATTCGGTGGTTGAATCAGCACCATTTGTTAAGTGTGAGAAGCAATTCATACTTCAGCAAATGAAAGCAGTTGAAACAGAAAAGATGCACAGAGGAGAAGCATTCATCTCAAAATGACCCTTGCCATGGTGAATCATTGCTTTTAAAGACAAAGTTCATTTCCTTTCATTTCTTTAGTGTATATCGAAGCTTGCTTAAACTTTTCAAATAAAAAGCTTTCTAAGTTTAGGACAAATTTTGCATGTGAAATACCATGTTGAATGTGTGTCCACTCTTTTCCCTTACACCTGTCCAGTATGTCAAACTGACCCTCTTTCCTCTTCTTCTCTGAACCAGTCTCCGTCCATGTTCCCTTCCATTCCTATGGATAGTCTCTTCTCAAAAGAGAAAAAATTGACAGTGCAGAAAAGCGTGTGATTTATAGAAACCGCTGCTTGATGGAACTATTAATATTTGCTTTTCGTTCATCCTTAATTCCGTTGAAATTAAATAATACGTTGCAGGCGTTCCTATTCTACTCTTAACTGTCATACTATATCGGGCTAATAGTCTGAGTACAGAAGAGGTATAGTGAACTTTCACCTTACAGTAGTTACCTTAGCCCTCGAAATGTTCCTGAAAATTTATGATCTATTTTTGAAATTGCAACACTTTCATTATTTCACTCATATTATGGGTTTAGATACTCTATTGCATTATTGCTGTCAACTGTCATTCTAAGGTATTTTAACTATAATTCGTAAGTGTGACTAGTCAAGAAAGGAAAGTAAAATATGCATGTGCATGTATAAGGGTCAAAGTGTTAAGCGTTCATTAGGGACCATTCCAGAAAACAACAGCAAGAATAAGTGCTGTTGTAAAATGAGTGACAAATACCGGAAAGGATATTGTAATGGTGTGAATGGTGAGTTTGACACCTTCCCGCAGGAAGCGAAGCGAAACCGACTGCACCCAATGATAAAGATCATCATGAAGAACATTACCAGAAGTTGAACTGATCTGATCATGTCAGGCTTGTTCTAAAGTTTCTGTGAATCGGAACTTAGAGCTACGTAATAACTGGACAACCCATTACTGTTCAGGCCTAATTGAGCTCAACTAAGAAATGAAAAATGATTTCATAGGCTTTTGCCCTTTTGAAAATGTTCCTTTGATTATAAACCCAAAAAAGACAATTACCATGGTGAATAACATTCCTTAATCTCAGCGCATTGATAGTATCTAGTATATGCCTAATCAGATGATACAAAATGGACTATCGGCCATTCATTGATTGTTGAAATGAAACGAAACATTTTTTTTTTTCTTCATATCCTTTTGGTTAGAAGGATTGAAAGAATTATTAATGTATGGAAATGTGTTAATCTGAGGAAATGACAAGTATTCCAAGTCGAGGAAAAAGTTCACTGAGGAATGAGAAGGTCTGTGACAAAAATTGGAAAATAAATGGTCCCGTGTAATGAGTAAGAATGCAATTCAACTTTGAGAGATTTGGTCACTCCGAATCAGTGGAGAACTTCATGAGGTTAACACAACAGAGTGAAATAATGAGAATGACGACTCGTATGTCGGAGAGCCATCGACAAAATTTAGAAATTCCGTTTAAAGAGGGAAGTGACATCGGATGTATATGTGACGAAATTTTAGATAGCTTGCAAGTTCACAAAGGATTAGGTAGAAAAGTATGTCAAGTTTGGCAATCCATGCTCACCAAGAAGATTTATAACTAGAAATGGATACAGAAGACGTGATAGGAAATGATATTAGACTGAGTCGATAAATGCAGTTTATTTATCCAAAATAGCTATTGTCTCCAGAAAATCAGTTTGAATGAGGATATGAACACAAGGAGCCAGCAATAGTGAACGATTAATTGAGTGATTATTGATGGGATAAACGAACTAATAACGAAATTTTGGATCGGAAGTGAGGTGACAAGATGAGGTTATTTCTATTCCTGCGGACGGGCATAGTAATTTGCGCTGTATAGAGCTAGCGCTATCCTGCAATTTCATTTCTGAAGTTCTCTTAACAAAATACACTTATTACTGAATGGCTTGACGCGATTCATCGGGAATCTGAAATTCCTGGTCAGATTCAAAAATGAACTTAGAATCAATCTTACATTTGTTTTTAGAAACCAAGTACTAATGGTAAAGATCGAGAAAGTCATTATAGTTCTTTCCATCGTCTTCTTCATTTCTTTCCAAATATCATTTTAATCTGCTTTGTATAAAATCGGCAGTAGTGGAAAGTCGACAGAGAGATATTTTCTCACTACGAATGGTTTTGAAGCCTCGTTGAAGGAAGAAAGAACTGATGAGTCTTGCTCGTCAAAGCTCGGAATTTGATTAACGGACTGAAGATTATGCGTGTGTACGGAATATAAGTCGACAGAACTTGAGCGGATATCAAACATTACTACGTGGTCATTGAATACAGCTTAAAATAACAAGAATAATTGCGGACAGCTTACATGTGAATGAAGAACAGCGTAATCAATTCGTCGAATACTCAAAGGAATAGTATAGGAGATAGAGGTAATGCACGATGATCACATGACGAACGTAAGAAGTGGCTTTTGTAAACTATATGAGGCACTTCATGAAAACAACCGTTTTAAAATATTGCGCTTGAAGTGGCTTTATTAATTTTGGTACTTCATGAATTGCATTTTGTTAAAAAAATTGATTAACACATAAGAAAGTCCGTTCTTTACCGAAAGAACATCGTGAAGGACGGCAGAATTCTGACATAGCAACAAGAAAGGAATGGGTTTGGTGGAGGTCGGCCGTCAGGCGATACAAACGTTTCATTTGTTGAATATTTGCATCTCTCAAAGTTCCGATCGCTTTTCATTCTTCTCACCTTTAGAGAAAAGCGATTGTTTGGATGATGGAAAAGGGTTCGTCGGGTAGGAATATTTATTATTGTCGTAACTGAGCTGACTATCACTATTTCTGTCATGTTAAGGGACACTAATGGTTCAAATAACCGTTAACTGCTATATTGTTGTATGGTGATGGAGGTGTTGTTCATTCCCTATTTACATTTGCGATTGCTGTTGACCTCTCTGTTAGCTTACAACAGATGATTTCATTACGGAAGAAAGTATTCTTTTCTTCTTTCTCATCTCATTGCTTTTGTAACTAGCAGTTTAGATTTATTTCACTGTAATCATCTCAGTCTTAGAGCATATTTCTCCTCTCCACTTTACGTATTTCGGATTTTTATACCGTTATCCCTTCTTTTCTCCTTTCTCCTCAGTGACCTCCCTAACACGCTGTCTTGACCACCGTTCAAAAGTTCTTTTCAACTTCTATTACCATTTATAAGCATGTGCAAATAGCTTTTAGCATCATTTTAGAGCTTTTCTCGATAACATATTGTTAATGCGATCTTTTGAATGACCTTATAACATACTGCGGTGTGGACTTAAGAAACTGTTACTACTTTCAGTAGAACGAAGGGAGGGACTTTAAACTGATCTCAAATTATAAGACATATTTTAGTCCTCTAAATTCTCCGTTTTAATTTTTTATCTTTCATAAGGGAGCTATATGGCGTTGTGGAATTGCCAAAGCACAGAAAGGTATTTTCAAAAGCACATTGACTAGGAAACTTACTGGGTGGATAAATAAACTATTTGAACGTTACCGTATATATATATATATATATATATATATATATATATATATATATATATATATATATATATATATATATATATATATATATATATATATATATATGTATATGTCACAAATGCACAAAAAAACTGATTCGATTCGAAGAAAATAATTACGGATTCAATGGGGCCAAAAAGGCGGTATGATATCAAAGTCGTCGTTTGACTTTTGTTGATTTCTGGGCAGTTTTCCACATCCCAAAATACTACATTTTGTTAGGTGCATCGAAATCAGCAGGTAGTAATCTGTGACATATTCTCCTAATCCCAAATATGCCTGAACGAAGTGCTCAGAGCTTTTCTTAATTTATAAACAAACAAACATAAAGAAGGTATTTTTTGTTACGATCACTCAAAGTGAATTTAAATACCGGTAGAACACTGATCAAGGTGAAACGATTGTGAATGCCTTAGCGACGATGAAAGTTGTAGTCAGCATTGGAATTTAATCGTGATGAAATAGAATTAATTCGTAACTGTGTCGCAATCAAACACTGTTTTAATTCACATTTAAAGTGAATGGCAAGTACATTCTGCAATATACATAGGAACAACGTGGATAAGTCATGTCGTGAAGTCACGGTTGTCTAAAATTAGAGTAGAGCAAGTTAGATCGGAGAAATGTTCAAACAAGAGAAGTATTGGAGTTGTTACCACGTGACTTGAAATAATAGAAAAGCCATCTGAGATGGGCGAATTTACGTAGAAAGGTTGAAAGGATAAGGAAGGGGAAGGATCCTTGCAGACGGTGGATAGTAGTTTAAAAGAAGCAAATAACTTTGTACCAATTCAAGTTCTTCGGAAAATATTGATGAGCTTCCTTTCGTACCTTCTTCTGCTACTGATTCCTTTTCCCTCTTCTTTTTTCTGGATCGTATTACTCATCATGGGAGAATGAATCAAAGCAAAGTTTCGATTCGTAATTTTAAAGTTGTAATTTGAATGTGTAAAAGTCATTTATTTTCCGTAGCATTTTATCAACGCATGGAATGTTACAATGAATGCATACCCAAATTGCTAAACTAAGCTACAACAAAGCCAAAAGTTGGACTGCTCTTTACCTTCTAACGAATTTATCCTCAGCGTATTATCTTTTGCGAACACTCACAGAACAATGTCAGTAAAGCTTTTAACTTTTACTTTGTAATTGTGATTAAACGAGAAGAAATATAGAATTCACATGGTATACGTAGGTAATGAAAGTGTATCCTCTCGTAATTTCGGAATGGAAGAACGCAGCACACGGGAAAGTTACGTGGCAAGCTTAATCATTCCTTTCTTTTCTTCTAGGATCCTTCTCTACGGCTACTATCGAATGGGAAATCTCTTTTATTTTCCTTTTATGATACAGCTTATGTTTTAATATTTGTTGGATGGATTGACCTTAAGGCATCCTTGAGGGATATTGATGATGTGGGAATATATCAGTGTGAATAAGTCTTTCAAAAAACAGTTTATGGCGTCCTTGTCATACGTAAGTGTAAACCGTAATGTGCCATATAGGTGTTTGTAAGATAGAAAATACATCTACTACCGTAATTGGTTGATATCGATTTACCGATACAACTGTACTTTTTAAAAGAAACAGATCATTCTTGCAAATAACAGTTTCGTGTGATTTCAAATTTTGAATTTTTATTCAAATTATTATTCCAATTCTGTTGTGTTTGAGTTGTGACAAATAAAATTTACAACCAAAGCGAAGGAATTTGTATAAAAGGTTAAACATAGTCCTTGTTTCCAAAACACGACTTTAGGCTTCATCACATAAAAGAACCAAGAAGAAATGTGGAAACCGAAGTTAGGCTCAATCATCATATCAATTCTACCTGTCTATACATACAGTAAAATGCAAAAAAAAGAGCCAAAATGTGATATTTTCATAATCGAAACATTCCTTTTCAGCAGAGAAACATTCCAGGAATGGCAAAAAGCTTCTTCGTTGTTCATTTCAGTGCTATCAGTCAGCAACCATCTTTCTCATATCAGCAACATATCAGCGAGCATTCCAACGAATCTCCTCCTTCCTTCCGAACATAAAATGAACGTTGCCGCTGCAAGCGTTGTCCTTTCATTCCTGTTCATTTCAATTATTCAAAGTTATTTTCTTAGCTGAATTTCAACATAGAGAAATTTTCGGAAATGAGCTGGATTTCCGGCTACAGGATTAGCTGGCTTCATGAAAATTTTGAGAATTTGTAAGAATATACGCATTACTATATTAAGGATGAGTACCGATCATTTATACTTTTGTAGCTATGATAATTGACGATAGGACTTTCTTCTACGTTACTGTTGCCTTTTCTGGCCATTAAACATTCAACTTTCAGGCTTATATTCACAATTAGGAGGGAAGTAACAAGCACTATGCTATACGGATGTTTTCAATGTCCCAATATTTCACAAAGAATTGGCTAATAAAAGAACTAAAACAAAGACCGGTCGAGAAGTTTTCAACGTTTGTATCGTGTAATGAAAAAGCTCTTCACTTCGAAACTGATTTCATTATTGCTCGTTCAAATTAGAATACTCGCCAGCACTACGAAAAAAAAGTTTCGAAGGAGCAGTGAAGGCATTTTATCCGATTCTGCCTGTGAGAAAGCTGACGATTTTGGATCGATGGGTGGTAACTTCAAAAAGCTATTATTTAGACAACGGACTCACCGACTACATCTGAAAGGTCCTTTATTCATAGAATGATTCACTCTTCCTAAAAGATACCACATGGATAGGCCAGATTTATGACCAAGCTATATATAGACTAAAGAACGGATGAAGGTTGGTCAGAACTTCAAAATCAACAAGAATCTAGCTCAATTATGAATGCTTTGAATTTTTCAGGCTCTCACTAGATCTTCACTTGTGGCTTAAACTTTCCCTCGAACTACACCTTGGATTAGTCAAACCATTGTCGTCTATTATCGTCAAAACTGTTCCGTTTACAGTTGCTGCTTTTTGTTAATTACTTATTGAACATTTCTATCTCTTTTGACTAGAGAATGACATAATTTAATATGCAAGTAATCCTCGTCAGATCGCTTTTCCCTTGCAGTGCATCCATGAAATGCACGAGGATGTTAGTAAAACGATTTAAGTGTATATTTGCAAGACCTGTTTCTATCTAATAACTACCGATCAGATAACTTCTGACGGAATGGTTGCAACTTCTGATTCGATACACTCATTTACTACGAATCCACGGTTAACGTTCATCGTAGTTGTTATACCCAAAGTTCAGGCTTTGATTTCAGCTTTTCCGGAAGTTGCAAACATTATCCGGCTGCTGTTTTATTCATACAATCCTGTTGTGATTTAATAAATATTATTTTTAAAAGATGAAGAGCTTTTGTAGCATCTTTCAGTTATCCTTTTTCAATCCTTAAATCTTGCGCTAAAAGCTGTTTAAGTTGCCACTTTATTATTCTTGCAAAACTGTTCAATTCATATTATTAAATAATGTGGCTTAATTGAAACAGACGAAAATTTCATAGGACGAAAATTTCTATTTGATCAGATTCGGATACTTAATGTGGAATGGAGGATTTGAAATTGTAACTAGTGGATTAATTTCATTGAAATATACTTATTATAATTATAAACTCAAATGTTGGCAAGATCTTATTACGAATAAACATCTAATGTTTTATGTTTTCCTTATCGAAACCGTTAATATCTCTGAATTTTCGGCGAACATACTGCTCTATTTCTAATAACAATCGCCAACCCCCAAAGGGGACGATTCATTGCGACATTATTGAACAATGATTAAACATCTTCATCATCATCATCATCATCATCTAACTGATAATAGAAACCTTTTCTACTTCTTCTTATCATCGATTGCATTTTAGTGAACAAAGGATGCAACCAAAAGTAATTTACTCGCGGGAAAAAGAAGCTTAAAGTCTCGTTTATTTGTCATCTGTCGCTTTCCACCTGTTTGTCGTTTACTTATACAATACCTGATGTAAGGAACCGGTAATTTACCACCGGAAACCTTTTAAACAGAAGTATACTTTAGTCACACGCTATGAGCAGTAAAAGTACGAACTTATAATGACGTTGAAGCATGATTGCATTCATGATTGCACCATCTTCTATGAATCAAATCTATAAGTGATCTTATTCGCTAGCAGGCTTGCAGTAGTTGAGGTCTGGCAAGCATTTTCATGTGGTTTGATAACTTGCACATGCTTAAAACCATCCTTATCCCGGGAGGCCAGAAATTCAACTCCGAAAGTACTGCATTGCCTCAATTCAACGCAAGTAAGTACCAAGTCAATAACATTCTCACGAAAATCTTCAATTTTTAAAACTTTTCTCAATTTTCAGACGAATTTCACTCGTTGCGACAGTTATGCCAACTTATGATATACCGCGTCCTTCTCAGGAAGCTGTTTTACGACTGGAATCCTGGTACCACGGCCTGTTGACCAGATTGCGATCCGAATGTCTTGTTCGATCCGAAGGAGATTTCTTGGTAAGCTTCAAAAGAAACTTGTCCTTGATGAAATTGTATTTAGTATACAGTACAGGTACTGCCCTACCATCTTGCATATATATTAATTAGTGATACACACTGATTTAGGATGGAGACACCTGTTGTTAAGAGGGATAAAGAAGAAAACATATCGATGTAACTTTAAGAAAAGGTCGGTATCGATATGACCTTTTGCTCAAGTTCACAGCAATGACGCATAAATTATGACTATATCCCAATGTTTTCAATCCTCTCCGGATTGGTTGGGCAAAAGTGTTTGCTAAAAATTCAATGAAACAATTCAAAATTTCCATAAGAAAATCTCGAATTTTAATTTTATCCCCGACTTAAAACTATCAATTTATTATTATGCGCTGCACTTCATGAGAAATTCAATAAATTTTAGTTGTTTCGCCTAAACTGCTCTTTTTTTTCTGTAGAAAAATGGAAGATCTTCCATCATCATTGACGGTCTTTCTTTGAAATTCAATTCTTAAACATATTGGTAAACAGATAAGTGGAATACTTTAGGACTACATTGAACTGTTGGAGTTATTGAGTGCTACTGATGGTACGATCTGGTACGATCACATCACAATTTTTTAATTTAAATTCAAAGAATTTTTAATAGAAGGTTAAGTTTTTTAATGGTCAAATTTCAAAGAAGTTACTCAGTTAAACACAGAAAGTGTTGAAGTTCTAAAAGACAGTTTTCTTAACTTTATTTGGTTTCATCACAGGTTCGTGATAGCATTTCATTCAAAGGAGATTTTGTGTTGACAGTATTTTGGAATGGACATGCCGTACATTTTCAAATTAACAAGGATCCATCACCTTTCAGTTCAAGCGGATTTTTTTTTCAGGTTTGCATAAATTTTTCGGAATTTTGAACTAATTTTTGGATACTGCTCACCTGTTATGTAGATGCAGTATGAAACACAATTCTATAAATCGATTTATCTTCCCTAACGTAGCATTTGCATAGAGAATAAATCCATTTCTATACTCATAGTAGCACATAATGAAAGTGTTCAAAGGATTCTGAAGTGGAATGCTTTTCGAAATTCGACTATAAATTTCGTTCTATCCATCATCTGCGTTGTGGTTGGATGATCTCCAAAATAATATTTTATGTATTATTTATGGTAAATAATTATTCACTGAACGTCCTATTTTTTTTTCGAATCTTTCTTAGGTCAATTAGCTATTAAATGCTTTAAGAAGCGACAGAGGCCTTCATCACTTAAAAATTAACTAATCACTGGTATTCAGATTAAACCTAACTTTCCCGACAAGAGTAAAATAGAAAGCAGCCGGTAATTTCCTAAAACCGTTGCAGACAAATATTCTACAAATTCCCTTTCTTACTTACATTGTCTCTTCAAGTTTGAATTAATTCCAGAGAAATGACCATTTTCGGTGGTATATCTTCGCGTCTTGCAAGTTTGTTAAGCATACTATAAGTCAGTCGGTGATATTTTGCACCAATGGTTAACACCTCGGGAACATATCTGTGCTAGTTCTGAAACAGATTTATTAAATGACTCGGTGTCAGAATAAAGTAGAGTTCTGGAAATGATTTCTATAGCCATAGAAGAAGTTTCCTAACAATCAATAATTATAATTCTCGTATTGCCTTGCAGTTTGAAGAAGAGCAATTCGAAAATGTACCAGACTTGGTAACATTTTATCAGGCACATAACAAACCAATTACTCGGAATAGTGGTTGCATTATAAAGAATCCCGTACCCAATACGGCAGTTTTCGCGACCCACAATTTTGAACCACGACTTGAAATTGATCAAAATTATATGAAAATGCTCCGACCAAAAGTGTTTAAACTTGGTAAGCTTTATTAATATATTAACATCGTTTACGGTAAATTTTGCGTCTAAGCTTCAAGTCAACTTTGTGTGTAGTAAGTAAACTTTGTATCTGATCCATAACTATGAATTTTCGTTAATAATTCCCAAACATCATTTTGATAGATCGGTTAGAACCTACAAATATTTTTCTTGTTTTGGGAAAGTTTTGGAATTTACAACTTCACGATCCATCAAGATGACAATTGAAGTGCTTAACGAAAATATTTCAGGTCAAGAACGATCGTTGACTCAAAAGGTTCTATTGAATGAAACACGAAAACAGTTGCAGTTAAAAGCAGTTCAGCCCTCGTCACCTACTTCATCAGTACCATCTAGCGGAAAATCACATCTTCCACTGTCAGATTTACTCAGTCGCCCCTTGCCAAAACCAATTCAATCACCTGTTAAAGAAGATCAGGATGAGGTGAACAGTGCAAATATTCTCATGAATTAAAATTTTAGATACAGAAAACAGACCAGACTTTCTTAAATTTCAAGTTTCGCTTTCCAAATATTTTTTTCAAATTTCAGTACTCCGAAATAGATTATGATGCTATGGAAGAGACAACAAATGCAGTGTTAATCGTTCCAAAAGAGAATTCAATGACGGAAAGAGATGAAGTTTTAAGTGCGTCAACGTCAAAGTTGTACCATCTGCCGAATGACAAATTATCATTGACCTCGTTAAATTCAATACGGAGTGAACTAATAGCCTCAAGCAGCACGTCACCGCCAGTCACATCCACGTCTTGTCTTGACGTGAGCAAACTGCATTGGCGTATGCCAC
Source organism: Dipetalonema caudispina (assembly GCA_013365325.1). Lineage (NCBI taxonomy): Eukaryota > Metazoa > Nematoda > Chromadorea > Rhabditida > Onchocercidae > Dipetalonema > Dipetalonema caudispina. Next base: position 82,167 of record JABVXV010000208.1, on the reverse strand, counting down.
GAAGCGACTCATTCCCAGCCCTCCCAAAACGAAAAGTATCATTTCCAATTCGAGATAGTGGTTGTGTAGTGGATAATTCTGATTATGATCACCCAAGGGCATACACCACTATCTCTATAACTACCGCTATCGATTTGCATAACTATCGGTCACCTTTTATTGAACCCAACAATAAACAGCAAACAGAGCAGCTATTAGAAAGGTTTAGGTAAGTTGTCTCGGCGTGCAAGATCTTTTTGAGATGCAAGATCATCCGATCTTCTCCTAATCAATAATGCTATCCATCAGTATTGCCTTTTTCAACTCTTGTTAGTCATATTCAATACCTTGATTAAGTTCATCTCTCTGACACCGTTATTATTGCTACCGGTGAACAGAGCAGGACTTTTATCTGATAGATGTGACAACATCGAATTTTCGATTCCTTCTCGGTACCATCGAGGGGACAGCCTCAGATTACTACATGTTTTGATTAACCTGGGTTTTTTAGTTTCCAATTATCCAACTTACTTACGAATATGGTTGCAAAATTGGATTTTTGACTGGTTAAAAGTTATACAGTCTCATTTTAGACAGCTGCTGTTAACGAAAAAAGCGGAAAGTTGCGCTCAGCTAATAACTACTGAGGATTACCGGTTACTGAGACTTGGGGAAAACTTGCAGGTATCACTCAAGACAAATAAAGAAACTTGCATGATAAGTTTATCCGAAAATGTTTTCGAGAACATTTATCAAGAAAATTTGATCACTTATAATCTAGCTGCTAGGATAAGCGGAATTGATCTTAAAACAACAAATCATATCTTGAGGGCCTACGTTAGACTGTGGCTTGGTTCCAATGATGTCTGTATTTTGAACTGCAAACTGCTCGAAAAACAGTCGGTTTTCTTTACGATCACTTTTTGCAAACGCCGTAACTTTAACCCCGCGCTTTCCTCTTTAGTGGGATCCAAATAAACTTAACATTTGCAGTGATAGCATTAATTTCAGTGGTTACCGCTTTTCCTTTTTTGTAGGACGCAGAAAATTTCAAACGGTTAAATGGCTTATCACTTATTTTATTGCCACATGGACAGAATGTGCGAAATGATCTCTTGGAAAGGTCGACTGATTTGAATATTTTGAAATAATTAAATACAGTGAGGCTTTTCTCACTGAAATTACCTTTGTTGCACTCACTTTTTTGGTATTAATCATATCAGTATAATAGCAAATCATCCTGCAAACTAGACCTGATATCTGCGACCGGATCATTCATACTTATTACGATTACAGTTATTCTTGCTATGAGAATATCAATGATTCCGTAGTCTCCAAACCGACAGGTGAAATTTTTGCGATAATTTCCCTCTTAAAAATTTTGACAATTCCAGAAACCGTTCGCTGCATTATTTGTGCGTTTTATCCATATTACACCAGGCCCAAAGCGCTCAACGTTGTGCCATTTATGATGCTTGGGTTCAGATTGCTCGTGCCTTATTTTATCAATATGGTAATGCATTTTCCTTCCTTACGCTTCTCGACGCGTTATGTTCAGATCTCGTAAGTTTTTGATAAGTTCAAAGTCCAGTTTCAAATCCGTTGACCCATAAGCTCCTATTAATATATCAATAATGGTCCGGTTGGAATCCTTCGCTGTTGCAAGATATCCGTAATGAAAAAAGAAATTCGAACAGGATCTCATCATTAAGAGATGAAATTTTTGCCGATCGAGAAAGTTAAATAGTCCGTCACGCCATGAGAATAAGTTTTTACTGCGAGGAAAAAATTGAGATCTCACCAAACTCCTGTCATTTCCACAACAATATAGTGGCATCGAACATAATAATTCCTCTCGCAATTACCAGTTAGCTTGCTTGAAATGACCGAAAGAATCGGTATCATTAAGATGGAATCCAATGCTTCGCAGACCCGCCACTTTCATAAGCAGTGCAAACAGGTGGTTATTAACCCTCTCAAAAGTGTATCCGTCTAATTCCGAAGCAGCTGAAACCTCAATCATTACCTTAAGGGCTGAAATCTTAAAGAACTCTTCATCCTTAGCCTCTTCAATTTTTTATTCGTTCGAGTTCAATTTTACGATTTCATTTAATTATTTTCTAGCATAACTAAATAGAATCAAAAAGTAAGTGCTGCAGGTAAAATCCGTTCCTACCGAAGAGTACTCGCGAACATTGCAGCAGGAGCTTGAATGGGTGGCACGCAAATTGCACCGGTGTGAACCACTACCGCTTGACTGTCCACAAATCAACATACCGTTTATGCAGCCACTTCTCTACATCCTCTCAAATAAACCTTCTTCCCTTGACGATATCGGAAATGGTACGACATGGTCAACGGAAGTGGGCAAGTTTTTTTAAAATTACGCGACAATATATCATTTCACTCAAAATGGCTTCATTTGCGACGCCAGGGATTCCATGTAACAAACGAATCTATTCAGATATTTTGAGATTGATACGGGGCATTCTGCTACTCTAAGATACTCTTATTATAGGACGGTAAATTGAATATACTTACGTGAGACATACGTACGCAAGTATTAAGAAAGTGTAAAGGCAGTTAGCACTCACAAGTCTAGTAGAAACATTTCAGATAATCTGTGGAAATGGCTTCAAGAAGGTCGACACTGGGTTAAGCGAGCTGTCCAGCTTGGTTCGAACAGTTCGAAATTATGGAATGAAAAGATATCTCATGGTGACAACTTCCTGAGCACAGAATTCAGTCTTAAACTGTTGTTTGGGTCAAAAGGTCTCTCGACGGATACTGAAAAACGATATGACAAGCTGGCTGTAATGGCTCAGGTTCTAAAGGAACGTTATAGTCTGAATTGTTGATCATTTCACCATTTATTCACAGACAGTGGATCAAAAGTTAACAAATTGACTGATATTTATCGCTTCTACAGAAAATAGCCTTTAAATGTCCCGAAGTTTAGGTAAGAAGTTAGAAAGAGAGAAGATGGTTCAACTCTTCTTGGCATCTAGTCGAGTTTTTAGAGAAAGCAACAACCGAAAAAGATCATCGTATATATTTCCAGCGCATTCTGTAGGATTGCTGTAAAACTTCAAAAGTCATTAAAAAAATACGGTAAATTTTTGAATATAACTATTAATCATTCGCAATACTCAGTTTCAACTCACAAGTGTGTTTGAATTATTCAAGCCTAGGCTACTCATTAACATTAAGGTTTATTGAATTTGCTCTTCCTCTTCTAGCTATGAATATTTTCTGTTCTGCAATTTGCTTGCTCCAACTCAATTATACATACTTCCTTCGAAATTCCTGTACCCACTAAAATGAATATCGGAGAAGCGAAACGGTAGACTTTAAAGTTCTGCCAAACCACAGTGCCATTTTATTTAATACTTTACGTTCCAGACCATTTAATTGCATTTACCTTGATAATATCACTAAAAATGGGGTTCGAGAAAGCCAAGGAACGACGAAGGTAATTTTAGTAAGTTAATAATTCCTGTAGGATTGTTAACACTTTTTATTGGCACTGTACGATACAATCATCATACAAGCATTTCATGTATTTATTTCATTTTCATGTCTGCATGTACCTTAACCTGAAATAAAGATAATAATTATGCTTTATGGAACTATTGGAAATAATTTATTCACGATAAGAAGATACATTAATCGTGTGAGGATTTTATGAGCCTAAGAGAAGGACTGTCATTTGTACGAAAAGTTGCCTGGATTACACCATTTCCATTAAGTGTTAAAAGCTGCAAGAGTGAAGTCAACAAATTTAACTTACAAACATTGTACCGATAATATCATCACTTAAGGTGCATTTCATAGATGAGGTAATCTCAAAGAAATTATTTCTCGTTCACTGGATTAATGATGCTCAGGGTATGTCACTAGGCCCCTATACTTCAACTTTAGTATCCTAGCTTGGAGCAAGAAATTTTGAAGATGAATATCAAGCATTTATTATCCGTCGGCACTATCGGTCATGGGTGCACTCAGTGATGGCCAAGTCTTTAGTGGCCACTAATCCAATATCAACTTTTATATGGATGGATAGCTATCAATGAAGCTAATCACTGCTCGGTCATCACTAAAACTTCCGAAAAATCAGTGGTTATAAAATGCTTCAGCTGCCATAAGCAACCCTTTCTACATACGTTTAACTGATTTAATTTGATGAAATTTCTTCCCACAATGGATACAATTAGCTGTACTTTACGGTAAACGAAAGTTCTCTTCTTAAGCAAAAACAACCTCCATTAATTAATTTTTTACGAATATTTTCGGCCGTGTGCTTCTGCTGTTTGTTAACAACGATAGAGGACAAATGAATTTTATTTTCAACTAAAACCACAGATTTTTTAGAAGTGGTGTGGTCACGAAATTCAAAAATTGGCATATTTTAGTTTCTAAAATCAGAGAGGCTCATTAGTCAGAAGCGTGAAAGCATTTTAAAAGTTTTAGGCCGTAATCCATCACTAACTTTTCTTCAACCCATATACAAATGTTCATACAGACCCACACAGATACGTGTCATATTGTCGCATTTTGTCATGGTTGCAAGAATGGTTCGTCTGGTCTTAATGTTTGTACATTAGGCACTTCCCAGGATTCTACCTGCCAATTTTTGATTGCATGATATTAGCAAAGATCATTTCATATGTTCCAGTTTTACATCAAATATTGAATTATGAGAGAAATTGAGATAGAGGCAGTATTCTGTGGTTAGAGAAGATTTCATTCGTCAATCTGGTTTTCATCAATCATTTACAGTCTGCAATCGATTTATCATCTTCAGCTTTGCGGGATTTTCTGATCGTACCAGCAATCAGGTAACAGCACGAATCAGCATATTCACTACTAATACTTTATCTTTAAACTTTTCTTTCACCTTCATTTTTTTAGTTTTCATTTAGCGTTTCAAATGAGAACCATGCATAAACATAACATATTCAGTTTTATATTGTTAACCTTAGAAGTATACTTTGTACCAGTCGTCAAAACAAAAATTCCCAACAAAATATTAATTTTGGTGTTAATCAGAGATTAATGATAATCAATGAGTTCAACTTCTTTTGTACCAACACCATTATTATCATTGTCAACTCTTTTTGGTCCTCCCGAGATTTTCCAGAATTTTGTTTATGAAAGCAAATACATAATATAAGCGATAGACGGACAAATGGCAAAAAGAAATATATATTTGATGATTCATTCCATCATCCATTCCGCTCAAAGTTTGCATTTACATTCTTGAAAGTTACGTTTATACCCACATGCATTAAGAGTTACAATCGATCGGACACTGTCGGGGAATGTGCAATAGGGAGAGAGTGAAATGAGAGAAATTTTGAAATGGTTCTTCGCAAAGAGAACGAAATAGATGAAAGTGAACATTTCCTTCGAACTTCGTTGACATCAATTTGCACATAAATGACTTACTTGGCTGTGACAGTCTCTTACTTTCCCTCTAGGCTCTAGGCACATTATAATCATTCAAATACACCCTTTTTTCTTCTTTACCTCTCACTTCAAACAAATCTTCCATTGAACTCTGCAAAACGCCACTGAGCGAGACGGTATAAGGTGACCTTTTGATAACTAATTAAAGTCGGATAAATGTGTTGTTGATGAATGGATGGATGGAAGTTTGGATGGAAATGGGTAACGAATGAAAGATATTACTTAACGAATAAGCTAAATGAACATGAGAGAAATGATATTAAATGAACGGAGTTGAATGGCAGAGTGATGGAAAGCTGGGGAGAAGTGTGGTAATCACATGATCAGTGCAAAAATGATATGTGATCCATCGCATTAAAGATGAAATTCGAAGTTTTTGATCATAAAATCGATTGGATGAAAAGCTGGCTAAGGTCGAAAGACATACGGAACTGAAGCCTGCAAATTACTTGATGTACACCGTAACTTTAGCAGTATGTGAATTTTGATGAAGACATCCTGATAAGGTTGTTTAGCAGAAACCTCGAAAAAGGGTATCTTTCGAAAAATTTGAACGTAATATTAACAACCTTGAGATTTAGGGATACTGTAAGGATGCTCTCACTGAAAGCAGTTGTGACCCTTTTGACCACTATAAAGTTGATGCTATAAATAATCATTAGAAGAACTAAAAGAATGTAAATGTTTACTAAAAACATTCGAATTTATCCGCTTGTCATCAGGTTTCATTGTTTGCATTCATTTCTATTTCTTATTGCATTTCACTTGGTTTATTTGGAAAGAGAAAAACGTTAACGAAATACCAATCTTCTGATGACCTTGAAAATAATATTTATTGTCCATTTTTGGCCAGATGAAACCAATTAGTTAGTTCATTCGCATTGTTAGGTGTGTGTTCACATAAGAGAAGTGACCTTTCTATTAAATAAATTATTAATCAAAGATTACAAAGAGATCAATCGATAATGATTGAACGGAATTCTAATTGATAAAAGCAGCAATTAGAACATTTCATATCAGATGTAATTCGTTAATAAAGAGTATATCCAAATAGTCGAAGTAAGCTGTTAAAGTTTTCCGATAAGCGTAGAAATTCACACGTAATATATCATTCCAAGAAGACTTAAGTGTTCGACAAAGAGGAGTCTATGTATGAAATACAAATTTTCCTATACCGTGAAGACTTTGCCGAAATCATTCCGAATATTACCATAATCCAACTAGCAATTACGGAAAAACGTACGCTTTGGCTTCATGCAAAATGTAAGTAATTTCGTACTCAAATAGATGTAAATGAAAGTAAATCAGTTATCCAATGAAATATAACGGTTAAGTATAGAACAAACAGTTCTGGTATGGCTAAGAATAGGAGACTTTTCCGCTGATTCATTCTGTTGCCTATTCTAACCCGTTGTTTTAACCTGGAAAACCCGATACCAGTACTTCAAGCTGAATGGCCAATGTTCTACCAGGAAGGCACCATTAGTTCTAGAAGCTTACATCTCATTTGTTGAATAAATCAATGAGTAATTTATCATGAATAAACAGTGGAGGACTATGTTTTAGTTGGCTGTATCAAGAGTAATCCGGAATTTGGTAGAATCCAGTTAATTTCCAGGTATCCCATGTCTAGTTTTAATCTTTTAAGTTTAAGATAAAAACAGCAAAAATATATATATATATATTTGAGCAGAGAAATATTGGGAATACAGCTAAATATAAAGAAGGTAACATTGGACAGGTTGGACAGGTTACTAAGCTACTGAATCATATATTAATACTATAATTGTCATTCTCTCTTTCATTACTACTTTAAAATGTTTGGGATGCCTTTGAGTCACAACCCATTTTCTCTTCCCTTCTCTTCTCATCGGGAATTATCGAAATATGCAAACACACACACACACACATAGAGAGAGAGTTGAAGATGGAAGAGAGAGAGAGAGAGAGAGAGAGAGAGGGAGAGAGGAGTATGTGTATGGTTGTCCATGGAGGTCTAGGCCTAGCATGCCTTAAGTGCCTATAAAGGGTGGAAAGAGCATTGCACGTAATAACAGGCCTAACGCTTTCTACCGTTCTTTTATTTCCCTTCCTCAAAAGATGAGAGAGAGAAATGTTAACACATCTCTGCAAAATGTATTTATGCATTTCGTTCCGCTGAATGTTCTCTGTCTTTCCCTCTTAACCAATCTTCCTTCTCATTACAGAGGTCGAGTAAAACTTTTAGGCTTTTCCAAAGATAAGGTCATCCTTTCATCAATTCTATTGCTAACAGTTCTCATTAACCTTTCAGGCAGTCTACGACGATGACGATGCTTGATGAAAGAAGTGAACGGGATTGGCAGCAGATTGATACTGTTCGGTTCATTATATCACAGATGATCGTTGATTAATAGCTTTCTCGTCATTACAGCAATTTTCTCTCCTCTTCTTAGAACTTCAAACCTTTTTTGAAAATACATCCTTCATGGGTTCTTCGTATTTCAATGAAATCCCTCACCTCTTTGTTAATAACAATGGTGATGTTAGATTAACATAAATATAGTAATAATAATAATAATAATAATAACGACGATATTAATACTAATATTAATATATTTTTGTGAATCTGAAAAATAAATTAAAATTGAAAATCCTTTTTCTTTTCCTTTTATTTCCCTTGCATACTCTCAGAAAAGGTTTCTTTTTCTTTTGACTAAATATTATAAAAAAAGATATTGCCGTAACCTATAACTAACTGTTGACAGGTTGACAGAGAATTATTTGCCAAGATTCCTATGACAACATAACTCTCTTTCCCTCAATTCAATTCCATTTCATTTCTTTTCTCAGTTACCTTTTGTGATGGGAGAGCGACCTTTCCTTTGTTGCAAAAAATTCAGTTTTTCAGATGACTGCTCTGAACTTTCAACTTTCTATGCTTTTTATACACATATTCAAATGGGAGGCATTGATCATATTTCGATTCAATAAGTATTCCACCGATCCGACCTCTTTCATAATTCTCTCTGAGCTTTCATCGGAAAATTGAAAAAAGTATTGCAACTGGACGGAAAAAATGGGATGAGTCACACACTTTCAATTTATTGGCGCACATACTGGAACTGCTAATCCCAACAAAAATAAACGAAACTTTGATAGCTTTTTTGCTGCCTCAAACATCGACTGGTTTGATCGATAAATGATGTCGACTGCTTGAATATGTTGGCAATTTTATTTATTTGATGAAAAAATGAATTCTCACCCACATTCGTTGCAAGAAAGACTCTCCTCTTTTCTTCACCTCTCCGCAATATTTTTTAGCCTAAAATATGAATTTTAAAGATTTTTGTAAATTCGCTTTCATTTTTCTCCTAATATTGCGTGCGCTTCTCCATTTGCTTGTTATTACAGTTAGAGCAAATTAATTAATCAAAGCAAAGAGAAATAGTAATTGCTAATTCAGCATTACAAATTCATAAAAATATTCCTGAAATGCTTACTTTCTCTTAAACAGAATGCATAAGCATTACAGATTGTTTGCATCAATTCCTTTAATGTTAGGCATCCTTATAGGCAAAAAAAAAAAAAAAAAAAAAACTGAAGAAGTACTTCTCTCTTAGAAATCTCATTTCCCCTCTTCTTCATGCATATATTCAAAAATGAGGTATATTCACTGTGTGAGATATAAATTTATCTCTCCTAATCTCTGTCATTTAAGTTTAGCTGTCATTTTTTCAACAGGCTCTTTCCACATCTCGCATCTTACCCATCATAAATCTTTCACTTTTCGGTTGTGTTCATGATCGGAACCAAGCCAACGTCATATTCGCTATATATACGTTAGAAAGGTTTATGGTCATTTAGAATAGCCTCGAACTGATATGACAGAATCATACATCATTTCTGCCGTACGATTTTTATAAATTCCTGCTGCATCATTTCAATCTATAAGTTATTCAATCATTTAGTCAGTCAGTCAGTTAGTTGGGTAATCTTATCCAGTTGATCAATTGCCCCTTAACCAATTGATCAATTGATGCGCGTTGATTTCACCTTCACCTTTTGTAAAAGCGTTGTGACCAATTTTTGTTGCAGAGCTTTTTTATCGCTGCCACGGATTTCAATGTTGTGACGTGGAGCGCACGTGTTCGGATAAGTCGTCACATATGACAAAAGCTAGACGTCCGTTTTATCAAAAATATTACTTATTTTACTACGACTTTTGTTCCACGCAACTTCTATACGCATCCGGAATATAAAAAAAGTCGCCTCAGTCCGAAGCCAACCGAACTACTCGATGAATTTACTTCTGATTTCTCTCCGTAAATTTCATTCCTTTCCTGCAAATTCCATTTAGATTTACGCGATGTTACCTCCCATGTGTTATTCTCTCTCGAAATAATAATTGTCGCAGTGATGAACTGTGTCACTCTGTTTGATTCTGCAGTTTCAGCGACAAATTTTTGAGAGTTTTTTAAATCCATTCTGCCAGAAAAAAATTTACATAATCTCCAAAATTTACATGCATATGCGACAACTGTTTGCAGTCGAGCTCGTTTTTGTGGTTTATTTTCAAGTTTCACGTTGTGACGTGAGCCATGGTAGCACCGGTGTGTCATCGTCTACTGCAAAAATGGTACGTGAATGCTCCATGCGTGGTGTATGCGGACACCGTGGTGCCATGCACCAAACATGTCCCTATCATGGACCACCTTTACAACTATCTATCGAAAAACATCGGCAAACGCTGGCGTCACTGTGTCCTCACCTGTTTCAAGGTTTGATTTTGTATGATTAATATCAGTTATGTTTCTCTGTTTTCTTTTTCTGAAGAGTAGGAAAATAGTACGCCAAAGAAATTAAATGTATTTCACTTCATTTATCGCTGACATAATTAGGCCATTGCCAGAGTAACCCCTGATATAGAGAGAAATAATATTAAGAGATCCGAAAGTTGAATAGAGAAGCAAAAGAGAATATAATGGAATAAAATATGAAACGAGCAACTTAATAACTTAAAAAAAGGAGGAGGAACGCCACTGTTGTATACTTTCTGCTTTGATATGAAAGTTTGAGTTTGGGTCGCGATCGGTGTTGAGAGTGACAAAGTTCCTGAACATTAACCGTGTAGAGCTTATTTGTCAAAGTTGAAAATGGAAGAGAAAGAAGAAAAACATATCTTTCCGCATAATGACAGTAGAAAATTCAAGACAATCAAATTTTCTCATTCAATTCTTTCCTATTTGTATGCTTTGTCTCCCACATTGCTTTAATTCAATTTAACTGCCTAAATTTAACCAATTTTTCGAAAAAAATCAATCTCGTTTTATTAATTTATTGTCTTCACAATACTATTTCTCTTTCAAAATAAGTAAAAATGCTTAAAGGAATGAACCTAGCCCAGAAGTGTAGCATTCAAAGCTGAATTCTGGCACTTTAAGCATAATGATTCAATCGGTTGTCCTGGCCAGAAGAAGATGCATATTGGCAACATTGGGTTTTCGATCTTCATGTACTATTTCTCTGGATCAAAACTTGTTTACCCACTTTGTTTGGTTTTAATACACGACTGACTATTTAATACTTATTAGTTAACAAATAAAGTTCCTGAAGCGCTGATTTTTTTGTCATGAAATCTTGAACTTTTGATCTGAAATTCTTCTCTTGCCTATTAGAGCATACCTTCATTTTTCCGGTTATTATTTATTGCAATATTCGATATTTTTTAAAGTAATAAACCTTTCTTTTCTTCTTTGCTAATTATTCTCGTATTCAGATATTTATAAAATTTTCCATCAAAGCATTCATCTATTCGAGTGTCAAAATGACACACAATCGGAAAATGCTATCATTTTAAGTATAATTTAATACTCCTCCTAGAATGATTCTCTTTAATTATTTCCACCTTAAGGACGGTCACTAGTGTATGGTCCAGTAATAATTTCAGGTTATAATCTTATAAATGAAAGAATGAAACGATTATGGAACAAAACGAGAAATTTATCGAAATATCAGAAAAGGATTAAAATCGTCAAATTTCATAACCGTTCGGAAAAGATACTACTTTTCGCAACAGAAGTATTCCTATATTTATATAGCAGTAAACTTTGCTCTCCATAAAAAGTAGAAGAACTTAAATTTTTATTGAAACCTCTGATAAGACCAGTGATGATATCAGTTCAGAAATTGATAGTGTGATAAATACTAACCTGATATCACATTTCATTATTTCCATTTACTAATAAGCTCTTCTCTTATATTCAGGACAAGGGGTGATAATAGCTTTCATATCACGCTGTATTATAATAAACCATGACAAATAATGACAAAAGTTAAGCTTTAGCAAAACGTGTCAAATTTCGATATTGGTGACATTTGTGAAATGATATAGGTCAGGTCAATTTCATTCATAGATGAATACTCCATGAGCCTTTTCATGAGAGCCAAGATGAAAGCTAATTCTGTTGGGATATTGCTCTTCCGACCATAGTTTCTTTCCAATATCTTTTTTCTCCTCTCTCTCTCTTCTTCTCAAATTTCCCGCTTCCCTCTTCTTCGAGAATTACCGAAAAAGAAAAGAAGATGAGAAAGGAAAAGAAGCACTTCTGCGAAATCATAGCTATATCATAACCATTCACATATATGCTCATATGAGTGTCGGTGTCTCGTGTCTATTAATGAATGCGACATTTACATGGCAAATTTAGGCCCTTTCACTACTTCCTTATGTTATTCATGTGTACAGTCCAAAGGACAATGGAGAAGAATCCCGCGGGAATGAGACTGGATTATTGTATCAATCTTGAAGGATTAATTCATATATGCTCATATGAGTATCCTTGATGTTTAGGATTTCATTGAGAGTAGAAGTGACTTGTTTCATTGATATCTAAATAGACTCGAGCAGATACCTATCTGCCAATCAATCAATAGATAGAGGTCAAAGGAAAGGAATTACTTCGTGTGATAAGATACAGTTGATTGAGTCATACTTTAACAAATTGAAAAGTAAAACGATTGAATTGCTTTCCAGGAGAGAGATAATTAGTGATAATCCATAATCGGACGGTAATTGTGGTAATCATAGTGGAGATGATGAAGAGTAACTGTATCTATAAAATTGGTTGATAGATTATTTTCAGGTGGTAATGAAGAATTTTGCTGTGATGGAGAACAGGTAGCATTATTGGACGCGCAAATGACACTGCCACGACAATTCCTGGCTCGATGTCCAAGCTGCTTGACGAATTTTGTGCAGTTATGGTGTGATTTCACGTGCTCACCAAACCAGGCAAATTTTGTACGGGTCATTGCGTCTACCGATGATTTATATCTCATGTAAGCGTGTCATAAATTCTTCATTATTTCCATAGTATAAATGAGTCTAAAAATGCTATTTGGAAGGTCATCAATCAATCAAAATGGTTATCCCGAGGCATCTACTTACTCGTGAAGCTTCCTTATCGTAAGGTAATGTTTTGTGGCTTGCCAATGGAATTCTCTGCCAAAATCGAAGTTAAAGGAGTTGGATTTTGTGGGAATCTGTTTCTCTTTTCTTCCACTACAACTTATAAGCAATATCCTCATCTGTTTTCTGGCACTGAATTATTGATACTACAACAGAACGAACGAGTTAGACGTTCAGTTCTTCTGGTTTACAGGGAAAACAAAACGCAATACGTTACTGAAGTTGCATACTATGTACGAGACAGTTATGCAGATGGGTTATTTCAATCATGTAAAAATGTTAGTTAATTTTTATGACAATTTATACCTAATTTTTGCAACATTGTCATGGATAATTTCACTTCTTATTGAAAGTAAGACAAATGTATGCATTCAGTGGAGTTATTCATCACTCATTGTCCACTTATTGACATTAGGGTTGTCGTCAAAAAAAGGCATTTTGCAATGAGTTGAAAGTTTTTTCAATTCTGTAAAATGTTAATGAATACTAACGAGATTATTATTTGTTGAATAAATGTGATTAAAGGTGTAAGGATTAATGTTGGTACATTATAGGTTCGAGCAATTGGAACGGACTATGCACTTAGTTTCATGTGTGGTGTAAGCATTACTGAGTGTGATATATCTCGGTGGTTCACATTTCTAGGTACTTACAACGAGGATATCGGCGTACCCTTCCATATCACTTTCATTCTTACTCCTTCCTTGTCCCACTCCATGCAACTAAACGTTTCAAATGTCACAGTATTTGACATCAACCCACCCACCACACGGGTATTTCTTTGTTCGGAAGCAGCTCATCCTAATGGCTCCCCATGTTCCTGTCAAGATTGTCCACAATCCTGTATTGCTGAATCACCCTTCCCCTTTATCATACAGGTAAGCAGCAAGAAGATTAGTCTTATGTCACTTATTAATTTACATTAATGTTGCTTTTTGCATTTTGATGCCTTATGATGTAAAAGAAGAAGTAATAAGATATTGACTTTTAAATAAAGTTGGTGCACTTTGGAACTTTCAATTTATTTGAAACTATAGAAAGTATGCATACGAAAAAAATTTGGAAATTTATAAAATTCTATTCAGCATTTTATTATCAATAGTTATCTGCCAACATGAACAATTCTCTACATTGAGTACTATCTAGCAGTTAACCTCCTATATTACCAAATGGTATAGCATAGCGCAGTTTGCTATTGCGGAACATATGCAAGCTGTCACGGAAAATTACGAGCGGTTTCTTGCAACTGTTGCAGTGTTTAGCAATAGTTTTTCGCTCAAAAAATTTTTCCATAGCATAACTTTCGTTGACTTCGTTTAATGTTTGTAGAAAGAAGTTTGAGTGCAGTGAAAATGCAGGAAAGTTGCATATATGGAAACCTTTATTAGTTACTATCTTAGCTGTTTCGTTTTAATTTCAGGGCGAATGTCAGATCGCATCCTTTGATTGTATGCTAATTTTATCACTTTTTGGATTTGGTGGATTATGCATTGCGGTGCTTTTTTTCGCGATAATGCACTATAGCTTGAAAAGAAGTCAGGATGGCGATTTGAGTGATTTTAAACCAGCCGGTGGAACCTTAGATGATGCTGACTTAGGTACAATTGATACGTTAGGATCGTGGATCGAGTCACAGCTTGAATTGATTTGCGTTCATTATGGACAGGTATTAATGGCAAACTCCGTCAATATTATTATCGAAAAAGTAACGCAGTAATGGGTCACATTATAAAATCATCTAATTGGGAAAAGTTTCTCTCTTTCGTCCTTTTATTTTGCTGTATTTTTCATTTTAACAATGGACCTGTGGGAGATATTGTATCAATGCAGTTAATTTAATTATCAAAAAGTTAAATTACTCATCTCTCTTTCTTCAGCTGTGCGTTAAGCACCCGTTAGCGGTGTTTGCGTTTGGCACGCTTATTGCTGTACTTTCCTCAAGCGGTATGCTTTTCGTTCGGTTCACCACCGATCCAGTGGAACTTTGGTCATCCTGGACTAGTAAAGCACGTGGCGAGAAATACTTTTTTGATAACGAATTTGGGTTAGTTTATCATGTTTTAATTTTCCCAGAAAGATTTTCATATTAACCGAATCATTGCATCCAACTTTTCTCACATTTCCGTTCCGCAGAACGACCTAATAAGAAAATCACTTGTTTTTTTGATCAGGAATTCATTTCTCCTCGCGTGGGATTTTAACCGCATTTTCTACTTTGATTATTGTTTAAAGAAAAAAGTTATAGACCATTTTATCGCATGGAACAGTTGATCATGTACCCACGAGATCAATCATTCTGGCCACATGAAAATCAGTCCGATTTATTCGAACTTGGCTTCTATGGCCCAGCGCTACGAAAAGCATTTCTCCAAGAAGTTCTTTCTTATTACTTTCTTCACAACAAATCTATTTCCGCTCTTGAAACATCATTATAATTCAGTTAAGAATTGAAAGTAACTATTTGCTCGGTATTGTAGGTGGCAGAGCTACAGGAAGCGGTGACAGACTTAGTAGCAGTAACAGAGGACGGTACTCGGGTAACACTCACCGATGTGTGCTACAAACCGATGACACCTGATAATCAGAACTGTGCAATTATGACTGTACTCAATTATTTTCAGGTTGCATTTCAGTTCTTTTCTACTGTATCGCTGTTCGCCCTTACACATTGTTTTATTACAAAAACCAATCCCTCTGCCTGAGTTCATAAATTAATGCTTTGATAATTTAGCCAAGTTCTGAATGTGGCTTAACGGTGTTATCAACGCATTATTTCAATTACTGTTAAAAATTCGATCAAAGTTCTTTATTTCGAAATTTATTCGAATTTATTCCTTAAGCAATTCTGGATACTGTAAAGGAAAAATTTCACATACATCAGGATGTCAAATCACTTTACAAAATGTGTATTTGTCGTTACATAGGAATTATCAGAATTTCCTTCATAAGAACCTTTATAGGCCGAATAAAAGATCTAAGTTAAAAAATTTATGCTAAATAAGTTTGGAAGAAAACTGAGTGATTTTTGAGAATTCAATGAAATTTTGGAAATACGATCGCATGCGGATATAGTTAATGAGGCTTCAATAACATGGCATGAGAAACAGCAGAAGTTAAAAGTTGTAGGGAAGAGGGTAATCCGCCAAAGGTAACTTTATTAGCATATTTCCAAGGAATTGCAGAACAATATGACACTTCTGAATCAGACGAGCGTAGATGACTGGAGTGGTTCGCAGTTCGACTATTTGGATCATATCATGACATGTGCTCAGTAAGCGACTCATTCCTCCTACTTCAATTCATCATTTTGCGAATTAAAGCAGAGTGTAATTTTAATGTTATTAGCAATTACAACAAAAAAGTGTTAATTTAGAAATCCCTACCAGACGATCACTCGACTTGGTATTCCTTGCTTATCTGCATTTGGTGTACCCATTCAGCCGTACGTAGTACTGGGTGAATTCAACAGTAGTAATCAGTGGGACAGTGCAAGGGGTATTGTTATCACTATTTTACTCAACAATCATATCACCGCTGTGGAAAACAAATACGCTGCTGCATGGGAAAAAATGTTAGTACTTCAATTTTTATCAAATTGAGATTATTCTTCTACTTCTAAAATATAGCAAAACAGAATTTACAATCCACTTTGTTTAAATCTAAATTTAAATTTACAAGGAACTGTTGAATGACAAGAATCCAAATTATATCGCTATTTTTCTCAAGATTTGCCCTTTATCTTCGGAATATTTCGCATCAAAACTACGCGATATCATTCACGGCCGAGCGTTCCATTCAGGTTTGCTCTATCAGTGCTTCCATATAAATGCTTCCGGATTTCAGTAATCTGTTCCCATTCAACACAAGAATCCCACTTAAATTGTTTCTTCCTGAAGCCATCTAAGAACTGAAAAGAGTGAATTCAATATTCTATTTTGTACAGGATGAAATAGATCGAGAGAGCCAATCGGATGTCTTCACTATACTTATCAGTTATATCTTCATGTTCGCTTATGTTGCATTCGCACTAGGACAGTATCAGGTTAGTGCAGACTCAGTCGTGTTAATCATTACTGTGGTAAGAGATCTTCTTTTGAGCTAATAAACGGCCTTATGCTCAAATCTAAGGCAAGTCTTCTCCAACAGGTGACTGGAAACAACTTGGCCACGTTGCTTGTCCATTCGAAGATAATGCTTGGCGTTGTGGGTGTTATGATTGTTGCTTTATCAGTTACATCATCCATCGGCTTGTACGCATTCTATGGCATCCCTGCAACGACAATTGTCCTAGAAGTGCAGCCATTTCTAGTGCTCGCTGTGGGTGTCGACAACATCTTCATTTTTGTACAAGCCTATCAGGTATCCATTCAAGTTCGCCATTCGCTAATCCAATCCAGTTTTTTCCTTTTCTCACCTCATAGTTACCAATTCAACACATGCAATCTTTTACCAAATTTTTAATCTCTTTGCGTCCTGTCGTTTCCTATGATGTTTCTCAAACAGTTTCAGATAGACCAGAACCATGAAGTGAATCTGTCAACATTTCTTTTACACATCATGTAATCAATGTAATATATAGCGTAGAGCATTTACCGGGATGGAATCAATTTTTTTTTTCTTTTTTTCTTCCTTTAGTTCATTACACTAATAATCAACAAATTTGCTTGGCCCAAGCAACGCTAGTCAAAATTTTGTCCACAACTACAGTAACAACCCCAAAAAAAAGAAAGACTGGAAAAGCGAAAGCAGCGAATATCTTTCCTACACTGTTGTTCCTAATTACATTACTATGACATATTTGTAACTCTTTTGACGACTCAAAAAGTAAAGATGGGAAGAGTTGACTTCATCTGCCGTATCTGAGCTCATGAAGTAATGGATCAATGATCTTTCTTCTCTTCAAGTTTTAATTCAAGCACTTTTTAATCTTCATTTTTCCTAATGAAAATTCACCTCTCTTCCTTTCTAAACCTTTCAGCGAGCCGAGGAACCTTTATCGGAGCCATTACATCTGCGGATTTCACGTATAAGTGGCAAAGTGATACCATCCATGCTTCTATCCTCGCTATCTGAATGCTTGTGTTTCTTCGTTGGAGCTCTATCCTCGATGCCTGCTGTCAAGGTAACCTTTCAACAAATTTTGCGATCTTCAGAAATGAGTTCTCATTTCATAACATTTCTTGAAATTTTTCTTTCGGATCATTAAAAAGAGACAAAAGAAGATACAGTTTCAGCCTTTTGTATATTTTAAAGATTTACTCTCTAAACCACTCGGAAGCGTCCATGATGATATATCAAGCAACAATCATTACTGGAGATAGAAAAGTGACAGTAACACTCCTCCCAAGTGTTAAGCTTGTCCAGAAGCAATGTTGTGCAGATAGTTTTCTACTTGCAATATTTTTGCTTGGATTTTCTAGACAATTTTCCAAGATTTTATTTCGAAATTTATTTGTTGCCATATTCATTTTTCGTTTAGGTATTTTCGTTATATGCAGCTTTAGCGATATTTTTCAACTTTTTCCTGCAAATAACCTGTTTCCTTGCTATATTCATCCTTGATGTGCGACGCGAAGAGGTAGTTTTGTTCCAGTTATCATGAAAATTTCTTGCTTACATCACGAAGCTATCAGTATCGTTAGTCTCTCTCTTAATCTGCCAATAATTTTATGCAGCACATCGAAATGTTTCTGGCACTGTTTCTTACCATTCCAATATTATGGATTTATTGAGAAGCTTGCGAATATTTAGAATGGCAGACCAGAAGTGTGTTGCTGTCGTCGGATAACAACCGTCGAAAGCGTTAACAGTGATGGCTATATGTTGTACCTATTCAGTAACTATTATGCACCATTTCTGTTGTCAAAATACGTTCGAATCATTGTGGTAAGAATAATCTAATATTGAAATTTCCGAGAAATTTGAATGAAATCGTAAAAATGAACGAATATTTCTTTGCATGTTTTAGGGACATATTTCCCCACAGTGAAATATCTTTTGGCCACCACACATAAATGTCTGGCTCATTTATAGTTGGGTGTTTTACAAACGAAGAAAACGCGAAAAATTGTCCACTTCCAAGCAACTTTCTTAATATTTTTAGCTTGATTTTAGATATTTTTGTTTGCTGGATGGCTCAGTAGCTCATTTGCAGTGATGGGCAACATCACGCTTGGCTTTGATCAGAAGATGGCAGTTCCTGAGGTACCAATTCATTTCTTTATTTATAAAAGAATAGGTAGAAAACATTATGTCTAGGTTCATTTTTATATTTGGAATCCTAGAAGCAGAACTCTGGCCAGGACAGCTAATGTGTTGTATAGGTTTTAGTATCGATTTCCGCTTTCTTATCTTCCTTCTCTTTTGTTTATTTTCATCTTTTCCAACATCTCTCCCAATTAATTTATTAGTGTGAAAAACATTGCCAAAGATGATCGAAATAACAACCAGTCATTTCAATGAAAAGACTTAATCAGTTGTAAATATGTCGGACATCTCAAAGTTAAGGATAGAAAGTAATCCATTGCTTTTCCCGTCACTTGATAGAAAAAACAACGATTATCATATTGAAAAGATTTATAATTCATAAAAGAAGAATGTTTTCATTGATGAGAAAGTTTCATTCCATTCATTTTCAATTCAGTTATGACTTGATCAAAGTTATGGTACTTCCTCTAGGATGCATCTGGAAGGTTCAGAAGACAAATAGTCACCGCTTCTATTTCCTTTTGTTTAATAAAAAAGAATTTCCAACTTTCTATTTCGAAATATCCGGTGGCCATGAAAAGAATTAATTATGGTGAAGTCTTAGATCTCATGTAGGTAAAGGTAGTGCACGAAGAAGTCCTTCCGAAATAGTGTTTATTATATTGTACAGATTGTATTTCACTCATTTTCATTCATTTACAGGATTCATATGTCTTTTCCTATTTCAAATCCATGGATCGATTCCTCTCAGTCGGTCCACCAGTATATTTTGTCATCAAAGGGGATATGGAATTTAGTGACCCTTATGAACATAACAAAATTTGTTCTGGTGCCGGTTGTGCTGCAGATTCATTGGGTGCCCAAATTGCCCGTGCTGCACGATGGTCAAATAGGTGCAAAATTTCAATTTCTAGTTGATTCGTTGTTGAAAGCTTTGAAAGCAGCAACATTGAATGTTGGATTATCAGCTGAAAATATCAAAGCATTTCAGAAGTTTTGTTCTACTCCTTTTCAAAATTTTGATTTCTTCATTAATGTCGATGCTGTTAGATGAGTATTATCTCCGTTGCAGGTCATACATAGCTTATCCAGCAATGAATTGGCTCGACGATTACTTCGATTGGTTACAACCCTTCGGTGATCCACCATGCTGTCGGATGTTTCCCAATGGAACGTTTTGTTCTTCTACTGGTAACATTCTATTATTTGCGGCTTCATAATTTTGTTATGCAAAATATATTTCATTTTAACATTTGCTAGTACGAAACACTGCCAGATGATCTCTATAGAAGAAGAATATTCTATTGAACTTTGTATTCTGGACTTCAAATTGGTGCAGTTTCAGAAAATTCAGAAAGCTGCATTTCTTGTAACGTGGAATTTCTTGATGGTAGGCCTCGCTCAGATCTATTTTACCACCATCTCACACACTTCTTTTCCAATAATCCGAGTACCAAGTGTGCCAAAGGGTAATTTTCTACTTTTATTTTCCAAGCAATCATTTTTCCCATATTGAAAACCTCCAGAGAGGTGTTTTTCTCCTCAAAATTCAAATATATCTGTGTGATTCTGCTTCCTTGTATATTTCTAGAACTGCTATTTAAATTTTTTCGAAGTTAAATCTATGTTTTTAATTGCAGAGGTCATGCAGCATACGGTTCGGCCGTTAAATTAACTAGACGTGGCCGGATCTTGTCGTCGCACTTCATGACTTATCATACTGTTTTGAAAACTTCATCAGACTTCATAAATGCTATGACTAGTGCTCGTCGTATTGCTGCAAATATTACAGCTATGTTGAACAAAGATAGGGATGGACGATGTCCTATAGAAGTATTTCCGTACAGGTCATTTTACAATCCATAAGAATGTACCCGAAAAAATCATATTGTTTAGGACATGATGTAGTATAAAAGATCTCTAGTCTGCCAGTTGCAATCTTTGAAATTAAAAAAGGGGAAATGCTCATATAACTATGGAAGTTGAATTGTGCTAACAGCAAGTCCATTTATACTTACTTCATAGTACTTCATCGTTTGTATTTGCAAAATCTGAAATCTAAAAGTAATATAACTCACCTTTTACGAGCATTAATTTAAATATAAAATTTCTTGTTTTTGCAAAAAAGTGAATTCGCGACGCCCTAGTGACCTCCCACATTCTTACGCGCGAAATTTTGTTTACAGCGTATTTTATGTTTTCTATGAACAGTATATGACGATAGTAATGGATGCATGTATCCAACTGGCACTTTCCTTAGTAGCCATATTTGCGGTCACAACAGTTCTTCTTGGCCTCGATCCATGGTCAGCATTCATCATTGATCTTACAATAAGCTGTGTTTTGTTCAACTTAATTGGTCTCATGTATTGGTGGAATATTGATTTCAATGCTGTTTCTGTTGTTAACCTTGTCATGGTGAGGCTTTTAGCACTTCTTCATTTTTTCAAATAACCAAAGATTTTCGAAAATTTTAGTTTTTTGAAAATTTCAAGTATCATATTCACAGACGGTGGGGATATCGGTGGAATTCTGTTCGCACATCGTTCGATCATTTGCACTAAGCGTTCATCGGGATCGCTTGATGCGTGCCCGGCATTCTCTCGCAAGCATGGGATCATCGGTTCGTTCCTTCCTTTAAATTTCGAATTGGTTTTGAAATTTTGGTATATTTTGAAATTTTGGTATAAATTGCTTTAAGGTCGAAAAATAAACCGTTCGTCATTTGCAGGTTCTCTGCGGTATAACACTTACAAAGTTTGGTGGAATATTGGTTCTCGCATTTGCACATTCCCAAATTTTCAAAGTATTTTACTTCCGTATGTTCCTTGGCATTGTACTTATTGGAGCAGCACACGGTCTCATATTTCTACCTGTTTTACTCAGTTATATCGGTGAGTGATCTTTTTTCTCTTTATATTTTCCTGGAACCAACAGCTCGTAACCAATCGTAAAAAAGCATGAAAAACTTCATTAATGTTGAGGAATTTTGATGTTCAAAAAGTTTATCACTCAAAGTGTGTGACGTTTCTTTACAATTAAAGATCGCTTTGACCAGTAACGGAGTTGAATTTTTCAACGAATGACACTCTTTTTTATCCTGATCACTTTGCTAAGCTTCACTGAAATTAATCGAATTTTGAATAATTATAGGACCACCAATGAACAAGCGCAAGCTGATCATGAAGACACGATCGGAAAGTTGCTGCATAAATGATTGTGGCGGTACAGTAACGAAAGCATGCCTCACGAAACACTGTGATCCTTCACCACTTACGGATGTTTTTTAGACAAGCTCATCTTTAATTTCCTCGTTAGTGCATTCCTTCTAGTCTCTTCCTTCTGGGCTTTATTCGAATTCCTCTCCTCGAATAGTAGTGTTTTTCTCCTAGGATGTACATATCGCCAAAATAGTGCAAATTGCAAATTTTTCATTTTTAAATATCATCATCTGTTTCCTACCAATCACATCCTTCGATAAAGTTGAAATTAGACGTATAAAGTGCAGCAAGAAGTTTTCTGTTAATTTAGCGATTTATTTTATTTGAACTGTTTCATCTTGAGTAACGTGCCTCATATCACTTTTAAATTATTCTTTTTTGGGTTCAGTATTTTTTTGATTTCTTTTGTTCATAGGAATGCACATTTTTCGCTATTTTTGAGGGGAATTGGAGGCATTTCAGCAGAAGTTTTTGAGTGCTTTCTGCATTCCACCGTGCACAACAATGCACACTAAGGTATTTTTAGAAGTGAAAAAGTTGAATTTCAATTCGAATAAAGTTATATTGAAATGTGCATTCCAAATAATATATCAGCTTTATATTATATTTGAAAAAAACAGCTGGCCGTTTTTTTCTTGAACTTCTCTGAATTATTCGCTTTACTGTACAAAGTTCCTGACAAATAATAACTTGATAATAATAATAATAATTATCGCTGGAATTTATCACCAAGAAAGCACCCCACAATGATTATATGCGTTCGCAAATTCCAATTTGTTGCGATAATCAGTTGTTGCCAATCCAATCGCTTAAATTTATCATTTTAGAGAGAGAGAGAGAGAGAGAGAGAGAAAAAAAAAAAAAAACGCTTAGGCAACATCCGAATATCTTTACAGTGCTGGGGTGTCCCTGTATACAATTCAATCTTCAACAAATATTTTATGTTATAGCTAACTGCAATATTATGGATCTAATTGAAAATTATAAAGGAGTATTTTATGACCTTTTTCCACTAAGCACTATTGATACCCCAAACCGATCGACCAATCATTATAGTGTAATCATTCCTTCTGACAAATTCGCTGATCTGTCACGACCATGTAAGATCATCGGCCATCTAAAAAGCCTATAAACAATAATAGATCTATGCGAGTAAGAAGACGTTGTTTAAATCTTTTTTATGATAAGGTAAAAATAGAAAAAATATTACAGAGGAAATATTCAGAAAAGAATGAACAAGATAAGTGAAAAGTGTTATTATCAGATGCTTGTAGAGTTATGTTTATCACTAGCTCAATTAACGAAATGATCCATGCATAAAGAAAGACAGATAGGATTTGACCTTCAGAGACAAGAATGTAAAGAGTCCGTTGCGGGTGACAACACCTATCGGGGGTGTATATGTGTTGTGTGCTGATTAGTTCTTCACGAGAAGACAATACGAAAAAGAAGAATCGTATCGCTGTTCCCATTTAAGGAATTATTCCTTTCTTACCAACTATCTTTCTCATCGTTTACGAATCCAATAATTCCCGTGATGGAATATTTAGGCGTATGTATGTGTCGACGTGTCTCTTTCGTTCACTATTTAAATTTTTTGAAATAGACCCTACCAGAAATCCAGCGATATCTGCTCATTACCAATACTCCACTTGTTGTCCATCTGATTTTTTGCTCTGTATAATAAGTCGACCGACCATGTGTTTTAATTATTCAAAAAAATTTTAAGAATGAATTCTCCATATATTACTAATTGACTATAATATGTCCTTTGTGAAATTTCCTCCATGAATAGGAATTATTGGCCTTAATATTAAAAATAAACGTTATCGTCAAACGCACTCTTCAGCCAGAATATAAAAAATGAAGAGAGACGTATTTTTCAATACACGTGAAGCATTCATGCTAATATGCCGTGTTTATGTTCAGTACAAGGAGGAGGAACATTTCTTTTTTTTTACAAATGTTTTTTCAGAATCACTTATCACTTATCAACACGACAGGAAGCTGATTCCACTTAATTTTAAGTTCTATTGGATTCATTGACATATCCAATCAAATGTATTGAATTAAAGAGATGATTCAGTTCAGTAAGGTCTGGTATCATACCTCTATCTAAAATGATATATATTGATAAAATGGTGGATGAATAACTTTCAAAACCTTCACCTGAAACTATTTCTGTCAACTCTTCTTGTAAATCGCCAGCAGTTCTCTTGCAGGGTGATTTCTTATGGCTCGAACCGGTTGCAAAAAGTCGACTCATTTGCTCGATCGGAGCACGAGTTTTAGAAGTTGAGGATGACAAGTTCAAGGTGATCGATGATTTTGCCCAGGTAATTCTCCTCAATCCCATTCTTATTGATAGGGTTATCACCTCTCATAATGCTGTAATCTAATATGAAATGAGGAAAAGTTCCATAAATATATCTTCCAATTAGAAGGTAGTTAAAATTAAAATGTGCTAGAAATTTCTATTCAGGTCATCTAGAATTGTCCAATGATGCTGAAAAATAATCCTTCTCTTCCAAATGTATTTCTAGGAGCAGTGGCTATTGATGGATCATCCTTATCGTGTGATGCATGCAACTTCAGTGCAAGGTGTCGAAGACATGATTAGTTTGGACGATTTGCACGAGGCTGCGTTGCTTCGGAATCTATTCGTGCGCTACAACAACAAGCTCATTTATGTAAGTTAGTATTGGGAAATGAAGCCAGCAGTGGAATGTTTTAATAGTTAAGCCTAAATCCGTCAATGAACATTATATTATCACTATTGAGGGAATGATAATATCTTACGAATTCTCTGCTTGACGCACAGTACTAGCAAATGAGGAATAGATCTGGCTTCAGGCCTTACTTAGGTTCAGTTGTTCTCTGAAACCCAACGACACAGTTTGAATAGCAAGTATCTTGCCTTCTTTTATTTCTTTCCTACTAGAATTTGATTATTTAGTGTCTCTGTCATTAGGATCCAAGCAATCAGGCTAAAAAGCGTTAAACGGAAAACGGGAAATGCTAGAAAATCAGCTAGAATAATAAGTGGATATGGAGTCCGATATAGTACGGGTGATTGGAGACCCCATTATTCCTCCCACTATCTCTCCTTCTTTCCTCTTTATCGTGTATTCTCTCATCATTAAATTGTTCGTCACTAGTAATTTCGAGGTCAGTGACCAAGGAGAAGGACACCGGGACCCCTCTTCCAGTCTAGAACATCTAGTAGACTGTATTAGCGATGATGATGATAATGAATCCATCATTTTTATAATTTCAATCAGTTTTTTCCAATGATGATGGCCACAACGATAACAGGAAGGAACTTTCGATAGTGATAATAAGAGTATCATTCTTTCGAAGGCTAGGGATATTGTCCTACTGATTGCTAAATCGTTTTTGAGACTAATCTGGAGAGCTATTAGGTAGTAATAACTTCTTATATTAGTAGTGATAAACGTCCTCCTTCCTGTAACTTCTGTATCTAAATAGTAGCCTTTGATCAAAAAATCTGATAGAACATGCAACCGAGAGCCAAGAAACCTTGAAAAAGAAAAAATTGTATGTGGCGTAGGGCAACAAAACATATAAAAACAAATTCAATTACGTCAAAAATTTGCTGTAAGCATGGGTCCATTTATTTGCTGGAATAGTAGATCATAACTAAAACGTAGCACGTTGGAATCATCTCCGGAATAGAGACTGGAAAAAGCAAAAACTGGAAATGGCAGTGAAAAATGAAAGTGAAAATTGAAATACTTTAATTTGCAGAATGCAGAGTAGCAAGAAATATGAATATTACTGCAGTTGAGAAATGAAATAATCAAATTTGATTGAGACTGCCTGATAAAGGAAGAGAAGATAGTTTTTTCAGTGAGGCAGGAGTATTTGCTTAACAGCTAAGGATTTAGGGTACACGAGGTTGGCTCGGGAGTTTGAGATCCGAAGAATTTGTGCGGGTATACAAATAACTCATTCAACAGGAAGAGGTAGAAGATTGTGCCATTTTTGATTGAAACCATATTGTAAAGCTTAGGATTCATTTTATTCAGAAACTGATTTTACAGACATACGTCGGTTCCGTGCTAATAGCAGTAAATCCAAACATGCCTTTGCCGATTTATTCAATAGAACAAATTCTGTTATACCGTAATCGGCGAATCGGTGAGCTACCGCCCCATATCTTCGCGATCGCCAACTCTGCCTACTGCAGTATGAAATCAGATAATCGGGATCAGTGTATCCTTATTAGGTAAGTCCATCTAAACTTTCTTTCTGCTCATATTTCGACTTGAAATTGAGTCAAACTTTGAATTCAAGGAAAAGATGAAGGGATTGCATTATTCAACTTTTTTTTCTGCATTTTCAGTCCACTAAATTGATTTAGCCAATCGCACTGGCGATATTTCCCTAAATGTTTGCCAATGTAAACTGTATGGAAGCATAAGATATATAGCACATCAGTCAATGTTAAAAAATGAAATTTTGATATCAAAATTTCATTTTTATTGATTGCTACCCATTTTAGTGGCGAATCAGGTTCAGGCAAAACAGAATCTGCAAAACTGGTTATCCAATTTCTGGCAACCGTATCAGGCCAACATTCCTGGATTGAACAACAAGTTTTGGAAGTAAATCCAATCATAGAAGGTCTTTTCTACAGTTTACAAATATTAACTATATGAAGTTTCCAAAGGTATATATATTAGTTAGTTCATTCATACAATAATTGTTTTACAAAGAAGTTCCCAGCAGCATTCGCCTTCGGCCGATTATTTTCATAAGAAGTTTACAAGAAACATTTTTTTCACTTTCTTCCATATCAAATCTGAAACGTAGAAAAATTTTTGATAATTGAAGTTGCCTGCTTGTTTATTCCTGTTCCTGACGGTTTGATTGATTACTTGGCAACCAATCACAAGCAATTCATAATTCAGAAATAGTTCAGCCACTTCATGGTTTCAATGCAATATCGCGGTCCTGTTACTTTCAGGATGACTGCATTTTGATTACTGAATTTAATATTTCAATAGAAATAATTTACAGCATTTGGTAATGCGAAAACGACGCGAAATGATAATTCATCACGTTTTGGGCGTAGTATCGACCTATATTTCACAAGTAACGGCGCAATCGAAGGTGCCAGATTTGAGCATTATTTACTGGAGAAATCGCGTGTCGTGTCACAAGCATCAGATGAACGGAATTACCATATATTTTACTGTCTCCTTGCCGGCTTAACTACATCGGAGAAGCAGGAACTATCTCTAAGTAACGCGAGTGACTTCTATTACTTAAATCAGGTTGGCTCTTCCATATCTGTTACTTATCAAATTTCATCAATCGGTTCGATCATTTTCTCCGCTAATAAAATGGTACTGTCTTCCTTATATGAATCATTGTTGGAGGGTGGTGCGTTAAGAGTGGAAGGTCGAAATGATGCAGCCGATCTGGCCGAAATCCGTTCTTCCATGAAGATCCTGATGTTCAAAGACTCCGAAATCTGGTCCATTTTCAAAATTCTTGCCGCAATACTACATGCTGGCAATATCAAATATATCGGTAAGCGAACTAATTGTTGCCACTGACAAACTGCTTTGATGAAAACTATCAGATTGCGATTGTTGAGCGCCAGAAATTCATTAATTAAATAACAGATTCATATAAATTGCTTGTGTTAAGGAAAACATAGCCGATCTAAGTTAATTTCATTTTCAGCCAAAATAGTAGATGGTATGGAAGTAGTGGAAATCAGAGATACAGCTGAAATCGAAAGAGTTGCTAATCTTCTTTCAGTATGTTTTTCTTAGAGTGCGACTACATAAAGAATGGTTTACTTTCTCTTAGCTCAAAATGAAATGTTGTATGTCAGTTAGGAAATACCAAATTTAAAGATTCGCTTCCGAAAATTGAATCATATGAGTTCATTTAGAAAGAAAAAATTCTCAAAGAATCCACCTGGCAATGATAAGGTTGAACTTCAGTAAGTCAAACAGATCAACAGCTCATTTCAATTGTCAGTAGTTCATTTCGATGATCAATAGCTGCTGTGCTGTAAAAAAGTTGATGAGGTACATGCAACTTCGCCATAGCTAATCACAGATTTGAGCATATGATTCTGCAAATTGGTGTTGAAGATGAAGAAGCAGTCGTTGGTGAACGCATTGACAAGGCGAAGTTTGTTGATTGGAATGGAGCGTGTCATCTCATATCTGAATGCTGAACAAACTCTCGATGTACGTGACGTCTTCGTCAAGACAATCTATCATCGACTTTTCCTCCACATCATTCAGAAAATCAATAACACCATGAATGGGTAATTCACTGAAATTTAGCTTCATTCAACTCCATTTAATTAGTGATCAATTCCACTGTTTCTTAATAGCTAAATTTTTATTGTCGTGTAAAAAACTCAACGAGCTATTTTTACTATTAAATAAATCATCCATCCTATGAAAGACGTCTTCTTAAGGGTCCGAAAAGAGGAATCACAGAATAGAAGCATTTCAATTCTTGATATCTTCGGTTTCGAGAATTTCGCTCGCAACAGTTTCGAGCAGTTTTGCATAAATTATACGAACGAATCTCTGCATCAGTTATTCTTCAATTTCATATTCAAAATGGAACAAAGGTTGGTATATTATCAGCTGTCAGTGAAGTGATAAGTGAAGTGAAAGGGTCAGAAGTAAGCAGTTGTAATTAACAAAATTGAGGTAGGCTTGAATAAAATCAATGAGAATTCACTGCGGGATGGTTTGAATTTCATCTGAACGTATGCTCGCAAAATGACAGATTTTTTACTTCATATTAATGTAAAATGCAGCTCCATCCACTGATTAACCGATCGACTAATCAAATAAACAGCTATCCATACACATTCTAATTTCAAGCAACTTCAACTTCATCTGCTTAAACTTAATTACTTTGACATCGTTTGTACAGTTAGAGTAATAATCATATAGAGAATTTAATTTGACACAGCATTAATTTCTGGAACTTTTGTCGATCTTTATAGAGCAAACAAGTCCATCTTTAAAAAAAATCACTGTTCTTCGGCGATCTACAAAGATCTCCATATGATGCATGAAGGATAAATATTATCCTTAGGAATGATATGATGTGTAATCCTTTCGGATCACTTTCCTCAGTCACAATCAATCAAACTTGCGGATCCAAGTGATCCTGCCGTAAACATATAGTAGACTTTCCACAATACATTTTATCCGTACTGTATATATTATAGACATGTTTATGTACAAGCAGTATATCTCTTACACAGTAACAAATTCCCTTTCATCAGGTGGAATTAGGAGGATAAATCTCCGAATATGTCCAATATTCCTTCTCTCATCATATTTCTAATTTAATAACAGCTTATTCTAATCTCTTGGCTCAAACTTGACTAATTTTCTTTTCTACAATTTGGTTGCTGAACAAAAAATAGTTAGATGAAAACTTCATTTTTTTTGCACAAAAACTCTTGATAAATATTAGAATATTTCAAGATTTGTTTGTCCACTAATTGAAGTAGGTAGAAAGTAAATTTTCAGTATCTACGATTTGGAACAGATAAATTGGGGATCGATAGAAGTTATAGACGATAAAGAAGTTTTGGATTTAATTGCATTAGGACCAATGAGTATTATGTCAATAATGGATGAAGAATGCTTTCTTCCAGAGGTTTGCATTTAAATTAGCTCATTCAGAGAGCAATTGTGACATTATATCGAAGTGAATAACAAAAATTCCTTTCTAACTTTTTAGGGTACTGATCAAGGTATGCTCAAAAAGTTGCACATCCATCATGAAAATAAAGAAGGAGTATATTTTAAGCCTCAATCTGATTTAGACAAATCATTTGGCATAGCTCATTATGCTGGGACTGTTTTCTATCATTCCAAAGGTTCCATTTGTCTTTATCTTGTTATTTACTAATAATACAATTCATTGGCTTAGGTATCGAAATCTAGTATGAAAAATAACAAACAGATGTCAATTTGAGCAATTACTTCAATCACAGCATATGTCACTTCAGCATTACCGAGTTACCGTAACCGACAGTACAGTAGCCAAGAAATTATAAAACAACTGTAGTGCAGTTGTGTTTTATTGATGATAACATCGTCATTATTTTTATCATTACATTACAATTCAGTTCGAAGTTTTTTCAGTTAATCCAGTATTTCACTACATGTCCATTTCTAGGCTTTATTGATAAAAATCGCGACAAGTTCTCTTCTGATTTACTCGAGCTTTTGCATGGGAGTGAATTTCGACTTCTTAAGCTGCTCTTTGATGATGTCTACGACTACGACGATCTGTCGGTGATACGAGACAAACATCCTACAATCACCAACCATTTCAGAAAATCACTAGACAATTTAATCGCAAGTTTGGAGCAGAAAGAACCCTTTTTCATTAATTGCATCGTACCAAATGCGATCAAACGACCACTGGTAAATTCATGACTAATTTTATCAATTGAAATGTCCAATCTAACTAATTCATTTATCTACTCACTGGCCAAAAAGTTCCAACTTATATGGAAACAGATAATTTTTGGGTATCTTAACTTTGTAATCACTTTGTGAAATTGTCAATTTCTCTTCCTAAATTTCCTGCAAAGAACTCTGACTCCTCGAACATGCTTCGACTAATACATATACTTTCATCGCTCGATCTTATCTATTAAGCATAAATGCTTCAGATTCCCCGAATTTCCTCATTTCGCTATGTCTTTTGGAAACAGGCAATCTTACCTCATTTCTGGGAAAGTTATATGAATTATATTGTTTTCTTTTGATGAGATACTTGTTTTTGCGAATTTATTGAGAATAATATTGAGCATCCCTGATAAAGCTAAAAATCGTAACAAGAAATAAGCTAGCGATAGGTAACTTGTCGAAATTTGCAAATTTTTGTTTGTTTATCCATTTGTCGTTGTATAATAATTAACTGAGAAGGACTAATTCAGGTAATTTACGATTTTTATCTACAAATAAGTTTGAAAGATGCTAAGTTATGGGATATCCGAAAGCACAAGAGCAATATATCGAAGTAAATAAAGCATCTCTTAACACTAGCTGCTTTCCCTGTTATCCAAAAATGTATTTCTCCGATACTTGTCCATCTCTCGACTTCGATTTCCAATTTTCAGTATTAGCTGAATACTCCCATTTAATTGAAAAACTGCAAATCGTCTATTATTCTATACCTCTACAATAGTGATGAAAGAGACGTAAGAAGTTACCACGATTCTAGATTTTGCCAAGTACAGTTATCCTAAATTATTAGAATGTTATAAAAATCACCGCTGTACGAGCATATCCTAAAGACTACTCAAATTTTTGAGGACCGGAAGTCAGCAAATCGCTGTAATTCCAGAAACAGTGGATAAAGGAGAGATAGCAGAGGGATTCTGTGCACAGTCTTTTATTAAAAAATAAAATATCAGTAATCCGATGCACTGCCAAACTTATTTCATCTCTCTCAAATATTCAACATTCCACTCCAAGCGATATATGATCGTAAAAGAGTGGAAGCCTAAGAATTGATGTTTTAAATGTACTAAGGATCCATTATTTGTCACAAACGAAAAGTCTGATCTTGGTCTTAGGACAGTGTATCTGAATAAACTTAACAATGATCTGATAATTTTTTCTCTGCAATAAAGAGCTGTACTTACAGTACTTGGAACATGAAGTGGTTTACAAGCAAATGCGTTATATGAATTTGCTGGAAATGGTAAGGATTCGGAAATTAGGTTATCCCGTTCGATATCAATACGAGTGCTTTGTGGAACGTTATCGCTTGCTTGTAAATCATATCGGTGAGATTTTTATTCTGCTGAATGTTAATCATGCAAGTTCTTGAAATTTGAATTTTGCACTTTTGTTTCGAAAACTTGAAATCGTAAAAATCAAAATGATCTCTTCGAAATACGTTCAAAACCAGTTTCATAAATACAGAATCGTTAACAGTGTTTAGGCCCACCGCGTTCGGTAGATTGTCGTATGGCGTCACAACGAATTTGTGATATTATTTTGGGACCGAAAGCTGATATTAAACTTGGGAAAACAATGATATTCTTGAAAGAGGCCCAACATTTGCTATTGCAACAGGTATTAAATTTGTTGTAGAGCGAAAAGTTAAAATGATTCATGTATTACTTTCAATACATGAAAAAAGCCAAAACTTGGCTAAATCTGCTTAAAACAGAAAGGAATTTCATAAAATTTTCGGAATTTAGCTAAAACGTTTCAGTCTTTTTGATAATTTGGGAAGATGATGCAAAGTGGAAAGTCTATTCATTAATTATTCTTAAAAGATATGAATATAAATATAGTCTGGTAATAACAATTAAGGAAGAAGAGCGTATGCTGATATTGCGAGTAACAGCAATTCAGAAAACCGTTCGTGGATGGATTCATCGGATACAATTCAAACAAATGAAAGCTGCCGCTGTTATCATCGAAAAATATTGGAGAGGTTACGTGCAACGTCAACGATATCATCAGGTATTTTCGGACTCAGAATCAATCAATTTATATCAGATTTGAAGGAATTTGAAATTATAGTTTTTTTCTCGTCTCAAGCAATAAAACCATCCACTGAATTCATTTTTTGTATAAAAAATGAGCGATTTTCCATCATTTGTTTGATGTAGTCGAGCAAATCCGAGTTCATTGCAAACAAATTTCCAGCCAAGTAGTTGAAATCTGAAATTTTGCTGATATAGCTCTGAGGCGGATGGTAAATACAAGATCTCGTCTAGGAAAATAAGAAATAATAGAAGGAGATAAGGATAATAAAGTAGGTTAACAAATAGGTTAATCTTTGTGATATTACCTTTACTGATAAAAAGTAGGCCTAAAAAACCCGGGAGGCTGAGGAGCAATAATAAGAAATAGAAAGTTAAAGAATAAACGGTAATTTTAGAAAATTAGTAACAGAAAGGTGACAGTTAGCAAGGCTTTACTAATCGTTACAACTGCAATATATTCATCCCCGGCATATAGCCGTAATAAAAACTTGAAAGAATTCTGGCAGTTTTTCCATTTTTATTATTGTTGATAAGGGTACGGTGGGTATATCTTACCTATATAAGCTGGCTCAGTTCTCGAAGTACTTCGAAAGCTAATTACTACATTAACTTAAATGGAATCATTTTCGGAAGTTAATGTCTATTCCACTGGTAAGTAACCTGTTGAACTTCCTTCCATCTGTCTTAGCTTGAGTCCTATCCAGGAAAATTAAGCATAATTTGAGGAGTATGAAACTATGTACTGGAAATATTTGTCGGACAAGTAAGTTAAGAATAGAAGTAGAATTAAACAAAATTTCAGATACTGTTCGGATTTACGAGACTTCAAGCGATCCTTCGTTCACGACAAATTGTCCTTCATTACAAGCTGTTTCGAGCTATCACAACGCAATTTCAGGTCTTTTCTGTTTATCAGTTATCAAAGGAATTGGAAAAAAGTTTGACTTAAAAATTTTGCACTTCATTCGTGAGTTTGCTTTTAAATGGTTTCTATGATATATGCAATCCTATGTTTTTGCAAAATTATCAAATAAATATGAAAGACATGTGGCATTCATAAACGTTCTTATAGTCCTGTTTCGCTAATTCATCAGCAAATTATGTTGACTTGGTACTTTCAACTATTATTAACTGAAACTTAAAAGCAAAACAGCAACGTCTGATAAATTGTTTTCCGGCTCATTGCCGTGGCGCAGTGGTACGAAATACGCTTCGGCGCAAAATCGAGAGCGGTCAACGATTCCCTGCAATGATGGTATCAGAGGATGATATTCTGAGTCGTAAGAACAGTCTTACTTCAATCTCTACCAACACAGATGGTTGCGATATTGCTCTGGTTGCCTTTTATCTAGAATATTTGTTAAATTTCTTTTGTCAATTGTAACGAAATTTTGTGATATATTTTCTGCATTTTCAGATCGAACGTTTATTCGGTCATTCACCACTTAACAGCATCTCTCACTGTGATATTATTCGAACTGAGAAGCAGCGACAAAACAAGATGTAACATTTCAACTAATGGAATACACATTTCAATTTAGAGAGTTGAATCCAAAGTTGTATAACAGCTTAAAACCTGAAGACTTAAAACCTTAAGTCAAAAATTCTATGAAGCAGTTGTAAAATTTTTTGTCTTCATGAAATAAGATTAAACTTTCAAACTTTCTCTATCAATGCAATAATTCAGCGAATATGAATATTCCTGCCATCGGTCAACAACCACCAATGATAGAGTAGCAACAGCAAACGATGACAACCTGATTGCCTTCCAGTTTGAAAAATTTGCATCAGCATATTTTCAAATACAAAACAATGCTCATTACACACGAAAGCCACTTCGCACCGCACTACTGCCGCATAATTTTGACCTGGATCGTGCTGTAAGTCAGCAATATTCTGATTACCTGTTCTCATACCTAGAGATGATTGATCCATCCACTCAGATATCTTATATAAGCATCAAATCGGATTAATTCATTTAATAAAAACGCTACTGTCCATTGTCATGGCATAAATGATTTTATTTCTAAGCTCGAACTTATAGGCAGCCTTAGCGATTTGGACAGTAATACAGCGCTTTATGGGAGACGCATTAGAACGAAGAACGTCGTCTTCTCCGCAGAATTTCGAAAACGTATGCTCGTTTAATTCATTTGAAAAATAGAAGTATGGGAAGGAAAGAAACCGAAATTAATTCATTCACTTCATGTTTCATTTTAATTCATCTATTTTGCATTCCTTTGTTAATAATCAGTTTAGCTATTGCAAATGATACCATTCATTGCGCATCTTACCTATACAACAATGTGAAAGAGAAGGATGTGACACGATGATTTCTTTCTCTTCAGTCATTGAAAAAATCAATTCTTCTACACTCATCCAATAATTAAAGGTCAAACATACCTTTATGATGAGCAAGCTGCAAGTGATAAGTGGTCGAAACGTGTTCAAGAGAAGAAGCCAACGTGAAAGTGATTATGAACAGGTAAGCTTATTCAAAAAGAAACGATTCTGTTTCTTTTAGTGATGCTACAGGAAAGAGCATGTCGATAGAAACACTCAGATCACTTCCTTTTTTCTTTCCAGCCGTTTACCTCGAGAAAGCAACTTTCTTCAAGCATGGAGCTGAATGGTATCTTACCGCACACCGATGTTCTCGACGAACGAGGGATGCAAACGAGAAATGCTACCGAATACGGTAGCTACCAGCAATATTACATTACATTTCTGAATGAGGATGTACAGTCTAACCAGGACAAATTACAATTCATCACCGCGCATGGCATTCTGCGGCCAGATATAAGGTAGGAGTTTAAATTTTGATAACTCGAGAATTGAATCTATAAAAGTGTTATAATTTGTCATAATCTTAAACACCAAAATGCTTTTTTAGCTTTTTTGTAAGAATATTTGGTAGATTCCCTCAGAATCCAGAATTTTAAAAAAATTGATCGGAAAATGCATCCAGTACCTTATAGGTATTTAAGCGAATAATATTTACCCAATCGGTTAATGTGTGCAATAAGGTGCAAAGGTTGTTGATTCTGTTCTTCATCTCAAATGAACCTTTCCAAGCAATAATAATAAACAAAAAGTAAACTGAAATGAAGAATTTTTAAGATGGAGTAATGATGTTGCAGGGACGAAATATACTGCCAAATATGCAAGCAATTGACGAAAAATCCATCGGGAAGTTCATGCGCCCGTGGTTGGATATTGCTATCATTGTGTTTGGGATGTTTTGCTCCAACAGACTGTTTCCTGCCTTATTTGCAGTGCTTCATACGACAAACCTGTCCTACTGGTCGTTTTGCAGAATATATAGAAAGCAAATTGAAGCGAACGTTAGCAAACGGAACACGTAATTACCCTCCTAATTCCATAGAGATACAGGTCATTTTTGGTTTTTGATACATATTACTTAGGTTTCGAGCTGGATTAATATAATACAGTATCTCGTCTGATTGTAGCATTGCGGAACATTAGCTCTCATAGGATATACTTTTAAGTTCTATCGTTGTTGATTATTAATTACAATTTACAAGAAAAAGTGCAATACCAGGCAAAAATCTTTATTTTAATGACTACTACGAAATGAAATCCGCTTGTCACAATCAAGTTTTGGAACAAATTTTCAATATTAAATATCCGAAATATTAAAAAATTTAAATTTAAATTTCCAAGTTACCATTTTGGAACTTCCCATCTCAAAAATTTTTCGATTAATCGAAATACAGTTTTATCTCACGTTAAAATGAAACTTACAAAGGAGACTTGTTAGGCTGTGATTTTAATAAAAAAGATAGAAGTCGTCTTTAATCTTCCGAACTTGAATTTCTTGATTTGAAGTTAACTTCTTTACTGCTTTCAGGCATCAAAGATGAAGAAGCCGGTGTCAATCCAGGTTACATTCATGGATGGTACCATGCTAACGGTAAGTGCCGACTCGGCGACAACGTCCCGGGAAATCTGCGATGAACTTGCCGATAACATTTCACTCAAGGAGTCATTTGGATTCTCTCTTTTTATTGCTTACTTTGATAAAGTAAAATTTTGCTTTTCATCTGCCCATCTTTTATAGCTTATCAATTTCAGATTTATCCACAATTTAATCCTTTAATGAGTTTATTTCTCACTTTAGAAATAATATAAAAGATTATTTTATTTTTCAATTTTTTCATTATTTATGGTACAGTAAATATTGTCACTTAATTAAAAATTCATCGATCTGTTTTTCAATCACTGTCTTACTCTCCAACAAGGGGAAGAAAAGTAGTTCGGAACTTACCAATGTTTAGAAAATGCAACAAAACTAAACATTGGAAATATATAATAGACAAAACAATCGCAGGTAATTTCGCTTGGTTGCGGAACAGACCATATCATGGATGCAATAAGCTACTGCGAACAATATGCGATGGAAACAGGCAAGGAAACTGTAAATCCAGTATGGCGCTTCTTTTATAGGAAAGAAATTTTCAGTCCGTGGCATGATCCAAGGTAACATTTCAAAGTATTTACATTGATAATATTTCGAAAATTTCTTTCCACTCCTTTATCTCCACGTATAGCATTGTCCATAAGATCTTAAGTAATCTCTCAAAGGGAAAGCGTATTATATCCTCATGTTTATCACAGTAATTCATGCTACTTTCCCGTTTTATCACTTTTAATTTTTCAACTATAGTGCCAAATTAGAGAACAAAATAGGAATACTATTCATAGTTATGGGCGAATTTTTTGAATTCTAAATCGAAATACGCATAAAAATAAATTAAAATAACTAAGAGGATTGAAAAGGAGCACTTCGTATTTTTTTTAGCATTGACTCCGTAAGCACCAATCTTATTTATCATCAGATCATCCGAGGTGTGAAATACGGCGAATATCGGACTACTAAGGTCAACCTCCTACGTTTGTCATCAATTTCATTTCATTTTCGATAATAAGCTATTGATTAGATTGGCTACACAAAAGACATTTGATGAGGGGATACAATTATACTTAACAAAAGCATTTCCCCTGTTCCAAAATATTAGGGATGGAGAAGGACTAGTAACAGTTCCTTCATAATTAAATACCTCGTTTCACAAAAAAGGAGGAAGAACTGGCAGTCCTCGCCGCTCAGCAGTATTATATTTATCACGAGGATACCACAATGAATATAGATAAGTTGGAAAACAGCTTGGTGATGTACCTTCCGGAAGACGAAATTCAGGAAGCTGATGAAAACAGCCACGAGCGATGGCTCCATCTCGTACTTCATGCCTTCAGAAAGGTATCTTCCTGTCATTCAATTATCATGACATGGGAATCATCATTCTAGTGTCATTTTACATACAAAAGTGGCCTCATAGCTAACTGATCTAAATGGATCATTTGGCAATAAGCATTGTGAAATATTGACATGTGAGAAATAATAACATATCTTTGAAAAAGAAAGTGGAATTTTTTTTTTTTAGAAATTTCAACGAGACCATCCAGCGATAGATCGAGTGAAGGCAGATGTGGTCACATTCGCTAAACAAAAATGGCCACTCCTTTTTTCGAGATATTTTGAAACGTTTAGCTATTCCAGCGCTTCTTTACCCGATGGTCAGGTAATACTATTGTTTAGCAATAGTAATTTTTTGATTCAATGTTCAATAAAATTGATGTTAAAATACTATAATCTTCAAAAGTTGTTCAGTTACTGATTGCCGTAAATTGGCAAGGCGTTGTTGTAATCGATGCTCAGGACAACGTGATTCTACAACTTAGTTATCCGCAAATTTCACGAATCGTATCTATGGCGTAAGTAAAATCAAATTTGCAAAATCTTTAGTCGTCAAAAATTTGTTAGACATGAGAACGTAAAAAAAAAAAAGATTAAAGTGAACTTATACTCACTGTGGTATTACCTGTTTTCTTGGTCCACAATTATACGAGCAAGAATGCATTTTTAAAAGAAAACATTCGATTATCTTCAGGCTTACTAAACCTTATTTCCGGAACACTTCTACCCATTTTCATCATCTGTCATAACGTGCACTCCCAATCAAGTTATTTCTACATCATACTTTTTTCGTAGGCTTCCTTATAAGCTTTCTTCGCTTTTCCTAAGCATCACAATATAAATTGTATATGAATTAATCGTCTTAGATGGTTAAAAGGTTTTCACTTCTTGATGGAATGAAATCTAAAATACTTCAGAAACAATAGAAATGGGATCGAAATGCTTACAATTGAAATGGTCGGTGGCGAAGAACACTGCTTTGAGTCGCCTAATACAAAAGATATCAAGCAACTTGTTGAATTTTTCTTGAATGAATTAAAAAATAAGTCAAAATATCTCTTGGCTCTTCAGGATTATTTCTCCAACGAAGGTAATTGTCAGGTGTTTGTTCCTCATTTTGATTAATGAATTAATTTCTAGTGGGTTATGCATAGATATTCCTTCGATTCACTTTAAAGCTTATAAAAAGTGCTGGTTGTTACCGTTAACTTTTCATGACAATGGACCATGATGGACTAGGTAAGTCTTGAACGTGAAATTACTCATCAAACAGTGATACTAACTATACTTTTAGGTAACGAGGAGTGGAATACCTGTTTGAATTTCAAAAAGGGTGATTTATTATTCCTGAATGATGAGTACTGTGGTGCATCACTCCGCAACAATCAGTTTGTTAAAGGTGAAAATATAAGAACCGGTAGTCAAGGCATGATACCTGTTAACCTGGTCCATGTTCTTCCAACGATATGTAAACCATCTGTGGAGACAATGGTCAGTTATGATTCTCTCTAATATCAATAATGTCAAAGAATGTTACATTAATGTATTAGCCAACATTTCGCAATCTTTCTAAATCTTTAATTGAAATGCGAAAAAAGATTATGATATGGTAAGATAAGAGAGTTGCAATTTGCTTTCCCAATACAAGGAATCTATGGATAAATAAATGCTTCTCAGAAAGGAAAGTTCACGGTGAAAACGGAATCTAGAAATGATGAGTTTTGTCAGAAGTACCAAGAATCAATCGCCATTGATTGAATTTTTATGTAGGACATGCTTTCACGTTCTCAGGAATTCGACTGCCCTATGAATCGGCAGGTGACGCTAATGACACGTCATTTTGTAGTCAATCGAGAGCACACGCTGGAACGTTTCGCTACTGATAATTTCAGGTGCTTGCCCATTTATTCTCTTTCATCTAATCATACTGATTTGAATAGCTAAATTTCGTTTTTGGGTTGTTCAAATGTATCTCGTTCAAAATACCTGAAAACTGACTTGCCAAAAAATGAATGACCTTTTTGTCAATGCGAAATAATTGTGCAGAAAAGGAGGAGTGAAATAAAGTTTGCAGACCAGCACCACGACCACCACAAGGTTTAAGTGAAAGTTTTTATGAGCATTATGTGCCATGTAATCTATGGAGTTACAGTCGCGAGCCAATAAAGATGCCATTACTAAAGGTTTGGATGTTTTCATATCCTTTGTAATGATCCTCTGTCGTTCAATAATTGTCAAAATTATTTGTATGAATTGTGATAAGACTCATATCAATATCGACTGGAGCAATTTTTAAGACATCAGAGTATCAACCCGTTTTAGTAAGATTGTAGTTTTAAGAGTTTTACAGAAACTACAAGGAAAAAGAGAACCGTCGCAAGCAGCAGTTAAGGGCTATTTAGCGATCTTGAAATATATGGGAGATTATCCGTGTCGACGCATTTCTGCGATCACTGAACTTACCGATGAAGTTTTCAAAGGAGCGTTCAAATACGTTCGTTGATCCTTTATTCCTTTTAAAACTAAAGGCCCTTTTGGAGCAATCGAACATTTAGCAATCCATTAATGACTGATAACTTTGCAGGAAATCATTCGAGATGAGGTTTACTGTGAATTGATGAAACAGTTAACGTGGAATTATAATCCGATGAGTGTAGAACATGGATGGGAATTAATGTGGTTATGCACTGGGATATTCCCTCCAAGTCATTCACTCCTCAATGAAGTGGAATTATTTTTCCGTACCAGACAACATCCTTTAGCACTTCACTGTCTCACTAGACTTCAACGGATCCAACGGTACATTTTGGCAACTTTCATCCATTATTTATCAATTTATTTTAGGATAAGAAAAGAAATATAATTACTCGTCTTTCTTTATTTCTCCAGTTTTCTTTCTTCTATATCCAAATTGAAATAAGATCTTAGGACTGGACGTCGGAAATATCCGCCGCATGATGTAGAAGTGGAAGCAATACGACAAAGAACCGTGCAAATATTCCACAAAGCTTTCTTTCCTGACAATTCAGATGTGATTATCGAAGTAGATTCGACAACGAAAGCTCGGGATTTCTGTCATCGAATTGCAGCACGTCTCGGACTCAACTCAGTGGATGGATTTTCTCTATTTGTGAAAGTCAACAGCAAAGGTACAAAACTCTTGGTGTAGTTTGAGAAGAGAACTTCAATTAATTATTCATTCTTCAGTAATCTCAGTTCCGGATACCGAATTTTTCTTCGACTTCCTGCGTCAATTATTCGAATGGATGCATCCCAAAAATGGGACAGTATTCAACTTCTCATACCAACTTTACTTCATGAAGAAGCTATGGATTAATACAGTACCTGGAGATGATCGTATTGCTGACCTCATTTTCCACTATCCTCAGGTTCTTACAATTTTTTGGAAGATGTATGCTACAAATTTATTCTACCTACTACTATTGTTTTAGAGTATTATTTCCAAGTTAGATAATTGTTCTAAAGGACTAGAACTGTTCACTTATACAACATTCATATATTCTTAGAACACAGAAGATAAATCCATAAAAATAATTCCTAAAATCCGCGATTTTATGTGTTTTCATTCAAAAATCGGTTTCTGACGAACACTCTTCTTTACATTTAAAAATAAATAATTAATTATGCCCAGGAATTACCCAAGTATTTACGCGGTTATCACGCGGTCACTCGGCAGCAAGCAGTGGAATTGGCAGCTATAGTACTTCGTGCCCGAACTCGTGATGATAAGGCAGCACCATTGTCGCAGTTGACGCAAATCATCTCGGATATAGTACCGCGTGACATGATCAAAACATATAGTGGTACTGACTGGAAAAAAGTATAGCGTCTTTTTTGTTTATGTTAGGGCACATTTTATTTTGTTATTATTAAATTCAAGTAATTGCAAATCAAATCTCTTCACATTCACTCCAAAATTTATATTTCCGATTAACTTATCAAAGATTTCATGAATTATCTCAATTGTTTTCCCTACCAATTATAATAGTTGTTGTTACTTTTAGTCTCATTAAAGATCTTAATTCTTTTAAAGTACATAACGAACGCATATGTTGGACGTTATGAAAATATGCCATCAAACGAAGCCAAAATACATTTCCTGAAAACGATTGCTGAATGGCCTACCTTCAGTTCGACATTCTTTGAGGTGTTTACTTGAATCATGATCCGCATACAAAAACAATAATTCCTTGAGTTAACTTTTGCTGATGTAGTAGGGTAAAACCCAGTTTTAATTTAATTTTACTTCTTAAATGAAAATCAGCATTTTTGTAGTGAACGTGAAAATCGTTTAGGTAAAACAGTCATCGGATTCAGAAATTCCGGATAAATTGCTGATAGCGATCAACAAGACAGGCGTCCACTTATATAACCCATCAACTAAACAACGTATCGTTCACTACCCATTTACAATATTGAGCAACTGGAACAGTGGCAATACATACTTCCATATGACTATTGGAAGTTTAATGAAGGGCGGTCGTGGTACTCGACTGCTTTTGGAAACATCGCTGGTAAGATTTTGATATATTTCTTTCAAACACAGCTGCGCAACTTGCTATAAAAAATACTGAATGTTTATCAAAAACTTAACTGAGGAAGAAGAATGCCTTTTCTTGCTAATCAAAATATGATGACTATCAATTGCAACAAATTCCGCATCTATGTCAAATTAACTTCAAACGCCGTTATAGACAAACGATGTCTAAGTACTTTTTGAAATTATAAAACCGTTAAGACTGAAGTACATATTGACTTCATTTATATGTTTATATATTGATAAAATGTACTTGCAGGGATACAAAATGGATGACTTGCTGACGTCTTACATTAGGTTGTTACTGGGCACTCTCAATCAACCTACTGCCGGAATGATTACAAGCAAAACTGCGGAAGTGTGATCATATCACTGCCGTACTATTAACTGCATTACTTGTCAATTGACACTTCGAACTGTTGTATAATGTAGTAAAATGAGTTGAAGAAATTCATTCCTTCACTTGTTAGTGTAGCAAAATCTGAAAAACACTTGGAAAAAATTCTCCACACAATTTTTCCTTTTCTACTTTTCTTCGTAGGCCTCAGTTAGTGTTAAGTAACTGGACCGGAAAATAAATTCATCAGCTGAAGTTTCGAAGACGAGAAAAGAAATCCC
Source organism: Dipetalonema caudispina (assembly GCA_013365325.1). Lineage (NCBI taxonomy): Eukaryota > Metazoa > Nematoda > Chromadorea > Rhabditida > Onchocercidae > Dipetalonema > Dipetalonema caudispina. The sequence goes on along the minus strand of JABVXV010000208.1, from coordinate 38,850 downwards.
TCCAATCAATCAATTAATCAATTATTGCTAATAAATAAGTTGTGATATTCCACATTGAGTTTAAGCCAATATTAAACAATAGTTACCCACCCGGTACATAAATGACTTCATGGATTTGCGCTCATATACATTTCAGGCAGTCTTTATTGCAATCATAGAATTGGTTAAAGATAGTATACAATTAAAGTATATGCGGTAATTCCCATTCATTGGGACTATCTAGAATTAAGAGAGACAGAATATAACTTACAACTGCAGAATATAACTTGAAAACTTCATAAGAAAGAGGTAGGAATACAACTGTGCGATGGTATCTGCAAAAACGTACTGCTATTCATACAAGAGTGGTGTGGCTGGATAGAATTTTAAGGCTTTCATTAGGAATTCCCTTTCATTCATTCATAGATACATCTCAAATAAAAAATGCATATCAGATAAAATTGCCGGCATATATCTTTCTCTTGAAAATTCTTAATTTTAGTGAGACCGAGTAAACAAAAACTTATAGTAAGATTTGTAAAATCGATGTAAAATCCAGAAACTTAAAACAGGTGTCAAAATCTGTCATTCAGATTTCATAAAATACCACTTGGTTATATGCTGATGAAATTACGAGTAAACAGGATAAACCAAGTTATCTTAACCAATATCGCAACAAATGAATGAAGTTTGAGAAATTACAAATAGCCGTAGCGATTTTATCCGCTAACAATTGTTTTGATCGCATGGTCATTTCGAACTATATTCGGACAATTCTTTTTTGAAAGTTCCAATTCGCATGCTTTGGCTTCGAAGGAACGTCCGAAGCATGCATAACCACTATCGGTTAGCTTCGATCATGTATATGTCCAGAAACAAATAACTGATGGACCAATTTCGGAGGATTGTGCCATTGTATCTTTTTCAAAAATAGACTGTCGAAAATAGGTAAAATGAGATATAGTTAAAGATATACCATTTAGCCCTTATCTGTTTAGATAGATTAAAACTTTTCATATTGCATCATCCCTCTATTCATTGTTTAATATCAAAATCTTTTCCTGTTAATCATACCGAATGTATAAGCCTGCGAGTTGCAATGCACGGCTTACCGGCACCTCGAGGAAATCGCATTCCACAATGTCGTTGAGTGATTGGTGCGCGAAGCCACATGTAGAGGTGAAAGTTGACCATGCATTCCACACTCTATTTTGCGCTCTAAAGTGCATCCATCAAGAGAGCATGCAAATAACGTTAACGTGATTCCCGCAAGCGTAGTGTGAGCAACAGTTGTTAGATGATGTTTAGCTACTTTTAAGCAATCTTAAAAATGTGCCCTTTCTGCGGAAATCTTTTATGTAAACGTTTAATTTGTTTATTTATGCGCATATTCACAAATTAATGTTAATATTGCATTTTACATGCAATTTGTTACCCAAGCTGTACTTTACGAATTTGCATATAATAAGATAATACCCGGTAAATCTTCACCATTCGAATAAACTTGTATATAATCATCCATCATATCACTTGCGACACTATCATAATCACTCATATTATAATGAGAAACATCTTCCTATAAGAAAAAGGATACAATTTTTTAAATCGCTTCCAAATCATTGCAAGTAGCATATATTTTAGCTTTGCTCTGATTTGTTCTATTTTGAACGATTCAAATGAGAACAGACGATAAAAGGTGGTGATGTCTTCAGAAAGCTTTGGATACTATATTTACACTCGACGATAAACCTACACTGAAAGCAGTGCAACGTATCATTACAAAATCTGAGTCAAGGCACAGCAAGCCACTTTTCAATGAACAAGGATTTGAGTAAAATCTGAAAAAGGAATTGGTAGTGGTTTTTGTCGATGCAACTTGTTGGTGGTGATTTCTCTGCGGATAGAATGATAATTATTGAACGGTGGAATTTTCCTTATCAATTAATTGAATTACTAGAGGTACCCTCAAATAAAGTTAAGATCTGTTGCATCACATGTCATCAAACAGTTACTTTAACAATAAACTATCTAAATTCCATGTAAACTTTTTCGAACCGAATACAGGATCAGAGCATTGTAATCATGCAGTCCATGATGCCCATTCTCTGTTAATTGGCGTGCCAATGTAAGATCTTCTGGTACTCAAACCGTTGATCATGCAAGAACTAGTACAGTATGAACCTCTGATATTATTTATGTTATGCGGACAAATTGATTGTAGAAATAGCAAAGATATGAAACCCATTAGAAGGTACTGGATTCTGTTTTGGATCTGATTGCCAGTAATATCACAACTGCTTGAACATAAGTTCCACTCACTCCAGTTGGAAGCCTTTCAGTGATGATTCCACAATTTGGCAAAATCGTCATCATCGATAAGTGGCTAGAACGTGACCATCCACTCCATTCGCTTCATTTAGGCACTGCAATTACAAAGGTGTAGCTCGGTTTTTCATTATTTTCGAAAACAAAAGTGTCAATATTTTCCATTTAAACCTCTGAAAAAGGATGGCCAATTGTTTTCTTGAAATATAAAAATCCTTTACCAAACTAATACCAAATATCACTTTCGTCCACAACCGTGGGCCAAGAAATACACTTTCCAGTTAACTGTTGCTGACCTCAAGGCTTTTCAGAATTACTTCTGTTTAACAAGGATTTATCAGAAAATGAAGAGCTTGTAATTCTCGATAAGGCATCCGAGCAGGGTGCATTATTACATGATCGCTCATCCACAAATGTTCCACTGCAAAAGAATATGAAAGGTGCCTTGCATTTTCTGAATCTGACTTGCAGGCTTTCGTCACAAAGGGCAGAACAAGATGATCAGTCTGATCATAAGCTCCAATCACTACTGCCTGTATCAACAAGCAAAATGGTACCACGCTAAATTATCAAAACCTAACAAATATCAAGATGCCACTATAGCTTTCTTTTAAGAATTTCAATACAAACTCAAAGGTATCCGATTTGATATGTAGATGATGTGATCAGAATTCATTGATATGATATGTCAGTGAATTCCCAAAGCTTCCAGCATAAGTCTTCATCTAAGCTTCCATTCCATATTAAATCATTGCTTGTTATAATTCTTTCAGTATGTTATAAGAGCTTATTGATTCTTGAAATGCTCGCAGAAAATGCTAGACTTGAAGTTTGAAATGTATAAAATCGTCATTGTTGATAGGAATTTATTGCATTCTCCGACAAGCTATTATCAACCACACTTAAACTACATCTTTACTCTTCAACTTCTAAACTTTCATCTCTTTAATACTGATAAAAACCTTGCATCCTTGTACCGCTAGTAATTAGCTGACTGAATTAAATTTAAGATACACTTATTTCATTCGGAAAATCCTCTGGGAAAGTTGAGCTTCTAAAGTAAAACTTATGATGAAAATGAGACAGAATTTCACTCAGAATAGCAGCATAATTATCATAAAGTGAAGTTGGGAAGAAATTTAGGTATGATTTCAGAGCCTCTAACATTGGGTCTTTTCTTGCCATATACTCACAACATCTTAAAAGTTTATTTACTCTTTATTAGAACAATAAACGAATTCAATACAATTTTACTTGAAGTTGTCACTTTCTTATAGAATTGAATTTCCTTGTTGTGACCCAACTTCTTTTAGCAAAAATTTCTCATGAAATAACTAAGATAATTCACCGGAAGTACCACATAGGTTGCCACTGCACAATTGAACATCTAAAATTGGTTCTCCTTCTGTGCAGTTAATACCGCTTCGACAAGTGCGTTTCCTGAAAGAAGTTTATTTCCTGATTTGATAGTATCACTCAATTAGAACCATTATTAGCAAGTTCAAGTAGGACTCCATTGAAGTACAGGTAATATATGGGAAGAGCTAAAGAAAGAAACAAGCAAATAGTGAAGGAATGCAAAAGTAAAATCTACTAAAAATGTAAAATGCTCAAGAACACCTTATTCGAGTACCCACACCACAGGTGCGTGAACATGGTTGCCAATCTTGCCACTCATTCCACATAGTCATTAATTTCGCTTCCGGATTAATTACTTCCATAATATCATCTGATGATACTTTACGATGCGATTTCCTATCGCTCGATATTTCACATGAAACATCACAAGTTTCCACTTCATTTGCTCCACCTAAAGCTACGAATGTCAGAAAGAGTAGTACAACATTACACGTTTGATGCTACCTACGTATTATTAAATTTCAACTGTTAATCATACTTTAGCGAGCAATTCTAAATTGTAGGAATCACTAAGCATATATCTATGTGTTGTTAGCAGATACGTATTCTTCGTCATACTACTTTCACTTTTCCCATTCAATTGAAAAAAGGCTAATGTACCAGGACATTCATATTCGTCATCACCAGCTCGTATAAGGCCTATTCGGCAATGTCGTTCACGATGTCGTACTTCCTTATGTTCACAAGTTAAACAATCACTCCAATCACTCCATGAAGTCCATTCAGGACATGGGCGTATAACACAACGTCGCTGATCAATTGCTGAATCCAATTTTGGACAATTCCCTGCAAAGACTTTACCTTTCTTCACGCAAAGATAGGTTAGTTCATGCAATCAGCATTTCAAAGATGAATTTGCTCCTTAACAGCTTACATCAAAGACAAATCCATTTAACAAAAGAATCTCATCAATAGTTCACGCCATCAAGACGATCCTGCCAAAATTACTCAAGTGTGACCAGAGGGACAGGTCAACTACGCCATGTACCTTTCTTCTGATTTGTATGCCTTTATTATCGAAAGGACGAACCCGTAATACATTTCCGGACTCTGATTTGTATACCTTCACCACAGGAAGCGGAACAGGGCAGCCAATCGGACCAGTCGCTCCACAGTTGCAGCAATGCTTCATCATTATTACAGCCCTGCAATTTGCCAATGGGCTGAAATTTGCTAAGCTAATTAAGTGTAGTGACGAAACATGTTTTAATGGTGAATATTAAAACTGAAATATCTGGCCTTTCACAGTCTAAGATCTAATTAATTAATCATTTCACTTCAATTTATGTCAAAAGTTTTACTATGCAATCAATTTTCACGTAACTGACATGATGTAATCAATTAAATGAACCAACTTTCTCATTACACGTTCTAGCTTGCTTTTGTCCACTAGCACATAATGCCCCATCACATAAACGCTCACGTAACTGAAAACCTAATCCACATGATGCCGAACAAGGTAACCAATCACCCCATATTTCCATTACACATTTCTGAAACACGATCCTTATTGAATTGAAAAGTTACGGATTAAACAAAAGGAATTTCAAAGTATGTATTGAAGTGTCCATAGATATGTATGATATGAACAGAATGGAAATTAAAAATGTAGTGGATTGGAAAATAAAACATTTTAACCTTAGTTTCACAAGGTTCAATTTGGGTGCCTTCGCCTTCACATCGATTCAGCAGATTGCACTGACGCTTCCTGCTCCGCTGTCCACTACCACAAGTTGTACTGCATGAAGACCACAATTCCCACTCATGCCACGCAGGACAGTTATCCTGAAATTGCTGCGATCGAGCTAACCGTTGACAAAGAAATGAAGAGCATAAACAACTAACTCTCATTGAATGTCACCTTGCTGCAATCGAACCCTTCTTTAACAACATTAGAACAATTCTGTCCTTTTATACAAATCTGTGTTCTGTTCTGCACCCTATCATCACAGCTCACATTGCATCCATCCCATTCTTTGTGCTCTCGACAAAGCGGTATTTCAGGAATACATGATCGGGAATCCACTGATTCACCTGCACATTTCTGCTGCAATGTTATCACAAACAAATTCTCTTAGATGAAAGAATTCTCTGATCAGGTCAGATTATGCTCTTCAACCTACTATGAATCTTCCATTCATATTTCTAAAGAAATCTAAAGATACAGTAAACTTCCAACAAAAGTCCTACCGACTGACAGATTCGCGTCCGTTGCTGTTTTCCATCGGAACCACAAGAAATTGAGCATTCGGACCACTCAGTCCATCCACTCCATTCCTGAGTATCATTATCGAAAACTGTAGGACAGTCTTCCTTGCTTCCAACCACAGCTTTATTATTACACATTAGTTTCTGCAACTAAGATCTTTCTAGTTTTCTTTTGCAACGATCGAGAGAATAGTTGTATCAAAGAAGTTTACCAATTCGGAATAGGAATCACTAACTCACCAAGCATTGTCCTCCAACACAAAATTGTCTAGGCCCGCAGGGTGTACCATCTGGATAATAGCCCTTGTTTCGGATCAATTCCGAATCAATCAAATGACACCAGATCTTGCACGGTTGTGTACTGTCTGTAAAATGATGAAGTTATAAAACGATGCACCGACAGAATAAAATCAAACAATCGGCACGAGCACAGAACAAAAGAAGTAAAAGAATACTTTATTCAGAGTTCGATTCAGTTCAAAAAATTATAACAATTTGAAACAGAATCCATATGTTTGAAACTTTTGAAAAACTAACGAAGGAATGTAGCACCGGTAAGTTGCCGGTCCGGCTTTTCTTGATCATTTTTTATTGCCATGCATAACTTAGTACCATACTCTAGCAGTGTCATCGCTTCGCAGCTTGATTTCACACCACCACAAATTAGACCACGCAAATTGGAGCCTATACATTTCCTACCACCATTGTTAGGCCTAAAAAATAACTTCAAAATAAAAAAAAAAGAGCGAACTGAGATAAACAAAAAACAAAAGAGGAAAAAATCAAAATTTCTGAAGTCCTATCTGTTATCTTTACCTTACAAAAATTAAATATGCCAATATCGCTCTTGTTCCCACGTTATACGTCATTTCCGAATGAATAGCATTTGGAACTGATATGTAACGTGGAAGTAAGACTGAGAAAAGACTGAAATTTCAAGTCATTAAAGGTAAGTAGGTGAGTAAGCCATCTTCAGTGATTTCTGGAAACTAACGCAGGTTTGGTACATGTTCGCATCTGACTCTTAATTTGGATACTGTCCGTTATTTGGCATTGACTGATCGGACATCGTTTTTCCTTACTACTCCATTCAGTCCAACCACCATCTACCTTGGCTGGAGCTGTCCGTTGTGGCCATTGCCGACATTGCCCTTCAATGCAGAACTGCAATACCCAACAATCTCTACTATATATAACACTGTTGAAAAACTGATGGATCATGTCTATGGAAGTGTTCAACCATAGATATTGTAAAGCAGGATCTCGTTATGCTCCATTTGCTGCATTTCAAAAAATGGAGATATCGACGACAAAAAGGAATCAAAGAAACAAGAAAAATATTCAGTTACAGTTTCAGCAACAAGGAAAATTCAGCATTTCACAGCATTTATTATTTCGGCAACTTTGAAAATCGATCTTTCACAGCATTTATTATTTCGGCAACTTTAAAAATCGATCTTTCACAGCAAACTTATTAGTTAATCGAAATTAATGTAATAGTCACCACCTTATTACTGCCACACCAACTTCCTTCTAACGCTGGATGAGCTGTTGATATTGTCGAACCATTATTTCCACACCATAATATGCGACAAATATCCTAAAATGGTAAGGAATCAGTTTACAATGTTAAGTTTTATACTAAAAACTGCCATATTTTTATTTTAGCGAGAATGAGAAGGAAGTTTGTGTATGTGAATCAGGTCCGAGAGCAAATGTCGTTTTCAGAAAAAAGGTAAAAACAGTCGAAACAAATCTCGCTGTTTCAATCTCCAATAAAAATTATTTTAACTATGAAAGTGTAAAGAAAATCGAACATCCATTGTCTTTCCTTTAGGTATTTCAACTTCAAAACCTCTGCCCCAGAAATAAGAACATTGTTGGTCAGCTGTAAAGCGCTGTCCAGGTAGACGGCTATCCTTCATATGATTATAAATCAAAAGTCCTTCTGATCCGTCACGCAAACAATTACCACGACCACTCTCGCTGTAATCAAAACATCAACAATTATCAAACTTATGTAACACTGGTCATACAATTCTAATAACATTCTTAATTGAAGTTTCGAAATTTTTTGAAACTGAATTTAAGAAATAATTGGGAAGTTAATGGATTCGGACTTACTCCAACTGTAATAAGAATGCATTGAATTCACGCACTGAACATTCGCTCCACGTAGTTTTGCCAGCTCCATTTACTGCTGACATCAAGCAACAACTTCGGCCACACTGATTCTGAATCCCATCATGTACCATGCCCATGCTAGAATGTAATAACTACTGTTTCCTTCCAAAAGTGTGTCAAAATCTTTGTTCTGAATTTCCGTTCAATTCCCTTTATTTCAAACCCAACACACCCCAATATCGGAAAGATTGCTCCATTTTCTGTAGCATATGAACTATATTGTGAACAAACTTGTGCCCCATTTCATGAGCCAAAACAAATGATCGGCCAAGATGCATTCCTTCCACCAAACTGCATGCGAATATCTGATCACACATTCGTGCGACAGGTGCAACGCCTGCAACCGAGGTCGTTGTATGATAGATATCATACCTGCAACATATTCAGAGTTAATTTCGCAACTAGTAGGAATTATTATTTTTAAAATACTTCTAATCTACCTTTCATAAGATTACTAATATCAATTATAACAATTAGGTTAACATAGTACACTGAGCAGTCTCCGACCGAGATATACCAGTTGTTCCATTGTAAGTATCTCTCATATATATATTTATGAAAAATCTCCACCTGACCATTTGATAACGTCCCTTTCGCGGTCCCATTCTAACAACCAAAAGGAATTGCTCCTGCCTTGCAACCTTATCGTTATTATCAATGCATAAGTCGCTTAAAAACTAATTTCAGGATTAATTAATAGAAAATTGGAGGTTTGAAATCATTAATTTCAACCTAAACCACAAGTGGTTGGCTTACGATCATAGAGGATACCTGTTGCGCTGAATGTACTTTATAGCTCCGTAAATACAATCACTGTTGAAATTTACGGAAATAAATTAATTTCGGAAATTTCCAACGTAAAATGTTTTAATAATAATTTTTTGCTGCAAATTTCCATCATACTTTAAAATCATTCCTCTATCGGTCTTGTTTATTGTTAAAGTAACATAACACGAAAAGATAAAATGTTGGAGATGACGTGGATTCTAATAGTGTTATAAATGAAAGTTGATATTGCTTGATGCTGCTTGAAGTAATCATTTTTCAATTTTTACAAGATATTCGGAAAAAATATTCAAGGAAGCCAAGCTCACTTGACGTACTTTTCGTGTTCGTCAGGACACGGACAATTAAGATATCCATTATGAAGATTCCATGCAGCAGGGATTAATGGATAAGGACATTGAAACAAATGCATAATTTTTTGAGTGAATTGTAAAATAGATGTAATTTTGAGGTAGCTGTAGCAAATTGAACAATTTGAAGGATTAATTAGCTGAAATTTGTTTTCATTTTCTAGATATGATATCCTTCATTTTTAAAATTATTTTCAATGCTTCAATTTGAAACTATAAGTAATATAATTTAAATTTCTTGATTATTACATTACCCTTATAAAGCTTCACAACTTGCCGAAGTAAAAATTTTTCGAAGTCCAGATGAGTTCCATGAAATTAAAAAACAGAAGGAATCAAATAAGCTTCATTTGACCATCGTCTAAAAAACTTTCAAAAAATTGGAACTACAAACCCCGTAAGAAGAATTCCGTGATCCCAATGTTCTGGGTCAGTCAGATCAGTTCCAGGATTGAGAATTGCTTGATGGCGACAGAACAGATTCAATAGTGTCTGTGCTTGTCCGTTGCGATGTGCTAACGTATCAAGTCCTATCTAAAATGCAGGATGGGTGAATGATTAATTAAACCAAAAAATAACTGAAATGATTTTTGTTAGTCCATGTAATATGTTTATGTTTCATGTACGCTTCAAATTGTCTTTCTACACGGAAAGATACGCATCAAGGAAAAGCTTCATATCCTAGCATTTATACCATCATATCGTATTTTTAATAAGTTTAGCAAATTTTAATAAACGACTGAATTTAAGAACGACTTTCCAACTTTATAACTTCAAATTTCTCTAATTTCAAATGGAAACATTACCGGTTGCTTTTTCCACAATTCAAATCGTACGATGACGATATCCAGATTTGGGGTCATAGATGATTGCTGATAAAGAACGTGGACATTGTTGATTAGAGCAAGGGAGAAATCCACCAAATGCTGTTCCGGATCACCAATGTACTCACGTTGAAAATGCTCATAGAGCTTGGAGTCCAAAAAAAGGCCAATTTCCAAGGTTACCGGATCCAATTGTGGAAAGATGAAAAGAGAATCGAGATTACCCTCTGCAGGTATTGTGTAGTTGAATGTTGCTCCTTCCGCTGTAAGTTTCCATTCATTGTTTCATTTTTTGTTCAACAAACGCATAACCTTCCGATAAAAACTGCAAGCTACCCATTTTAGAAGGTTACAGGAAGGCTATCCACAACGATCTCAAATAAAGAAGCTAACTAAACGACAACAGTACTGCTGTACAATCACACAGCGGTAGCGCACAGTAATCAATTTCAAATTTAAAAAACCGCTCAACTGAACAGCGGTAGCAAATGCTAATGCCATGCAAAAGCGATCATTCAATTCTTGTCAATGCGGAATATCAGGCCGGATCTAATATTTAACTATCAACTATCAACAACATATGTGAGTTAACTTCAATTCTTAAATATTCAGATCTATCAGGAAAGAAGAATGCCTTTGGTTTGAAGCTAATTTCAATCAGATTAGGAAGTGATAAATTTCAAGAGCTCCTTTCATGCACAGCTCTCTTAATGTTGCCATTCGTTTCGAGTGCAAAAAGATGATCTTTTCGAGAGTTAAAAGAAGCGAATGAATTGTGTTTGCTAAAAATTCTAATCTGATATAGGAAAATTATAAACGTTATCAGTAATTTCTAATTTCTAATCATCTAACGTAACATATCTGTAACTCGTGCATCAGAAATAATTAGAATCAGGCATTGGATCATTACGAAAGATTAACATTCACAGAGATTAACTCTCTTAAGTGGGACGATATTGATTCTGCTGAGATCAACAATAATTATTAAAAAGAAGAAAAGTGAGAACTGCAACAAAGTGGCTAGCAGGTGACCGATATGCACGCATGTGACCGATATTAAGTGAACTTGTTCTGGCATTCGATATCAAAACGGAGAATTCGACTCAAATTTGACTTGGAAGCATTTAGCATGAAGCTTATAAGCGGACCTGCAGCAGCTCTGGCTGTGATAATAGCAGTAGCAGTAGTCTTATTGAACATGCCAGCTGCATCATCAACCGACTTACTGACGTCACAAAATTCATCCTCGACCGATTGCTCGTTCAGTTTTGATAATTGTTCCTCTAACGTATAGTCCGAATTGGAAAGCAAATCCACTTCTCGTTTATATATGATATGGTGATGTTTGACCTGAAATGATTCATCTAAACATTTGTGATCAAGAGTCGATGAAAAATTAAAGTTAATTGAAAGTTTATTGGTACTATAATTGCTCAAAGAACGTAATAGCTAACAGACTATAAATTTTGAAGAATTTCAATAAATATCATAAGATAATTACTGCCGATATGGATATTACTGTATACCTGATGTACATGTCTGAGTCGTTGCGGAACTGTTTGCAGCAGGAGGAAATGATTGTCCATGATGATCGTGCCTGTCAAACAGTCGCAGTAGGATATCGCCGCTGAAACGTTGCCATGTGACAGAACTTTTCCATGGAAGTGACAATCTGATTTCAGATGTGTTGGTAATCCTCGACTTTTCGAACTTTTTCTGCCGTCACGTACCACTGAAATCTGAAATTATCTTCAATGGAGCCATAATCGATGTACGCAGCAGTTTAAGGAAATTTTCATTTGTTGGCGAAATTTTTTCATCGCGAAGTCACTCAATTTTATCTAATTAATTAAACGCGCAGATATGAATAATGATGGACAGAAGTGTTCGAAGAGTAAGTTTTTGGTTTAATTATTCACGTTGTTGAATTTATTGATGAATAACAGATTGACTACTATTGTTTGAAATCCTTGCCTTATTCACTTTTTTTTCAAATAACCTTTTCGAAATTGTTTCCTCGTTTCAGCTCAGCAGAAAGCATATCCATCAGGGTCCTTTGATATTTATCTCTTTTTTCATCAAAATTGGTCTATTTCCCTGTACTAAACCCCCTTTTCACAAAGACAATTTTGAAATTCACACTTTAAAAATATTTTCATTGGTAAATTCGCATGTTGGACAAAATAGAATTTGATAGAAATTTCCTAATACTGGTATCAAATGTCGAAATTTATACCAGTCCAAAATTACGTCATCCACAATGCAGATTTTCCATATGAGAACTTTACTTTTATCTCCAAACAATAAAGACAGAAATCCCACTTATTTTTGATTAATTTTCTAATTATCATCCATTAATTTTTAAGTTCCATAAATTAGTTCTAAAAAAAAAAAAACAATATCAATCGCTTTCGCTCACGTTCAGTGATATCTGGGAAATGGTTATTTAATAAATCGCTAAACAAATTCATAGATGAAGTTCATAGAGTTAATGAGCCTTATCAAAAAAACCACTTGACGAAAAAGTAACTTAGTAATTTTCCATTTAAAACAATTGGTTTTGGCTCTTGCTCTACGATTTGAACAACGGAGGTAAAATAAAAGATGGGTACTGAGATAGGATGATTCTAGCAAGTGTTTTATATCATAACAGGTACTTTTTAAGATAACTTACCAAGTTAGGACTAAGTAATTTGAGATTAGGCTTAAGATCAACATGAAATTTCTGATTCCAAGCATCGAATAATAAATGCGTGGTACCGTCACTGAGTTCCTTCTTATTGACGTCGATCAGCGCGTATTCAGGGACGTCTTTGTGATGGGATACAGCGAAAATTTGCTGCAGCTCTCGTTTTGTTAAGCGATGATGAAAATTCTGCAAACCTTTTTATGATGGCATTTTAATTTCAATAAATTTACGAGCTTAATAGAACAACTGATTCTCAAAATTACCCTTTCTTCGATGACCAGTATTGCTAGAAATATAGATTAAATTAAAACTTGTGTTTCTGAGTGATGTACCTTAGAAATTGATTCACTCCGTTTTCGTTTTTTGAGGATAAAATAAAGTGGCAGCTTCCTACTATCCATTTTTTGCTTTCCAAAAAATTTTGACCATAACTAGTTTTTCAGTAAGTAGTAAAAGATATCAATAAATAAAATGGAATCCGAAAACAGATACAACTGAGGTCCTTTTAGAGGTTAAATAATTTAAACTTTACTTTTGACATCCATCAAGATTTCCTTTTGAACCTCAAATCTTTTTCAAAAATTTTATGACGAATTATTAAATCGCCCATTTTTAAAATTTTTATAAGAAGTTCCATTTCTTCTAAAGATTACAGGTCAACGATATTATCTTCTATTACAACTGACTATCTCTAAAATCTAATCTGAAGATAGGTAGGAAAAACAAAAGGCAGGAATCCAGAAAATGCTTGAGCATAACATAGTATTATGCTTACCTGAACAAAACTGATAAATGATGAAAAAAATAAAAGAATGGCGATGCTGCTGCATATGAATCTGTTCATCCGTGAACGACAACTGTATCACTTCAAAATGTCGATCACTCGTAGTAAAACTGATTTTAGACCATTGATTATGGGCCTTCAGGACTAGGCCACAGATACAGAAGCAAAGTAGACAGTAATCCACTGATAGCTCCCCAATAGATGATTTTTGATTGTCGTGCAGTTCCACTAACAGCAAATACATCCACCATCGGCTATTTCGGTTCAAACAGCAAAGACTTGTTGCAGTAGCAACAAGAGAACAATCATAAGTAGGAACAAAGGAGAGTAGATTTGCGTGATTCAGAAGGACGAACAGATAACTGTCAGAGTAGGATCTAGAAGACTTGCTGTGCCGTAATAGTTATCGCTTCGATAATCATCATCAGCATGAGCGCTCTTGTTATAGTCTGACAACTTTTGATCACTTCAGTTCAGGAATCATTTGTCGATGTCACTCGTGGGTGGCGACTACTGGTCATTCAGTTTCACGTTTCGTTTTCATCTACTTTTCAACACTTCCCTTCTAGTATGTAATAGATATATATATTTCCTTCTATCACTTTTCTCTTCTGATGCAGAACGAAGAGACGGGAAAGGCAATAGATAGTATACGAGCAGGTGCGGATCTTCCGTAAGGATGACTGATTGGGTTTTAATGTCTTTTTGTGATCTCTGTACAAATATGTATTGAAAAGAGGAATGATGGATTTATCTATTCAGTTTGCTTGTGAAATAGGTTGGACATGTAATACACTCATGGCATCAATGAATATCGGAACCAACAGTAGTATTGCTATCGAAAATCCTACTCCTGCTATTATACCAAATACGTATGTTTCTGAAATCATGTTATTGATTTCATTTCATCAAACTAATATCTCTTTGAAAGCCTGTTCATTCTTATAATCTCTCTTCCTTTCGTAATTTTCAAATCAAGTTTTCTACATGGGATCCGGATATTCAGCAGGGCGTCTTTTAAAAATACAGGTTTTCGTTCTTTTATTAAACGACCTTGATTTGAAGACAATTGAAATAGAATGCTTTCATAGTTACCCGCTTTGTCAAAATTTCAGAAATGAAGTGAAGAAATGGGTATTTAAAGGAAACAATTTGATTTGGTCTAATGATTATTCAAAAGCAACCTTTGTGTAATAAGGAAATAGATTCAACAAGACAATTTGACATCACGAACAGCTAATTTTGCTATGCTAAGATACACTTATTCTGAGCTGATCACCGATGTAGTTCACTTCATAATTAGAGATTGAAAAAAGAAGGTTTAGGAACGGTAACTATAATTGCAATACCTACGAGTTAAGAGATGAGACAATTCATTTAAGCAACAAACCGTACTTATACTATATCGTATGAAAATTCAACCCATAGCAGTACTTATTCAAAAAGAACTGAATGGATACGATCACATGGATAGATATGATTTCTCTGCTTCTATATTGCTGTCTTAATTTGCAAGGTCGTTTTCAGGTAAGTACCAATCGGAAGCTCAGTAAGCGCAATTCTCATTTGGCACGGTACTGCCAAAAAGACTGCAGCTTTTTTAATAGGAAGATCTAAGTTCAGAGGGAATTTACTTATCTCTTGAAATGGGAGCAAAAGTTACCACAACCATGTTGAAAGAGCAGAAGGCAAGGATAAACGAAGTATAATTGTCTTTGGCAGAAAGTTTAAGTTCTTCCTCTATTAAAGGATGTATATTCTAAAAGAAGAAATCATCACAAAACATCCGGAAAAGAGCATGACAGGAATGAGTTACGAAAAACGGAATGGATTAGTTGATTCATAGTATGTGAATTTTGGAGGTCAATTAAAATTTAAAGGCTATTAAACATAAGTGGAAGTACTCATCCTGCTGATAATAATGTTGAATGGGAAATTTTGAAGTGTGTCTTTCTTGTCACTGCAAATGTTCTTCACCTTTTTCATCATTCCTTTCATGACGAAAAAGAATTTCACTTTAAAGAGTAAACTTTCTCCAAGTTGTAACTTTTCCAATTCCTTCCGTCTCAGACTTCTTCGATAATTTTCAATTGCCAACTGAAGCTAACTGAAGCTAAATGCTGCGTATAAATTAAAGATACTCCCAGAAAGCGCTGATTGCCACTTTCATTTGAAATCATGAATGGTCAAATAAAAAACGAAGCTCCAACAACAATATGATGCAGTAAATGAGACGTAAAGAGGAAATAATTGTGGAATTTTGAGAAAGACCGTTATTTCGAGCACGAGAACTGTTACATATTTCCGGAAAAAGAATCAATGAGCGAAAAGTAAATTAAATTTCAAGTTGAACTGCTCCTCTACATTTGAAGCTTCTATTAATCGAATGCTTTGCAAACATTTAATCTAAAGTTTAGGAAATGTTACCATAAAATTCTTCTTCATTCCATTTGTTTGCATTCCATGAAGAAACTGGCAGGAGCTCACCTTGTTGTGAAACTGTGACGGATTTCCTCTAATCTTCCTTCCCTCTTTTTTAGCCAACAAGTCTCCCAAATATTATTTACTCCGATAAATCTAGCTGATGAATAACCTAAACATTCCAGGTACTAAATATTTTGAAAAAAAGCCCATGAAGTTATAGATGCAAAATTCCCCATTTTTCCTTCACAGTTAAACTTCCCGCAGTTTCATCCAACTTTCCAACCCGAATCCAAAGTCTCACCTGAACTGCACAATATTATCAGATTTCTTACTGCATGAGCAGTTTATCGACAGTCCGCTACTTGAAATACATACAGTTGTTTAGTTGTTTCAGCTAAACCTGTCTGAACTAACTTAATTTATTTTAGCACAGCATGCTAACACGAAAAGTAATTTGCTCGGTAATCTGGCATATTGTCAGTTGTAGTGAAACGCACATGTTAATTACCAAACAATATAGCGATAGCGGAACTGAGCTTGAAAGTTTTGAGAAAATGTTAAAAATTACTAAACGAAGTTTGAATTTAGAATGAATAGGAATAAAGTGGGCTTTTACAAAACGGAAGCAACAAACAAAGGTACCTTTTTGCTTCCAAATAGGATTTGAAACTACTGTTGAATTTTTCGTTGCACTACTGGAATTATCTTGAAATTAAAAATAAACAGCTGCACATGGATTCTTCCCCAAACAGATATTTTAGTTTAAAGTCTAAATTTTTAGCTATCTGAGCTGTAATCTAAGCACTCATTTGCATTCGTATGAAAACATTCTCGATGAATACATATTCTCGAAATTAAACTTAAGAAATATGCTTGCCACTCTTGTAGAGACTGTGTATTAAATTTCACTATTAGAAAATGGTTTAATTTGAACAAAAAGAGACTGCCTTCCAAATATATAAGTTCTGTGAGATATTAAGCCTAAGAAATTCAAAAGATGAAAAGAGAAGAGGAAAATTGCTGATTAAGGCTTCTCATTGCTTATTAATTCGCAAAGGCAATTTGATTCATACATTACAGATGAGAAGTACTCAGTAGGAATAATTATACTGTCATCTTTATTTGTTGTTAGTATTTCAAAACAATTAAACAATCTTTTAGCATTTTACATCATGAAGTTTTCAACAAGAATCGGAAGTGAAACGGAAATGCATTCGGATTTGATGAATATTGAACAGATTTATTTTAGTCACCTCATTCTATCACATAAATGATTTGTTTTTATGCGAACAAAAAAGATGAGAAGTATGTACTAAGTGCTTCTGAAAAATTTATTCAAAGTCCATAAGATTTCAATTCACTTTCTTGGTTTCATTGATTTTTCTAGAAATATTCTCCTATTCATTTATCGCACTTTCATTTTTAATTCTATTACCCAACATTGAAAAGAAGACATCTCTGATTTTTTTCGCCATCTAAAATAATCTCCAATTTCGAAAATTAGAGAAACAGACAATCGCGATAGACAGAGAGCAGGAATTCTAGCACCTTTTTAAATAAAATAAATTCTACTGTGGCTCGTTCGCCAAAAACCTTTTATCACCTTTGACCTCAGGAAGCATTACGTTTAAAATCTGTTCAATATTCCCAACTAGGAAACTAAAATCGCTGTCGAAATTTTAATATTTTCTCAAGTTCGAAGTTGATTTGCAAATTCCAAGTTGGATTAGAAGGAGAGGTCAAACTTGGGGAGCATATTGCTAAAATAACCGCTTCGGGCATAAAACTCTATATTCAGCAGAAGAATGAGTAGTAATCGTCGCTTGTGGTATATATAAGGTAGGGAAATTTGAAATGATGTCCGGCGGAAAAGGTTCATTACATTCCGCATTTCATCAATAAGATCGGAAATAGGAGAGTGCAGAAACGGTAAATGGGTAGATGAGAATGCTTGTATAGATAAGCCTCTTCCTGGCACCGATAGATTAGCCATAACCATCAATTTTCCTTTCAAGCTTTTCACAAATGCGAATATTTTTCCTTTTGCTATTCCGATTAGTGTCACACATTTTGTGATATTAACATTTACCAGTTCAAATCCGAACCCGAACTACTCTCAAAGTAAGGATGAGTATAAAACTGCAGAAAGAAATACATTCCTTAAATATTTTTTCGGATTTCTCAGCCGTTTGCATAACTATCCTTACTAGTTATCAAATCATTTGTTTCGCTTAAGAAATGTATACATCATGAAAATATGCATATCAATATCAATATTTCAACAAGAAAACATAATTATGCAATTGTAAATGATAAACCGGTCGTAAACTTTCAAATCTCAAAGAATAACTACAATCATTTATATGAACATTAGACATAACTACAAATGAGAATTTTATAATAAAAGATGTCATGTAGTTTAACTTCATCTAAAAGTGAATATTTAATTATATACAACACTTTTGCATCTTTCAAGAATAGCTATAAATTCGTCATAAACTGTCAGTTTAACTAAATGTTAACATACAGCGTGAAAACGTGTAAGATAAAAAGAACAAACAACTGCCTATTCAATGCTTCTGCACCAGATACTGCATTAGCTTTGCATTACACGAATAACTTGCCTTCCGATTACCACGAATTCGATGATTTTATGGCAAATTAAATGTCATCCAACTGTCAATGAAATGAGTGGAACAGGAAAGATTATTATGTCAGTTAGTTATTCAGTAACAAAAATTGAGGTCGCTCACATTCCATTCACTTTCTACCTTAATTTTCTCTTCTACCGTTGTCATACGACAATCGTATTATCAATCTTCTACACAATGAATGAATGACACATTTCCACTTTTTTAACTTGCATTTTATGCAACATAAAATGCAATGGGGGAAAGTTTCGTATATTTAAAGGGTCCGAAAACAAACGGTTTTGTCAAGGATATGTGATTGATGTAACTCATTAGCTTTGCTCCTTTCTTCCTTCAAATAAATGGTAAATTTTCTGTACCGTGGAATGAATTATAATCTTCCACTGCATTCTCTTGTTTCGACAAAAAAGGATTTAATTTCGTTAATACGGAAAAGTTATCAAAATTTCATGTTGAACTTCTGCTATAACCTGCTTCCTCCTGCGTGTTGTTATCGCTGGCAATATAAAGCTTCGAATTAATGAATTTATGAGGTCAAAACACTATTACCATTTTTCTACACTGACACAAGTAAATAATGATATCCACTCTGTCTAATTTACCGCACTATCCCAAAATTAAGCATCATTCTGAATTATCGGAAAACTGGACACAAATAGGTCATTACAGTAAGTACGCATTATTATTAGACCGCAACAGATCACACCTCACAACTGTCCTATTTTATGGATTTTGAAATTATTCCATCATGATTGTTTACTATTTATTAAAGTAAAATGCTGCCATTAACGACTTTAAATTTAAACAATGAAATGCATAGCTAAGTAAAATGGTATCTTTGACAAACCTACATCCAAACAAGTAACTTTATAGGAAATGGAAGTGTGATTTAAACAAACACTAAAATTGCAATTTTATGGAGAACTAAGTGAACATTTTAAGCACAAAAGATTATCAGCAGTAATATGACAATTTTGACGACGATTTATATGACTTCTGCCTTTCCCAGGCTGGTTGGTGAAAAATTAAAAGTCTAAAAATAAATTATAAATAAAACAAAGAATGCAAACGCAGCTAAATATAAAAAGCACAATTTCATTTTTGCATAATGGCTAACATAACGTATAATGCAACATTAATTGTGACACAAATAGTTCGAAACAATGAAATTATTCAACAAAATTTACATATAATAACACTCGGATTTAAAAAATATACAATTTTGAATATACAGTAAAATAATTCACTAACAATTAATCCCATCTATCAAACAAATAGTTACATCTCCTTGGCCGTCATTCAAAAACTGCTGTGCAAATAAATGGCCAACAATTGTAGCCATTTCTGTTAGTTTCGCTTGTTAATAAGTATTCTATATGCTGAAAAGACAGGATATCAACTATTCACAAGCCATCGTTAATGATCACTTAATTAACAGAGCAATGGATTTGAGTATAAGAAACTGATCCAGGATAGAAATCTGTACAAAGTATATACAGTTACTCTGTTAATAATAATAAGTCAAATGATAAACTAGTTCAGCCATAAAGTCTCGAGACGATAGTTCAGAAAGGAATTTTGTGCAGTTTTCTTTTCCACTTTTAACTTCTCGAGTTTGGATTTATTTTCATGTTTAGCTTTATTTTTTAGCATAATTCGATGGAAAAGTCTCATTCTTATTAAATAACTTGAAAAAAACAGCGCTGGCTGATTTACAAATCCCAGAAGTCATCTGCTGAAGTTTCCGTTGAACCATTAGCTCAGTCGTTCTTGCAACATATTTCAGTACATTTTTCCAACGTTTCGAAGTTATTCAATGTACCACCACAACCTGTATGATTAGAGAAAATCATTTACAACATCTTATATCCACGGCCATGACCAAAGTCACTCTTCAACCATTCACTGTAGCTTAAAAAACTACTGCTACTATTAGCAAAAGGTTAACTTCCTAAACATCCAAAAATGCAGAATACCTCCATATTGATAATAAACACAATCATCCAATTCTGGGTCATATCCATATCGCGTTTCAAATTCCTTACATTGTAGTCCCGGGTCCATTGGTTGTAGGCAGAAATTTGCAGGATCCTATAGAAAC
Source organism: Dipetalonema caudispina (assembly GCA_013365325.1). Classification (NCBI taxonomy): domain Eukaryota; kingdom Metazoa; phylum Nematoda; class Chromadorea; order Rhabditida; family Onchocercidae; genus Dipetalonema; species Dipetalonema caudispina. The sequence continues at coordinate 18,126 of JABVXV010000208.1, read as the reverse complement.
TACCAAACTTAGTAGGAATTATTGAATGGGGACCAAAACTTCCACTTTTTGTTAAAAAACTAAGATTCAAAATTTGCCATTTTGGACTTAAGACCATATTTTCTTTTGAGAAACAATTTCAAGACACCGGGCAGCATGCAGTGATGTTTTTTTCATCATCCATGTTGCATATGAATCCCAGTGGACATGCATCATCCACTCCGCACTTGGCCAGAACTTTTCCAGATGCTTCCATAAGTGGATCGCCATGAGGACAGTAATACTTTCTTTCTGAATACGATTAAATTCTGATCAAATACTGATAATATTCAAATCCTTATTCTCTTTTCTATTTAAAAACATTCTGTTTTTAAATGCCGCGTTTTCTTGAAAGGATATTCTAACGACGAATGATTAACAATCAAAAACTTTCTCCGGCGATATTAATAATTCCAAGTCTTCCAAATTTCGGCCTTGTTTGCTTATTTCTAGACTTCTCCATCACCATCCTAATTTAGAGAAAAAAAAACACCTTTGCAAGATTCCTCACAGTTTTTTCTCGAAAGGAAATTATTTTCATTACCACCCAAACCATTGTAAGTGAATTCCAAACACTTTTTACGGCTCGCGTCATAGAACCAACGTAGAATTTCTTCATCTCCGTACCCAGTTAACAGCGACTGTTCACATGGATTCTTATCCTCTGAAATAGTTGGCAAAAATGTGAAGTGAAAACGAGTCTTGCTTCATTTTACTCATGCGTCTGTTTCCTTCTTCTTTTCAGCTTCCATTCTCATCAGGAAACGGTTTATTTTCACTATCATTTATTTGTTTTTTAAAAACGAAACAATTCAAATAATTCGAAAAATTTTTTTCTAAAAAGGAAATTTACCTTGTCGAGGACAACATTGCGTCGTTAAAAATGATGACCCTCTATGACAAAAGTAATCATTTGGACAATCATCTGATCCACTTGATTTGCAAAAAATCCGCTTTCCCTTCCCGTCCGTAAGTGGTGTTCCACTTCCACATGGATTCATTTCTGGAATAAATATACTCTACATTTTCAATCACTGATCATAGTGATGATCGAATTTATCAAATGCTATATCTATCATTTGTTTACTTTTCTCAATCCACTATCACAAGATAAATCTAGCATGCGGAAAGGCGTTATGATTATAATACAAATACTATTGAGCGGCGAAGGAGGAAGAATTGAAGAACATGAGAAATTCAATAAAACAAAGTTTTTTTAGCATGAAATTGTGATATCTCAAACCCTCGCAATTTTGTTGACAGGTTTCTTGTGTAATGAAATTGTTGGCATTGCCGTGAAGACCGCGATAAACAAACTGATCACACATTTGTTGTTCCCGATCAAAGTACCATCTCTGCAGTTGTTCAGTGCCTTTACCAACTTCTAATGGCAACTTACACGTATCGTTAGCTGCAACATGAAGTTTGCTATGACAGCAACTTAACTGTAAGTGACGATGTTAAGGTAAGATAATAATAGGGTAAGAGTTTGGTGACAGCGATCATCTAAGCTTTTTCAAGACATTAACTTACTGACTATGAAAATAATCATTTCATTTTTTTGCCGTTTCTTCATCAAAATGATTCAACCATAATTTTACAGATGTTAACACTTTTGCTAATAATGAGTGTCATTTTAATGGGCAACAGAAAACTACGCTAATTAAACGTATAAAAAAGAAAAGACAAACATCCTGGACAACAATTTGTTGTCTCTGGAGAACTTCCAATATGGCAATAATAATTGTCGGGACAACCTTCACTACCACCACAAATTATGGGTTCATTTTCAGCATTCGTAAGTGGTCTCCCATATGCACATGGATTTGGTATTACTGCAAAAATGATCAGATGATTATCTTTCGAACAGATGAATCAAGATGTGATATCTTGGTAATCACAAATAATCGAGCGTTTTACTAAGCTTCTATCGAAACTGAAGATTTTGAAAAAAATCAGATATTCTGGAGAACCGCGTGATTCTTAAGAATTTGGCACTTACCAGGGCACGTTGCTTCACAGTCTTCTTCACTTAAGAAATTATTCGCATTTCCTCTTGAGCCATAATAAGCAAATTCACGACATCGATGGGAATCCTTATCATAATAATACCTTAAAAACAAAGACTGTCCTTCTCCTTGATCCACCGATTGATCGCACGGATTCCCGTCTGCAATGAACTGTTTAACCTATCTGACATAATACACTAAACGTAGAATGATCAATCTAATGTGCATCATTGCCACATGTCATTCTCCTCTGCTATATTTTCTTAATTGGTCCCATAATTATCATTGATAGTTTCTACATTTTACATTTCCTTACTTTGTCATAATGTTACCTTGATAATCTTTCAATTGCTGTGATTTCTTAACACCGCACTTGTTAGATTTCTGTTATTGCTATTCTTGCAACACTACTGTTTTTCAGGTACTATGCTATCATTTTAACCTCTCTCGAAATTCATTATTATTTTAATCCTAGCATATAATTACTCACTCTCACATTCTATTTCTAAATTCTTTCCATCATTGTGAAACAAGAAATGCAGACTCGGAAAAAGGATTAACTCGATCTATCTTCTATGTGATGACCTAATATTAGGTTAGTTCTGCTAGTATAATAGATTCGAAATGAAGTGTACAATCGATAGATGAAGAAGGTATACATACTTTTACGACAACAGAAGTTCTGTGTTCTATCTGCTCCAATGTGACAGTAGTATGTCTGGGGACAACGCTCTTCCGGATTACACCTTTTTGGTTTACTATCGATTAAAAGCAGTTCCCCATTACCACATGGATTCTCATATGCGGGACATGTATTCTTGCAGTCATCTTCTGTCAAAAAAGAATTCTGAAAGGGATTTCAGGTTTCCACTCAGTAGAAATACATTGATAGGCTATGAAAGTGCCAAATATTTGAGTGAAAAAAGATGAAAGCAGGCGAAAGAATAATTAACTGTTCACTTATAAGCTGAATTGTTCAATTCTTATATTCATAAATCAAATTGTCAAGTTAATTACAAATCAAAATGTCAAATCCGATGTTGCAGAATGACTATGAACGAGGTAGTTCGCTTTTCCCCAAGTAAATTGAGCCAGTAAGATTAGCCAAACAAGCGAAGTGAAGTTGAATAAGTTTATCAGTGGAATTACTTGGGAACAGTAAAAGAGTTTGAGGGGATTCGATTAATTAATTAATTCTCCATCAGTTACATATCATACTTGTCAAGTTAAGTTAGTAACTTTGTAACTTGCTAGAAATATTATAGAACTGAAACATTAATAACACTTAGTGCAGAGAATTTTCTCGAGCTCGAGTATTTCCCAAATTAATTCGCTGATTTGATTTTCCGAACTATAAAATTCCTGAATATTCAGCAACATTTTTAAAAACAAACTTGATTTCCTTCTTTTCCACGGTAGTAAAATGCAAAGCATTTGTGTGAAGTCTGTTCAAAATACCATCTCAGTAAACTGCTGTTACCGGTGCCTTCGATCATAGGTTGTTCACAACGGTTTACATCTTAAAATAATAGATAATTCCTAATTTCCACGATGTTATTCAACTTAACTATGAATGTTAAATCAATAAGACAGATGAATTTTTTAAAATTTATATAATCACCAAACTTACCACTTTTCAGACAACAAACAGTGGTATTGGTATTTGCACCTATATGACACCAATAATTACGTGGACAAGTATTCGTTAAGGAACAAAAGAATGGCATATTTCCAGACGTCAAAAGCATTACTCCAGCGCCGCATGGATTTTCGCATTCTCCTGACAAAGAGTCGCAATGAGTGACAATTTCAATCATTTGAGAAATGCTCATATTTAACTTTCTAACTGTGAGAAATGCAACACACCTTTGCACTGTTGTTCGCAATCTTCTTTAGTGAGGAAATTATTTTGATTTCCTTTTAAGCCTTTGTATGTGAATATTTTGCATTTACGATTGCAGGAACGATCGTTTGGATCCGCAAACCATCGAATGATTGTTTCATTTCCTTCACCGTGTGCAGCAGGCAGTTCACAGGGATTGATCGATGCTGGAATTTTTCAGATTATTGCAGGATTTTCGAAACAAAAAAAAAGATAATCTGAAATTACTGTTGGTGAAATATTCATTCGACTGAAAAAGACTCTCAATTATTTCAAATAGAATACCATCACAGATGTGGATTTGCCAATTATCTACAATTCAAGTATAACAATATTTTGTGGTAATAGTTGAATTGAAAAATAAAAAAGTAATTGAAAGAGTTAAATAAAATACGATTTGAATTGGTAAAAAACTTACAAAAGCACTTGGACATTGGACAATAAAGCCAAGTTAACAAAAATTGGAGGTAGCTTCAGCCACATGATGTCTGCACTTATTTCTTTAGCTTTCAAAAAAGAAAGAAAAAGCAAATAAAATAAAAAAAAAAAATTTCACAGACTTCTAGCGCAACATAACGACGAATAAGCGCTGGAACCAATATGACACCACTGTTCGTCACCACATTCACGACGATTCACTGAACAACTGCGATGCTCAGAAGCTTTCGGTGATATTTCACAAACCAAATCCCATCCTAAAATTAAAGAAAAATTGGAAAAGAGAGACGCAAAAGAAAAGCGAGCATAATTGAGAATAACTTCGATTTATTAAAATCTATTTAACGTTTACTGTTTTCCTTTGTGAATGTATCCCATACCGATTAATTCGATAAGAAATACCTACGCATGCATTTCTGTTTGCATTCTTCGTAAGTTCGGAAATTATTTTCATTGCCTTTCATTCCATGATAAATGAATTGCTGACAGTTCCTGAAGTTATCGTCGTAATAGTAACGTTCTAGCTGTGTGCTTCCTTTACCTTCATCCATTGGTAAACTGCAGGGATCTGCCACTGGAATTTGTATTTCATGTGGTTTTAATTGGTCAATTTTGGGTCAGTTATCATCTCAATCTTATTGAAATCACACATACATCTTCTAATAACGCAATTCATGCTATCACTATCTATGAATTTTCGTTACCCATATAAATTCTCCAGGTCAATCTTCCATGCCAGATATATTGAGAACATATGAGTTAATTCAAAAACTAAACTCACGCCCAGATCGTTCACAGCAAACTGTTTCTGCTCGAGAAGCTCCAATGTGACAAAAAAATCCTTTAGGGCATGTCATTGAATTTAACGAACTGCACATCAATGGCTTCTGATCGAAACCTTTTGCAGGTTCACCATATTTACATGGATTTACACCTTCTTCATGGTCTATAAAAATTGGCTCTCAAGTTTTATTCATCTGTTCATCGAATTATTCCAAAATTCTGAACCGCTCATTATCTCATGTCTCGGGCACTAATTTTTCGATTTATTTTCAATCTGAGAAATCCGCTGAATGTTACCACTGGTAACATGTTTCCATGCATTCCGATTTGTTGGAAACCACCGCGAAATCCCTTCCCAATGTTCATTTGTTGTGATTTTATTGGAAATAATTTTTTTGAATTTTGTACATGACAGAAATTATTCTTTCTATCTAAATATTTTCCTGAAATCTCACTGAAACAACGTCACCAACTAGGTAGTTTCTCCCGACTCGGTGTAAATTGCTTCTCAACTGTCGTATTGGGAGTTGAAGAGCTCGGCTGTTCAGGTTTAGTCGATGAAGTAAAAGGTATAGTTTCTAGAAATGCGGTAGTAGTGGGGAGAATGGCGCTAGTAATGACAGTGGTGGGAGTCGCGGTAGTTGTGGAGGTAATAGTGGTGGTAGCGGTGATCATTTTTGAAGTTATTGTTTCTGATGGTGGCAATGATAGCAATGTTGTGAGGAATGAAGACCAAATCGGCGATGATTTGGTGGTTAATGTTGTTGATTGAAACGTTAATGAAGCCGGTGTCGTTGTCAGATCGTTGACATATTTAGTTCTGATCATCAAACGATGAGTTATTATTGATGATAGTGGTCTGATCGATGGCCGATCTGCAAAAATCCTGTACAGTTATAATAAAATAGATTGGCGAATCATTGCCAAGAGACAAAAACATCCTGGAAACCGATAAATTCTTCAGTAAAGAATCTCTTCTCATCAAGATTTGTAATAAAATGATATGATCATTATAGAACTGTACTATTCTGCCATGATCGATATCTTTCTGAACACGGTTGATAAATGTTGAAGCAGCCTGTCTGAATCACAATATGCTGAGGTAGACCATTTGACATTACGGTGACACATGCGAAAAACAGCACGTACCAAACAGAATACGACATACCTTAAATTAAAGATGCATATTCAAGTAATTGGGTATCAACACTTATCTATTTCCCTTCCTTTATGGTACTTGAAAGTTACTCGGTTTTCAACGGAAACGTTTAGAAGCTTGCTTAATACGAAATAAGAATGATATAAACTTGTGTCAGACTAATGTATGACTTAATAAAATCAGATTTCGGTACTCGTAGATCGTTAATCTGACCTCTCTAATTAGTTCAAAATAGCTCAATGGGTTAGAGATTGATGATCCTTTATTGTTCATAAACTTTTATATTAGAACTCATAGAATGAGTTTTTAAAGGTTCGAATGCTTGAATCCAAATGAATAAAATTCAAACCCAAAAATATTCACTAAATTATTTAAAACAAACAGTAATGCTCACAAAGACTGACCAAAGGAATGATTCAAGACAGATCGACTTGTCTGTGTATTATTTGAGTGACCAGCTAAATATGCAAATGGTCAAAGTGCTAAAATACGGAGGCCATTCCTTTTTCATTCTTAAACAAAACTTATTCTGTGTACAAATGACGGCTTTTCAATATTTACTTTTCTGAATAGTCAGTCAGCTCTTCTTGCAGTTCATTTCACTCATTTTTCCCTCCTGCCACCACCCTTTTAGCGAGAGGGAAATATCCGATCTGATGAAGTTTTTCCCTATTATCTGTAACCATCCTCAATTCTACTCTTTTCTCGGTCGATACAAACGACTCTTTCAACATTTTCACGATCAGTAATGGACATATCTCTTTCATTCTTCACTTATCTTGTTTGCCAATAAATGACTAACTCATTGAAAAAGCACTTCACTTTGTGGCTTAGCGTGCCCGGAAAATTACTTCCGCTTTGAAATCCATGTGGAAAGAAGTGAGTACACATAGTACCTACCACAAGTAGATCATTTAATTTCTACAGTGGAAATTCTTTTGGATCCATTGATAGAATAACCTTGTGCTCACTATCCCTGAATCATATCCTTTCCCTCGGTATATTCCATATTTCAGTATGTGGAACATTCTTGAGGTCAATCCATTGAAACTAAAGTATATGTGACAAGCTATTTTGTATTCAAATCACAAAATTTCTTCATCAATGCATTTCTCTGACCAGCATTTGTGGATAGATAGAAAAATGATAAGTAGTGAGTACACTTATTACCGTTGGATTGATGCATTCATGTATTTTTTGAGAGCATTGCTTGAAAACGATATATAAGACGGTTTATAAATGAAATGTTTCTATTCCACAGGAAGGATTCTTTTTATGTGCCATGCAATGTAACATGTTTGCATGTGCATGTAGGCATGCATTCACATGTTAACGAAGGAGAGGTGTTTGTGTGATTATCAAATTTCAACGACGGGTTCTTTAGTTTCAACTACCCCAAATGGTTGCGTTCGATGAACATTGGGCATGTGCAGGAGTGTGTGTAACGATCAATTTTCCTATAAAACATTGAAGATAGATTGGTCGGAATGTAAGAGTTACTTCTTCGGCACTCTCCCGATTAATCGGCATTGGTACCAAAACAGGTAGCAAAATGACTACTAGCACATCTTCCTGTCCTCTTCTCTTCCAGTTTCAACATCCATCAGTTGACGAAGTTATAAACAACTCATTTCTTCTCCACTCCTTCATAATGGATGATGGCCATAGTGGCAGCAAATCTCACTAACAGAAATGTCGAAATGTGGGTCATTTATTAGAGGAGTGTGGTTCAGCGTTGTGTCGCAGTTTTAATGCTGCTGTCGAATCCTTTCGGTATTTTTCAAGACCATCTCTCCGTGCTTTTTTACAAGTATGGTCTGATTGTGAGTTATAATCCACGGCCATTTGTATTAATACCTGTCGTGATAACCTTCTTACTTTCGCTTGGCGTATTTACTATGAATGTTGAAGTTAGTGTTTCTTTTTTTTTTTTTTTTTTTTGGATGAATGAAAACAATATCCTCGTGATGACTGGTGCGATCCCATAAGTGGATTCCGCATGATACAATCTAAGTAGAAAATCGGTGATTCACAGCGGATGTCCTGAATTTCCATCTCGCTTACTTCTAATAGTCTCGTTTATACTATTCAATCTATATCAGTACCTCAACGGTGCAGGTAGAACACGAAAACTGGAGGAATATGAAGTTTTTCAAAGAATATTCCGCATTCTCAAGTTAGAGCTCAATTTAGTCGTTCAAATGACTGTTATTAACAGTCATTTGAACCGACAAAACTTGAAAAAGGAAATATTGCAAGGTAGGATAGTAATACTCAGTAAGAGAATCGATCAAATATAATTTTTTCCGCTGGGAAATTACAGGATGATCTCAGATTTCTGTATTCACCGATTAATTCCCCAGCACGACTTGAATACAGCATACACAAAGCATTTACCGGTGATTCCGTCAACAGTACATATGTCGCGGTAGCTGTTGAACCAAACAACAATCTGCGCAATCTATTGAGAAAGGTTGCATCTGAAGTTTCAAAATACAAAGTAGACTTTACAATGGAATGACCAATTTTTGTAGTAATATGCACACAACTTAATATTGTTAACGGTCGTTTGAACCAACGAAAATTGAAAAAGGAAATGTTGCAAGGTAGGATACTAATACATAGTATGGTCATTCCCGGCGCTGTGTGCCTAACATCGATATCAGTAGAAATGATGACGATTGATATACCGGGAAGTTTTCGTCATACCTTGGAGGAGTTATTGCTGAAAGATTGAATAGAAAAACTGGTGACAAATCAATCTTGTTTGCTAACAAAACGATTATTTCTTGGTGAAACTCACGGAATGCTTATTTTCAGGAGATTGCTACCGAAATTCTGAGTCTAAATGAATTTGTTCTAAACAATTTAACTATTAATCTAAATGGTCGAATTTATAATTTCGGAAAAGACATTTGCATACGCACAACACTTTGTCCACTCAGTAACACCATTGTACAATTTTTCTTCAACGCCTTCTGGAATGAGAAGGTTGATCTTCCGTTACATTTATGTTGCTTGAAATAATGCAAAACAAAAATTTCATTAGTTTTTTTTCAGCTTGGTTATTGTAAGTAATCAATTTTTTGTTTGCAGTTATGGAATGATCCACGTGTGCGTTTGGATTATCCATTTTTGTACTTCTTCGAAAATAAATTCTTCCTACCACTTCATTTATACGGTGTGAAGCTTGGAGGAGCGAAAGGTATTGAATCGATCGAAATGATACATCTACATTATCCTATACCATCTACAGATCATGCAAGTTCTATTTATTATTACAAACATTCTGGAAAACGTTTCGTGTACGAAAATCCGAGAAAGAAATAAAGCAATAATGTTGATCGACGCTCTTTTTAAACGATAAATTACGTACCACATTTGAAGGAATGAAACAGCTCAGTAAACAGTTATCCTCATTATTTCAGGAAAGTAAAAAGATCAGAGTAGAAGAGTGAAAATAAGGTATTATAAGAAAAAAGAAAGTACGACTAATGTCGTGAAAGTTCTGATTTGTGGTAGAAGGAATCTGTCTTTTGTTGTAGACAGTATAGTCCTTTTGATTGGGTAACACGACAAAATATTTGAATATAGAATTTATTGAATAACACAGCAATTAATACCAGCAATGTTATAATAATTTTAATGGCTTAATAGGTTAAAGTCACTGAGCTGACTTTTGGTCGGAAACTTTCAGTAACAGAAATAAAGTTGGAGAGGTGGAAGTGAGTAGAATGAATGACCGAATAAGTCAATGCGTGAATGAACCAATGAGTCAAAATGAGTTAACTGAGACAATGAGTCCCGTAAAGCCGTGACCCTTGTATATATATGTGTGGATATTGGGAGTGGCTTACAGGAAGCATTATTGTAACCCTGTTGTAAGTATATGACACAACGGACAACGTTTTACAATCCTAGCTTAAGCATATGAAACAAAGGACAATGTCACAATCTTATTTTATGGATATGAACAAAGGATAGTACGTTGCTGTCGGATCTGATTTAAGCATATCTTAACCACAGACAACAAAGACGCATTGTTAATATCTCATCTTAGACAAGGATGAGTATAAGTTAAATGGTTTATGTTAACAATTTATAAGAAGAATTGTTTCATTACGAAATGAAGCATCAATTACCGTAATAATAAAAAATGTATTATCCCTTCCTTCGCGAAATTCATTTAGATTTCGCGACAACTAGTTCAAATCATTTAATAATTAATTATGAAATAAATAAGAGTGAAATGAAAAATGCGAACTTCAGGAAACAGCTGAAGTAGTTGGTGGTGCACTCGAAAGCGCATTGAAGGAATACTTGGCAATAAACGAACAAAGTCTGATTAAAACATCTATGTTCAGCTTCTCAATGCTCAAAAATGAAATGAACAAAAATGCACTCTATACCTTCCCTTTCATCTCACTTACTCTTCTTTTACTGGTCACTTTCACTGTCCTCTCCTGGTTCGTTTATTTCTTAAGTCACTTAGGTTCACACACTTTATTGAGTGATAGGAACGATTGATAAGAATACTAATTAGTCAAATTAATCCTTGATCAGAGTGCATTCCTATTGCAGTAACATGATTTGTACATTGAATAAAAATGTTGAAAAACAGTAGTACAGTTCGCTTATATGATTCTTTGCAGCATGACAGGTGATTGGGTCACGTCCAAACCACTTGAAGCGCTGATGGGTGTGCTCTCATCATCTTTTGCAATTGTCAGTGCAGCTGGATTCATGTTCCTGATGGGAATACCGTTCGTCAGCCAAGTAACGGTAATGCCATTCCTAGCATTGGCTATTGGCGTAGATGACACGTACGTAATGCTTGGAGCATGGCAAGATACACGACGTAATCTTCCACCGTCCAAGCGAATGGCACAATCACTTCAAGAAGCTGGCAGGTATACAAATACGGTAAATGAAATCAACCGCACCAACAAATCTGACTGTTTGAAGAGCTGGTCTGACATAGTGCAGGGATTCAAAAATAAAGCCTAAAATTCAGACTTAATTGATATTTTTGTATATTACAGTGCGATAACAGTAACATCAATCACTTCAATGCTTTCCTTTGGCATAGGTTCATTTAGTACGACACCAGCAATATCCATATTTTGCCGATTCATTGCCACAGCTATCATTTTCGACTGGTTTTATCAGGTTAACCTACTTCCGGTATCGTACTTGTCATTCGATTTTTACACGCTCGCTGACTTTTCTACGTCTTAGAATTTGGGAAAAGTAGTGGAGTTCGTTTACTCAAATTTTAAAGTCTCTACCTTTTTTTTTGAACCGAAAATATCTCAATTGAGAGTCTTAAGGTAACCTTTTTTGCTGGTGTAATGGCACTTGGTGGCAAACGAGAAGCTGTTGGGTATCATTGCATATTCGTTTGGAAAAAAATGCCAAAAAATATCGTTGAAAAGGTTATTTGCTTACCATTGCTTTAGGCCTAAAATTTCAAAATGCTTTTGAAAAATTAATTTATTTCGATATTTTCTTCTTGATAATCCATTTTTTTTTTGTATTTTCAAGAACTAAATGAAAAAAATAAATTTCAATTTAAAACGGAAACAAGCTTCAGTCGAGACAAAACACTGTATTATCAATAACGCATATATTATTCGCGGATTACATTGCGCCATTTTTGTGCCATAAAGTAACACGGATTACTTTAATCGGTATTTACGGACTATATATCTTTGGAGCATTTTATGGATGCTCACTGCTGCGGCCGAATTTAACGCCAAGTCGATTATTAGTAGATGATTCGCCATTGACTCATTACCTGAAGCTGGCTGAAACAAAAATATGGAAAGAAGGCATGGTGGGCAGAGTTTATGTAAACAATGCACCTGACTTTACTGCTGATCCAAAGCAGGTATATTTTCTGAGTAATTCAGCTTCTTACAAGAAATTTGTGAGATTCGTTATATCGAATGTGCTCCTAAGAATTGCAAATTACAATATCAGATAGCTTGAAAACAAAATTACTACATACTGGCCATGATTAATAGATTCAGTAGAAGTTACATACGGTAGCAGTAATTCTTAAAACTTTTATACCAAAGGATCCAACAAGAACTTCCTCACTATTTCATCTTTATTTTCGAATCTGAACATTTAGATCGATGTCATGTTACGATTGGCAGAAGATTTGGAAAATACAGCCTGCTCATTGGGAAAAAATTCCACTCAATTTTGGCTTCGTGAATATTTAAATTACCGACAATTCTTCGAAAGTAACGATGAAGACTTCTATGATATTCTCGAATCATTCCTCAACACATCGTTTAATTCACATTGGAATGCGTACCTGTCTTGGACAGGGCATCCAATAAAGGTGACTATTACCATCTCTCTTCCGATGATTCAATTTATTTGTTGAGTTTTTCTACACGATAGCAATTATGTCAAGAAACATTTCACTCCACTATTTGACAGCGATAACCATCTATCGGTTAGGAATAGTTGAATATAAAAATTGGTAAGAAAAACTTTTCAAATACGAACGTTTCAGCCCGGTAAGAAATATGTGAATCGTTTCTTCTTCACAACTGCTTTCAAAATAAAAGACTGGAAGGTACGCACTGCATTGCTGCTACAATGGCGTAATATAACAAGTCATTATGCAAAGTACGAAGCTTTGGTTTTTGACGAAAATAACTTCTACTCAGATCAAGTAAGTTGCTAAAAACTTTAGCGGAAACTTTGCACTTATAATTTTGTAGTTAAAAATTTCACTTACATTCTCTATCATCAAACGGCTTTTAGGAGCAGATCTGAAAATGAAAAGTAACTTAAAGAATGTTCCATGCAGTGCATAACAACTGACTTGTTGAAAATATCACAGCTATTGAAGTGCACATTATGCAACGTAATTATTTGAGCTGCCAGAATAACTACATTATCTGATTTTCCTCTAAATTCCACCTTTATTTCCACTTGCAGATGTTAGAGCTCCAATCAACAACTTTGTCATCGTTAGGCACTGCAATCCTAGCTATGATCATAGTATGTGTTTTATTCATCGCCGATAGTACCATCGTATTCTGGGTCGTTTTCGCGATGATTTCAATGGATATCGGCATTGCTGGCTATCTTTCTCTTTGGGGAGCTGACCTGGATCCAACAACTGTTGTCAACATTCTGGTTTGTATAGCTCTTGTTGAAAGTTTCAGTAAGTTTAAAAACTTACGTGGTAAAATTTCGTCTTCTAGTTCAGATTCTTCGCACTCACTCTAGTTGAAGAAAAATTATTTATATGATGTGAAGGCATAAGTTATTGTAATGAATGATTGGTGAATCATCTGAAATTCTTCATCAGACAGTAATCAATGATTTTGATTCATATAAGCCTGAGCTACTTCAAATGATAATCTATGGACTCCCACATACTGCTACTATTCCTGATCGTCTCATATTTCATTCTAGATGAGCATCGGTTTATGTATTGATTTTGCAACTCATGTTGGTTATCGAATCTATCGAAGCAAGTACCGGAATCCTGATGAACGTATTCGAGATGCACTGGGAGCGGTTGGTTGGCCGGTAGTACAAGGCGGTACTTCAACATTTTTAGCTATTATTGTGATGATACTGGTACCATCAAATGTAGTACGCATGTTTGCACGTACATCAATCCTTGTTGTTCTTACGGGTCTATTTCATGGGATTGTTTTGTTACCTGTAATTATCAGGACATTTGCTTCTTATCCTACCTGTGAAAAGAATCTTCAAGTAAAAGGGTAAGTCAATCGCCGAAACACTGTGATATGAAACAGTGGAAAATGAAAAAAGTGTGAGCAATTAAATGCTATAGACAAATTGAAAGAAGTCGAGAATACCAATAAATCATCTAAGTGATTGAGAATCAAAAATTTCACGAGGAAGAGCCATCATTACACGAAGGTACACAACGGTGTAGATACTAATTATCGGAGAGAAAAAACTAAGCTTTTTCATTATTCCCAAACGAGCCATACATTATCATTCCTGTTAACATCATAATAAAAACAAAAAACTAGAAGGTCATTATTGAATACTACAAAGGTTCACCTAAGGAAATCTCATCACTATTTTCGCTCTCTCCAATCACCACAGTAGGAATTTCTCATCAAAGAGAAACACTTGAATACTAATCCCGATCACAGTTGATTCTCAAAAGATTGGCAGCAATATGATAATTTTTCCATTGTAATGAATGTGAAGCTATGGATATCCAGATGAAAAATCAGCCCTTCGAAAAATTCGGAAAACGAGAAAATCCGAAATTCTGATTCTCTTCATTTGATCAGATTCTATATTAATAACATTGAATAATTAACAGCAAACTTCTATAAAAATTTTCGAGATTAATGCGTTATTCAAAAAAAAATCGTCGTCAAAAAAAACTACATCGTTTCAGTTTATGAGGGAATCAGAGGTTATGAACATTGGTAACATGAATGGTATATCAGTGCCTTCTGATAAAGTAACTGAGGGGTGGACGTTAAGTTCGATACAACTGAAACAACATTCATTGTTTCTATAATAAATATCATGCATTAAAGGCCTGCAGTTTTCATTAGTAAGTCGAGCACGTCGCAAAAATTTCTGATTCAACTTCTGTGTTTTTTTTTGACAGCAATGCTGTAATTATACCCTAACCTTCATTACACATAATTTCCGAAATATGCGAAAATCACCATTTGTTTCAGTTCCGGATCAAAAACGCACCCAAATCAGAAGCACATATTAGAATAAGTTTGATAAATCATACTCCTCATCTTTCAGAAGCGGATCAATTACCGCCATCAATACACGCAACAATAGATGACAATGTTGCATCATCCATTTCCTATACATAGAATCACTCCAAGTTTGCTTCTCATATGAGTAGCTAAGAAGCAATGCTCTATTGATAACCAACCGAAGATAGTACAAGAACGGAGAAGCGGAAAATCAGATTGCTAAAAGCTTTAGGATGAAATGATGAGAATCCAATCACAAACAAATTGGAAACGATCATTAAACAACGAATTAAATAATCACTGAGTTATTAGTTCGGCTTAATACTTATGCTTGTGCACAGGTTTTGTTGTTTCCGCTTTAGTAAATAACAGAAAAGTAAAATACAATTAAAAAAGTCAAAGAAAAGCATACATAGGTGAAGCTAGCAAAAGTGTACGCTCTACTATAGGTAGGGGAAAAAACTGCAGAAAGTGATGTTCGCAAAAGCACATGCAAAAAATTATTTTCATAAGATGCAAATAGATCGTGCTAAGGAATAGCAAATATGCAAATGAAAACAGCAAATAATTAAGTATATCAAGAAAAGATATTATCGATTCAAAAATTGCCTCACAAATGTACACAAAATTGTTTATCAAAATATGCAAATATTTAGGCTTGTTCAAAAGTTCAAGAATGAAATGTATGGTTTCATAACTAATCAAAACAAAATTTATGCTTTTTCCCATTCTCTCAGCCCTTCTAATCTTCTTTAATTTTCTGATGCTAATAATAATTTTCACTCCTTCTATTCATCAAATGATTGCAACAAATACATTTTAGAAAACACACGCTAACAATGTAATCAATTCGTATTTTCAAGATAGAACCAAACGATAAATTTATGGACAAACAAGTTATAGTTTATTTTAATGGTTACCTTATCCACAATACCCGAAGTCTTTATCAGCTATAAAATAGATTATGGACGTAATTACTTTATCCAATGCGATACCTGAAAGTAGGACAGAATATTCAAGTCAACATATCCTAATTTTCTGCATAAAAGAAAGCATGTTTTGGAAGAATCCAAGTCATTCAGGATATCGAATTATAGCATAACCCTTTCCTCCTGTATCCTTCTACTGAAAATATTGGTGAAAGTAATTGTATCAGCTGGCTGTAATATGATGTGATGTAATTGATTATCTTTCATATTTCTAATATTTAAGCTTAACGAAATCTAAATAGAAAGGTAAAACAGGTGAACAGAAAGTTGATATCACAGATTATTTTAGTTGTATGAGCACTATCAGCCTGCTTGAGAAGCACAACACGAATATTCCACATTGTCTTTCTTCTTTCGTTCGATAAGGTGTGATCGCAACTTCTCATCACACAAGAGATCTTTGTCTCTAAAGTACTGTTGTAAACTGAAACTTCTACAAATACATATGCATTGAACCTTCTAATGCATATTTAAAACCAAACAATTACAATGCACTTACGTCGATCAATGTGCACCAAACTTGTGGTTTGTAACAAATTTCGCGAGAAACGCATTCTTCCCTTTTAAAAATGATTCTGATGGCAAAATGAAATGACTATTTCTTTCGTATTATTTCATGCGACACATTTTATAAGCACAATATTATTCCAAAATACTTCATTCAGATTAAGAAAAGTTATCCAAAGAAAAAAGTAAAAAAAGAGAAATTGCAATGATTCAAATGATATACAATACCAAATTTTCGATGAAATGACCCATGAACTGCCTTCCGTGTCATAGAAGGGTGTAGGCAAAAGTATAAATTTCAAAATTTCCCTAATATTCTCTCATTTGTTTTAACCATTGCGGTATTACTGAGAGTTAACAATTCACTGCTTAAATTAGGAAACAACTTGTGGCTCTATGCAAATCATTTCAAATTAGGTCAATTTTCTGCTTATTATTTCATTAATTGCCACAAAAATATTACGTGGAAACCTAATTCATTTCACTGTTCTTACATAAGGCACATTTTCAATAATTTTTTATTTAATGAAATAATACTCTTACATTTTATGCAGTATCACATATCGATAAACAAAACTGCACACATTCGGATCATAACATTGAACAAGAAGCAATGGGACATTCCTCTGAAGAAGCTGAAAATAACATGAATGACTTAAAGATTATTAACTGCCCATACTGTACAAAAACCAGGCATAACACTGTAAAATCAGGAATTGGATAAATTTTAATTAAAGCCATCAAAATAATTGATAGCACATAGAGATTGTCTTCCTATTCATAATGTTAGATAACAATTTTGCAATGGCGTGTTTGATGTTTGACACGAAACCGTTGGACGAAAATGATTTCGGTTTCTTTATTCGACAAAAGGTTGCAACAGCAAGTTGAAACAAACAATTTCAATTTCCATTGCCCCACAAACCACTCCTGTTCATATATATCAGTCCTCACAGTATCCCAGTGATCGTAAATTCTCGTCAGTGGGGTTTGGGGGTGATACTTCATTGTAGAACGCATTGCATCCATAAATTTACGAATATTCATGCCCTTCTTTTATCTCACCCATATCGTATCTAACAAATAAATCATCATTCATTCTTTTGTAACCCAATCTTTTATTAGCTGGAGATAAATAATGTAAGAAGTTCCTCTGCAATATCATTGAAGCTATAGCTGTTTGTAGCTTGATGGTACATTTTACTAACCAAAATTAATTTATTAGACAACTGAATCATTATTATTGTATTAGGGAAAGAAACAAAAGAAAATATAAACATTTCGATAAAGAGGTGTAAAATCATCATAATATATTATAAAATGAGAAACAAAATATTAGAAGGTGGTCAACATTATGTGTAATCAAAAAACTTATAACAAAATCAACGATTTCATGACACATTTGCCTTACGAAGTCGACTGGAATTCATCATCCGTTGAATTCGTTGCTTCTTCTCAGAATTGCAATATTTCTCAGTGTGCGCGGATTTACCAGTGGCACCACAATGACGACAGACATGTCTATAAAATAGTTCATTAGGAATTTTCTACAACTTGTTGTATTTACACAAAAATAACAGTTATCATGATTTGCATGAGA